>OY757908.1:6592695-6907695 GCA_963585895.1 Sepioteuthis lessoniana
AGAAAAAAAGCATACAGACTCAACACCCTCCATATTTGGTGAGAAATATTTGAGTATTTACGAGCACTTTAACTTTAAAATGATAAACTAATATTGGTGTGTTAATACTGGTAGTACAGTGGGTTAACTAACCAATCATGCATTTTTGAAAAAAGCTCCAATTTTATTCAGTAGGAAGATCAATATATTATGGAAAATTTGGATGTGGAATAATTGCTTAATCGTCTCCTGCCGAACATTTCCCAAAATGGCCGCCTGCATACACACAGAAGTTAAATGTGGACTTTGAGGAGGCCATTTCATCACTTGAACATCCCCAGATTGTTTTTTCCACTCTAAATAACTTTTTATCTTTCGTGCAGTGTGTTTGGGATCATTATCCAGCTGGAAAAATGAAACCATTATCAATTAGACATTTACCAGTGGGGATTGGATGCTGGATCAGAATTTGTCTATTTTTCTCAGCATTTATCATTCCATCAAGTCTGACCAAATAACCCGCACCATTTGCTGTTAAACCTCCCCACAAACCATAATAGAACCTCCCTGATGTTTGATTGTCTAAATTTCTGAGACGAAGCTTGATGATTTTTATCATTAAGGGTTTTCGAACTATTGTCTTCATCTTTATCATTATTTGCACAACGTTTCGGCCGATATGTCCTCCAGCCTTCTTCAGGTGTTTGTCAAACTTGGGAACCTACTCGGAACTTCGAACTACGTCCTTTATTGAATCTATGGAGACTGCCTGTTCTGATTCCGTTAGCCATAACCGAGTAAATGTGTCAAGTATTCCTGTATTGTTACTCACCTGCCGTCAGGATTGAACCTGAAACCTCAAAATGATTGTCCACTTAGAAGCTTAGAGAACCAACGCCTATAACCATTATGCTATGTGTATGTTGTGGAAATAAAAATAAAGATGAAGACAATAGTTCGAAAACCCTTAATGTTAGAAATTCCTCCATGTTTAACTGCAGACTTCAAGCACACATCTTTCATCTATTCTCCAACCTTTCTTCTTTCATACTGTCTTTTCTTTGAACTGAAAATTTCAAATTTTCATTCATCACTCCAAAATACAAATACATTTTTCCATTGTTCAACAGTCCCTTTCCTGTGTTCTTTGGTAAATTCAAGTTGCTTTTGTCTGTTTTCTTATCTTAGATAACGTTTCCTTCTTGCCACTTGACCATGAAGGCCTTCTTTTACAAGTGCTCTTCTGATGGTTGAAGTGGGAACTTGGGTGCCAGATGTTTGAGCAAGATCTGAGCTTAATTCCTGACTAGATTTCGTTCTATTTCTTAAAAATGTTATCTTTAGATATTTACAATAAAGGACGTAGCTCGAAGTTTCGTGAAGGTTCCTGAGTTCAACAAACACCTGAAGAAGGCTGGAGGACATATTGGCTGAAATGTTGTTGAAATAACAATAAAGATGAAGACAATAGTCCGAAAACCCTTAGATTTCGTTCTATTTCTTAAAAATGTTATCTTTAGATATTTACAATTACTTTTAGTTAATTTCATTGGTCTTTCACTCTTCTTTCTCTCTTTGATATTTCCAGTTTCAAATTATTTTCTTTATTACTTCTTGTACTGTACACTTGTGAAAGGATGGTGAATATGTCATTGTGTGTGTATATATATATATATGTACCAAAAAACAACAAAGTAATAACTTTTACCATCAGTGTCCATTGGAGTCTGCTCTGTTGGCCGGGGCTGTAGAATACACCAACTGCATCTCTGCAGAGGGATAAGACTCCATCCAATGTGTGTCCTGGATATGACACAAAAAATCTGATGTTAAGGCTCCAGTAATGTTGGGGAATGTGGAGTACTCCTTCATTGCCATTACTCCCAGATCCACTCTGGTCTGGAAAGGTAGCACCCAATAGAGTCCTATCTTTAGGTCAAATGGAATTGTTTCACATTTAAACTGAGTGCAAAAAAATGACTTTGCCTTGAATAGAACTGTTTGGTCATTTAATTGTGTGCAAACAAATGACTGATGTTTAATTGAATTGTTACTGATACATTGCAATACTTGGAACCAATTAACTTTATTGACTTATGCTAAACTGAATTGCTAGAAATAGAACTGTTTGATCATTTAACTGTGTTTATAAATCATATATTTAATATGTACGTTAAAACATCAAAATAACCAACAGTGGTTGATATGCCATAAAACCAAACCAAACCAATCAGTTGGAGAATCAATGTCTCACTACCAAGTAATTCAGAGTTTTCTTTCTTCCAGATGAGTTGCCCTATACAGAAAACCCAGTCCGATCTTGTATTTATTCAGACCTGAAGGAAGAGAGATCAATTCCTGTTTTTGCCTGGAAGATCAGTACAAATCTAAACAGTCTTATCTAGAAATTCTATGACACTGACCATTATCAATTCCATCTCATCTGTTGGTATTGTGGAACTGTAGCGTAAACCTCATTTTATTCAATGTATATTGAAAGAAATAAATACATTTATTTATATTTTTAAAGGAGATTTAATACTATTATCAATAATCCTTAAGCAATTGTTAACCTCTTATTCCTTGAAAACAAAAAAAAATTGCTACATGTAGAAGTGTCCGTTCCACAGTTCCAGTGGAAAAAAAGCTTAAGATCAAGAATGAAATAGAAACATATTGTGGTCAGCAGTGTGGAAAACATCAGACAATCTGGACAATTAAAGGATCTGTATGTTATCTTGCAATTAAAATAAAACTAAGACCCCCGCCTTCAATATTTGAATTAGTGTAAAATATTGGGTTGATTTATAAATAATATCTGTATTTTTAAAAGCCAGATGTTACCATGCATCTGAAAATGCAACCAGGAATTACCAAATGAAAGAGAGTTTTTATCATTCATTTTTATTTCAGCAGTGAAAAAGTGTGCGTCTAAAATGGAGGAAATGAAAGTGCATGTTCAAAATGTTGTAGAAATTTAAGAATAAGAAAAATGCTATTAATCCTCAATGACAATGCCTTCGACAAGAGAAGAAAAAAATATTTTGCATCACTTTGGAGATTTATTTGGAGATAAAATCATTTAAAACTGTCTCAAAATAGCTGCAACCCATTAATATGATAATGATTTATTACTGAGAGTAGAAACTCAAAAGCAAGATTGCATGTCCTGGAAGCTAATATTGTAACAATAAAAAAAAAACATTGATTTGATGACTCGAGCTCAAAGGATGCATTTTTTGAAAGACATGTTCCAAATGGCCACAATTGTGCTTGTGTCAGTAATAAATCTTTGTCTTATTAATCATTTGCATCTATTTTGAGAAACCCTGTAATTAATTTGCTGAATTATTGTAAGATTCTTAAAAAATATTCTTTTTTTTTTTTTTTCAGGTGTTCCAGCTTTAGAAATATCTTATGAACTTGTAAAAATCATATTTGAATAACTCATAATTTTTTTATGACAAAGAAAATATGAAAAACTGCAAAGAAATACAAACACTGTTTTTGATAATTTTTTAGTAAATTTTTAAAAGAGTCAATTTAAACAAAATCCCTAAAAATCCACTCAGGAAAAAATATATTCTTGTAAGGTGTATAGATCCTTCTTTTCACACAAATATATGAACTTATGTATTTGAACACACACTGAAGAGACTACATCAGGCAAATTTAGGGGAACATTTCCAAATATTAGCCAGAAATTATATATTCATACCTGTATATGACTCTTCCTTTCCTCATTGGAGTCAGATCTTAGGAGACATATGGAAATGCATAAAGGAGAGAAAACACATTTTTGTGAAGTATGTGGCTTCTCTTTTTCAAAGAAATCACTTTTGGTGAATCACATGAGAACACACACTGGAGAGAAGCCATATTCTTGTAAAGTTTGTGACTCTTCCTTCGCAAAGCATTCACATTTAAAGGAACATATGCGAAAACACAGTGGAGAGAGGCCATTTTCTTGTGAAGTATGTGGCTCTTCTTTTTCTTACAAGTCTAACATGAAACGACATGTCCGAACTCACACAGGAGAAAAACCATATTCTTGTGAAGTGTGTGACTATAATTTTTCAAACAGGTCACATTTGGTGGAACATAGGAGAATACACACTGGAGAGAAACCATATGTGTGTAGAGTGTGTGGAACTGCTTTTGCACAAAACTCAAGTCTAAGACAACATTTACTAACACATACTGGAGAGAAGCCGCATTTTTGTGAAGTGTGTGGTTCATCCTTTTCAAAGTCATCAACTTTAGTGGGTCATATGAAAACACATACTGGAGAAAAGCCATATTCTTGTGAGGTGTGTTCCTCTTCCTTTTCATTGAAATCATGTTTGGTTGATCACATGCGAACACACACTGGTGAGAGGATATATTGTGAAATCTGCGGGTCTTCTTTTGCACGAAAGTCAAGTCTAAGACTGCATATGCGCAAACATACTGGAGAAAAACCATACTCTTGTGAAGTGTGTGGTACTGCATTTTCAGTGAGTTCATATTTAAAAAGACATATGGTAACACACACTGGTGAGAAACCATATTCTTGTGAAGTGTGTGGCTCTTCTTTTACCCAGAAACACAATTTGAATCTACATGTACAAAGACATACAGGAAAGAAATTGCATTCACCTGATGCAGGTAAAACTTAATTTTTGAAAAATTAATCATTTTTATAAATTTTCCTTTTTAAAGAATTCACTTTTAACAAAATATATTTAAATAAACATGAAATGAAAATTATATTTTCTGATTAGAATAAAACATTGATATCTGGATTTAAAAAAATGTTCACAAAAATTTCATAGAGTTTGGAGTGTTTCCTGAAATTAATAATCATTTCTGGACTCTCAACAGAATACCTGGAGAAAAAGTTTGAGGGGCACTACACAAAGATACTGCTTGTTCTTCTCTCTGTTGATGTATAAAATAATAAACTTTTTTTAGAGAAAAAGTGACAAATTTTGCAGCGTTTTATTCAATAAATATTCACTTGGGTTACATTGGAAAACATCAATTATCTTTCCGTACCTGAATGGTTGTTTTTTGTTGTTATTGCTTTGGCTGATCTATTCTTTAGCCTTCTTCAGATATACAATCCATAAATAGACAGGTTTCTTTTTACCAAAGATCATTCAAAGCCTCCATTAGGCTTATCTATAAGTGTTCTTCCATTTTCTCACCATCCAATGGTTCCTATCTATTTTATGGACATCATCCCAATAAGAGTTAGTTGGATATTTCCCATCGCACCAATTTCTCTAATGATGATTGTAAATATTTTCAGTTTCGTAAGCCATAAATTTTTCATATTAAACTTCAGTTTGCACTGATAATAATTCAGTTTTACTCTAAAATTAAAAAATGAATATTGTGGATGGCGTCTCTTTTGAAATATTACTGTCTTATTTATTTTTATTCTTTGCTTTACATTTTTAATACTGAATAAAAAACTGAACTGATATTTGAGTTTTCAAAAATATTTTATTTATAAACTGATCATGCATAGTTTTTCAGATGTTTTCATTTTCATGGATTTTATATTAATTTTAAAAATCAGATGCCTAAAATTCACTGGTAATTTGAGCTAGAAACAGATCTCTCAACCGCAGCCAAGTCATCAGATCTTGTGTTAACAAGAAAAAAAGGACTTGTTATTTGGGGGATTTTGTTGTGTCAGCAGACCATACAGGGAAAATGAAAGAAAAGAACAAAAACAGACAAATACTTGGATCTTGCCAGAGAGCTGGAAAAAAAACTGGTACATAAAGATGACAGTGATGCCAATGATAGTTGCCATACTTGGAACAGTCCCTAAGGGCTTTGAAAAGAGACTGGTAGAACTGGAAATCAGAGAAAGAATGAAGATGATGTAGATGAAAGCATTGTTGAGATTCGCTAAAATACTGAGAAGAGTCCTGGAGACATGCTGTCACTCAGACTCCAGTGAAATACCCTCAACTGACAATTATTTGAAAAAATTGCAAAGAGTGACATAATAAGTTGACATTCGTTTAAACAGTAATTTTCTCTTTAAAAAATCCTGAAAGTAAAAGATATATATTTTCATGAAAATATTTTTCTCATCACGAACTAATTTTTATTACAATGTTTTTTGCTGACAATTGTTCATGCAAATTAGAATATTTTTTTTGCTTTTAATGAAATAAAAATATTTTACTTTTCACTTTTGTGTGGAATATTTGTTGATATTGGTTTTATTGTTAATGCAACCAAAATGAAGCCAAACGAAATTAAAACGTTGGAATCATTTAAGTTGTATTGATTTGATTACATGATTGTGTATTACCTGCAAAATTACATAAACACACACACGTACAGATATTATTATAAAAGGGATAATTTTATTCTTGTAACAATAATTAATAACTGTTTTGAATTTCCTTTCACTATATCTTTGTAATTTCTTTAAAAATTTAAATTTTATTGATTATTTAATCATTAAGAGAACATATATATATATATATATATATATATATATATATATATATTAGTTGTCTAAATTTCTGAGATGAAGCTTGGTGATTTTCATCATTAAGGGTTTTCAGACTATTGTCTACATCTTTATTGTTATTTACGCAACGTTTTGGCCAATATGTCCTCCGGCCTTCTTCAGGTGTTTGTTGAACTCGGGAACCTTCGAACTACGTCCTTTATTGAATCCACATGGACATATGGCGTAACAGTTATAGGCATTGGTTCCTTAAGTTTCTAAGGAGACAATCATCTGGAGGTTTCAGGTTCAATCCTGACTACAGGCGAGTAACAATACAGGAATACTTAACACTTGTACCTGGTTATGGCTAATGGAATCAGAACGGGCGACCCTCATGGATTCAATAAAGGATGTAGTTTGAGGTTCCATGTAGGTTCCCGAGTTTGACAAACTCCTAAAGAAGGTTGGAGGACATATCGGCTGAAACGTTGTGGAAATAACCATAAAGATGAAGACAATTGACCAAAAACCCTTAACGATGATGATATATATATATATATAAAAGAACAGATATTTAAAAATAATGAATTCTCTTAAAGAGAGAATAAATGGAATGAACAGAAATTGTAATGGTAATTTTGGAACAAATACATTGGAACAAGCAGTATATGAAAGGGGTAGGAAAATGGTGCATGAAAAGGTTACTTCATAAGAGTAAGATAGCTAAGTGACTTTACTATTCCCTGGCAGATTGATTGATTTTAATGGCATGTCAATCCATCTGGGGTTATTTTATGCTAAGAGTTTAAAGGATTATCTACATTGTATGTTTTTTTGTGTAGTTTAAGAGCTTTTTGCTAAATATCAAGTATTTTTAATGGAAATAATTTGCAAACAGATCTATTAGGGTCTCTACCAGTCTGGTTCAGAGTGGACCTGGGAGTAATGACAATGAACAGCTACTCCACACTCCTCAGAGCTGAAACCTCACCATCAGAAGCAGTTTAGTATTATACAACACATCCACTTTTTTTGGTGGTGGGGGTGATATCTTTCTCTGCTGTTGGGAATATAGCATATTCAAAGCCCATAATGTAATTGTTACTTTGTTAGGCTATCAGGGAGTTTAATTCTTTTAAAGTACCTCATATTTCTAACTTTCTGTTGAAAGTTTAATAAATGACAACTTTGAAGTGGTGCGTCTCAACTTCTTTTAACCTGTTGTTATTTCTGTATGTTGTAAAGATAAAGAGATGTCAATAAAAGAAATGAAAAAAATCAAAAGTTTTAATATAAGGAATTAAAAAATACAAAAAAGAATGACATTTTAAAATATTTTCTTAATTTCCTAAAAAAAGCCTCAAAATGGGAATAAGTTTTGAATATTTTCTGAAAACTTTTAAAAATCAACTCCAACTCAGTATAAATTTGAATTAAAAAAATTATTTATATTTTAAGAAAAAGCAATCACACTCTGAATGCTCTGCAACATATTTGGAGAGAATTGTACAAATACTTTATTTTCTTGTTTGGTTTTTATGGCTTATCAACCCTTGTCAGTCATTTAATGCCAAATCCTCCTTTTATATATATATATATATATATATATATATATATATATTGTTTGGTGGGTTTGGCCATATTAACCATTGTAGGTTATTTAATGCCAAATCCTCTTTATACACATATATCAAATATATATGATTTGGGGTGAGGGGATGAGCAGGGTGAGGGAATCAAAATCAGGTGTTTTTGTTGGTCTACCAGCCCTGCTTCTTTTTGTGCTTCTATGTAACCATCGTATATCTGTTAGTCTTTCTCTCTTATTACAAAGGCTGACTGCTGTATGAAGAGTTGCAGTCAGGAATGAACTTTTCATATTTAAAGAAACAACAGGTCTGTATTGTATTTTAGAAGTGTTACACTTAATGATATTTGAGATGGGTCGGTGAGGCAACATTACAGTTACTCTTTCTCTCTCTCTCTCTATATATATATATATATATGTATATGAGGGTCCACTAAAAAATTCATAGGTTGACCAAGATATTCTCACGGAATATGACCAAATGAAGTTTATTTTTCAATATATTCTTCTGTGGTCAACACATTTCTACCATTTGGTATTGCAGTGATTAGATCCCATTTGGCAAAATATGTCATCAATATCAGATGTCAGTGTATGAACTGTTCAACTCCACCTTGTGTGTGCTTATGTATATATATATATATATATATATATATATATAAACTAAATGTAATTAAGATCTCATCTTTTTTCTATAAGTTTTATGTCTTCTGTAGAATAGAATATACAATTATCAGATGAAACCATGTTTCCTAAATAAATGATTAATCAATTTTAATGGCATATCAACTTGTCTAGAGTATTTTATGCCTAGAGGTTAGGGAATAGCATTTATAGCAAATTCTTGCTTACATGTTTTGTAAATGTTTCTTAAAAGGTTTTGTTTGCACATAGTCCTATTGAATATTAATAGGTTTTAAAAATTTGACTCATAGATGGGACCCTAACAGATACTACTACTGCAGATCAGAGTGAACCTTGGATTAATCACAATCTGGGAGTACTCTACAGTTTCTAGGTGTCTGGAAGTGGAGCCTCACCATCAGATGCAATTTAATGTCTTACCTGGTGGGGACATCTTAATCAGGACATTTTATTTCCTAAATAAAGTTCCATCTGATGTCAGTGTCTTCTATTCTATCAAAGATATATGAAACTTATGTAACAATAGTGAGAAAATAAGATCTTCATTACTTTTAGGTTTTATACTGCTCAGCTGGTCAGCCAGTGAGCACTTTTTAGCTGATTGTTAATTCTCACCTGTTCATTATATATATGTAGCAGATAAGTGTGTAAATGACTGAATGGAACCATGAATTGACAAATTTAATAAATTTTATTTCTTTAACTTGTAAAAATTCATGTTGTGTTCAATGTAAATCTTGTTAATTTTCCACCTTGAAATACTGTTTTTATTTTAAACCATATTTAATTTAATGTACAATTTTGTTCAAACCTGAAATACTCCAGATCTGACATCATAGAAAAGCAAAAAATTCCTTATTTTTCAGTGGAATTAATTTTATATACCAGTGAAAAGAACTTTATTTATAGCAGAACCATTTTCTTTTCAAAAGTGAACCATGGCAAATACTGGCTCTAAAATTTTTGTTTTTTTATTAAATTAATTGCTTTAATGGGATATCAACCCTTAATGGTTATTTAATGCAAAATCTTGTTTAAAAATATATGATTTTCAAGTAAATACTTAATAGGTAATATTATTTAAAAAAAAAACAAAGATCATTTGTTTGTAAATTGGCCCAGTCAGCTGAATACACCGACTGCACCTTTGCAGAGGGGCAAGACTTTCCGAATGAGTGTCCTGGATATGACACTAAACAATTGCATGGTGAGGTTTAGGGAATGTGGAGTACCCCTCATTGCCATCACTCCCAGGTCCACTTTGCTCCAAAGTTGTAGCACCTGATAGGCTCCTATCTATGGGTCAAATAGAACTAACGTGTAATTACGCTGAAATGAATTACTTGAAATTAACAGGTTTTATAGTTAATTTCTCCCCCGTAAAGGAAGGGGTAGATAAATACATACGTAGGATATTTTCAGGATTTAGCCAGGCAAATTATGAGTAATCATCTTCACAAAATAGCAATTTTTGCCTTTAAAGAACGGATGGATGGTATGAATTATTAATGTATCGTATGAAAAGGTCACTGAATCAAGTTAACTTGGATTAGTTTGTTAAACAAGCCGAAAACCATCTCTCCCTCTTAAAATGTTGCCCAGCCGGCAGGGGCTGAAGAATACTCTGACTGCACCTCTGCAAAGGGGTAAGACTCCCCCTAACAAGTGTCCTGGATATGACACTAAACAATCTGATGGTGAGGTTCCAGTAATACTTGAGCTTTAGGGAATGCGGAGTACCCCTTCATTGCCCTAACTCCCAGGTCCATTCTGGCCCAGAGTGGTAGCACGTGATAGGGTCCTATCTATGAGTTTTATAGAACTAAACAGAGTGTGTATGCTTAACTGAATTGTTTGAAATAGAATTGTTTTGGCATTTAACTGTGTGTAAAAAAAACAAACTGTATTTATGCTAAACTGAATTGTTTGAAATAAAACTGTTTTTGACATTTAAACTGTGTATAAACAAAAAAAGTGTATTTATGCTTAACTGAATTGTTTGAAATAGAACAGTTTTTGACATTTACTTATGCTAAACTAAATTATTTTGACATTTAACTGTGTGTAAACAAAAAAAATATACTAAACTGAATTTTTTGAAACTTTTATCAAAATGACTTAATTCAGTGTTAAATGACCTAAAAAGTGTTGAAACCCCGTAAAACAAAACAATCAACCAACCAACCTTTTGGGTCATTGACCTTGTGTCAAGTCCTGTTTGGTGGAAAGCAGAGACAACCAACCATTGTCCAGTGTGGTTTATCACCTTTATGACTATGGCAAAAGTGTTTAGAGCTGCCACAAGTTTCTAAGTCAGTAAAGTTGGCGACCGTAGTTGAGGGTGATCCAAAGGCTTCCGTTTCGATAAACTACACCAAGGTGTAGAGGAGGGCGCTATCCCTTTCTCTGGATTGCTCCACATTACACTTGATCCTTACCTTATAATGCTGAGTGTTAAGCAAGGTAGAATCAAGTACCATTTTTTGAGTTTTTGGTATGACTCAACCCGGGATTGAACCCAGGTCTCCCGGGCTATTGGCGAACACGCGAACCATTATGCCAATGTCTAGTTTCTAAAAAATTGCAAAACCTTTGACTCACTCAACTAAATTGGTAAATAAAAGTGCCAATTTTATGGTTGTAACAATAATTAATAAAGGTTTTCTCTTTTGCCTTTAAAAACATCTCAAGGCAAATATATCCCACCAAACAGAATTATATACATATTGTTCCATGAATAAGCAGTATGTGGAAGCAGTAGAACTGTAATATAATGGCCGAGGGATTTCGGTTCATGCCTTTAGGTTTAGTTAGGCTGAGAATCTTTCGGTTCAGCACATGGGTTAGGTACAAACTTGATACATGTGTTAACGCGTACGTGCACAGAGCGGACGTGTCACTCAGAGATGTCACAATAGCCCGAGACGGGGAACAGGGTGACGGAGTGAGAATGACGTAATGCACCGGAAGCGCACGGAGGATTTTGGGGATTTCGAAGAAAAGTTAAGAGAGTTAAAAGAAGACGCCGAACGAGACGGTCGACTTTCGCTGGCTCACCGAAGCCAGGCGAATTTGCGCGCTATGAGCGCCACACGAGATAGGGGTCAGATGATAAAGACAGCATAAAAAACATTGTGCCTCTCTCCTTATGTCGAAACCTTTTACTCAAAGATAATAAAAGGTTTTGTACCTGAACAAAGAAGTCGTTATGTGTTTTCGAATTTCGAGGTTCCTATGTTCTATGTCTATATGTTACCAACATTCGACGTCCATTTCGCACATGGCTGTATCTGGCTATGGTACAGAACAATGGAAAAGCTTACTTGATAAAGGTTAAGTCATATGGCTTTAGTTTTCCTTGACAGGTTGATTGATTTTAGAGGCATTTCATCCTGAGGTTATTTTATGCCAAAAAGTCCGGGAATTATGTACCTGGTATGTTTCTATTTACATCTTTTGTCCGATTCTAAAAGGTAAAACCACTTTGGATCAGAGTGGACCTGGTAGTAATGGCAATGAAGAGGTATTCCACTCACCCCTGATCTCCAACTACATAGATATAGATGTGTATGAGTATATATGTATATCCCTACAGGTGCCTAGACATAGTGGGTGTGTGTGTAAGAATATACTAAAAGTGTGTTGTGTAGGTGTATGTAGTTTGTGTGTGAACTCTGGGTACGAAAGGATATTCATTCATTTCTCCCAGCCAAAATGGAAGTGATCAGGTGACCACTCAGACAGCATTTCAAAAGAGTTAAATTTTATTGTCACACTTTTTAGGGTGTCCTGGTGACATACAGTCTGACAATATTTTTCTGTTCAACTTAATAGGTGCCCTGTGTCCAAAAATAGGGAAATATTTACCCCTGCATATGTACAGGGGCAGTCAGTTAGAGGAGATCAGCCCAATGCAGGGAAAGTGATACAAGGACCTGCATCACAAGTCCAAGAATGTAGCACTCAGTTTTGTTTCGTTAAGGGAATTTTACCAGCTGTCCATGTTGCAGTAGGAAGAATTCCACTTTCCGCCAATCTGTCAAATGACATATCCTCAAAGCTTTTGTTTTTGCCTCTTTCTTCCCCTTTGGAACAATCTTGGGTTTGTGTACTTCAAACCAAACCGAGAGAGAAATACAGAACAGTGTAGGGTTGACATGCTGATGAATGCCCATGAGATTGAACATGGAAAAACAGTTGCATTATTACAAAATCTCTGATTACTATGATAGACTTTGGGTAGGAAGAAGTAGCGTGAAAAGAAATCTCCACTGACATTTCAAGGAGGAGAGGGAAAAAAAGAAATGTGTGTGTATATATATATATACACATTTCTTTTTTTGGGTCCAATGGTTGTCATACTGCCGGGGGTCAAGCCCAAGCTTGTTGTGTATGTATATTTACATGTGCGTGTGCATATATGTGTATATATGTGTGTATGTGTACATGTATGAGTGTATGATTATTCATATATATATATATATATATATGTGTGTGTGCGCCGGTACGTAGAAATTCCCTGGCTGGTGTCTGGGGGCGTATTTAAACCACTTGGAGTGATGGGCCCTTGAGTTACTGGTTTGTTATCCATCTCGGAGACGGAACCTCTGATTTAAAACCTGCGATCCACGCATTTACCAATCATCTTGATTTTGCTTGTCATTGGGTTATATTTGCGAGGATTCAGTGAGTGGTATTGGTGTTGTACAAGCTTATGCCACTTAAATCCATCGAAGTACAGGTATCTCAATGGTTCTGGATCATTCTTATCAAACCACTTCCCAAAGACCTGTTTTCAGGCACACGAACGGGGTTTGGATGTCACTGACGATTCACCCAGCAACTGTGGTGAGGGTGGTGATGAGCACTGGAATGGCTGTCGTCTGTTAAGACGAAGTAATTGCTATATATATATATATATATATATATCAAGAGAAAGGCAGACAAAAAACTTTATACACATTCGAACAAACAAACACGGTTATCCAAAAAAAAAAAAAAAAAAAAAAGATGCAGAAAATAAACAAAAGAATACACATTTTTTGTTTGAAAGTCGCAGCAGAACAGAAACTTCAAAAACAGAAAAGATTTTTGATTGTTTATTCTTTCTTACTTCAACTTCAAATGAGGAAGAAAACTGAATGGAACAGTTAAATGAACACTTGAAAAATATGATCCTACGCTAGTCACGGTACCCAATGTGGCGTGACAACTAGTCACAGTACTTGTTGTGGCTGTTGTGTTCGTGACTACCACATTTACTTCCAACTAGTTGCTTTGTCGAGTCTTTCCTTGCCCATGCTGTGTTTGAAAGATCCACGAAGAAGGGTTGACACAATTCAGCCTGACGGTCAGATAATGTCAGTGGCTAGATTGTCTAGTAACTCAAAGAATAGAGAAAACCCGTTGTTAATAAATAACAAAAATGTTTTTTATTGAAACACGTTTTTGAGGCAATAAATAACAAACAAACGAGGTTTGCTTTCCTGGCAAAAAGAAGAAGAAAGAATATTGAGAGAGAAAGAGTGACAATGAGGTGTGGTTAGTATGACACTAATGTCTCTAAAGTCTGGAACTTTGCATTTTTATAAAGTCTGAAGGTTGTTCAGAGTGCCTCGGGTCTAGAATGAAAGGAATGCTTTTTTGGCAGTCTTGAGTTTCTTCTTTGTCTCTTTCCTCATCCTCTCTGATGATTTGTTTTACCATCCTGTTTTTATAGATCAAAAAAGGTTTTTGATTGGTTGTCCAATAAGAAACAATTAGGAGTCATATTCCCATGGGTCAGCCAATCCTAGTTCTGGATTATATCCTACAGGCATAGGGAAAACCCTTTTTAGATGCTTTGACCAATAGGAACAGGTTTAGAGCAATGGAGTTGAACAAAAAATTCTCGCCCTCACCTGACTGGATTGAGCCATCCACAGCTCACCTTTATTTAGGGTGGAGCAAAATTAAATCTCCCTTTTGACATTGACCTTTAAGATAAGGACTAGAAAAATATGTTTTACGAAATGACCTTATAGCGTTTTGAAGATAACACTATTGTTTTTAGGCACACAAATGAATTACGAAACTATTCTTTAGTAACACCACAAAAACGAAAGTTCTTTATTTGCAGCATGGAATGTGGTTTGCTTTTGAATGCTGCAAGACTCGTGGTGTTTAGGCTTGTTGGATGTTTGAGACGAAATGGTTTAGCGGGATGTTGAGATGGCAGCGTGTTGTTGGACGTGTGAGGGAAGTATTCAAAGTCACCGTGTAGTTTTGTGTGTCGAGAACGGAGTGACGCTCCGTTCGACATAGTCAATTTTTGGGGTGACAAGAAGTGGTGCCTGTGGAAGGCATGCGTATGTTTTTAATTTATGTTCCACTGGGATTCCTCGTAAAGAATCCATAAATTAGATGGGGTTCCCTCGTTGAGTGTCCATGTTGCTGCTGCTAGTGTTAAAGCCACAGTGAGATGTCCACACTGGGTGGCTTGTTTAGCTAAAAAGCATCGCTGAGCAGGGACGACCAGAGGCACGTCTGTTCTGGTCGCCGCCTCAAGCTGAAGAGAGTGGTTTTAGCCGCTCACCCGTTTTGCTAGCCGGAAATGAAGGTCCGGGCTGAATGGGATAAGTCATTCAGTGTTGAATTAAATAGCGCGCCAAAACAAAATACGAGATTTTTCTCTTCTCTACAACCTGTTTCATCATTATTATTGATGGAGTTAGATGACAACTGAAAAAAATAAATAAATTTGCAGACCTTTAATATCGAAAACAATTGTCTCGCACTTAACTGACCTTTAGGAACAATCAACCAGCTTTTTAGGTTAATTTAAGCCTTGAACAAAAAGATAGTTATTTTAAGGATCTTTTTGTTTTTGACACACACACACATATATATATATCTTTTTTTTTAAAACATGATGTGCGGTTATATAAAAATTAGAATTTATGAAATATATGGAAATATTTCATAAGTTCTAATTTTTATATAACTGCACATCATGTTTTAATAAAAACAAATAAAAAAGACAAGAAAAGCAATGAATTTGTTGCAAGCTGAAAATCTCTTTCAGTTTTTGCAACTCGTGTATCTTGCAGGAGTGGATTTATTAGAAACATGGATAGACAAAAATGATCCACCTCATACTGCTTACAAAGTGGCTGCAAGCGGATTAAGGATTCTAATATTTAGGGGGGGGGACTTTAGAGTTTCAGGCCGGGATTGAGGCCTTAAAAAAGAAGGATTTATCAACATAGTTGGTGAATCTGGCATATGATTATTTAGATGGGAAAGTATCTGAATATGTTGGGGACCGTATTTAGATGATACTCCTAAAAGTAACTGGGGTGGTGAATCTATTAAAACAGTGGTTGACCAGTGATTACACTGCAAATTAGGATGAAGAGCAAGAGAAATAATCTTGGATGTTGCCAGTAGAGTTTTGAGATTAACTAAGACATGTTGTATAGCCATGACCAACTATACAAACACATCTGCAGATGCATGCAGAATCATAACGACGACACAATAAAGACGAGCGATACAGTTCTTTAGAAAAATACACCTCTCACTTTATTTGAAAGGGTTCGAAAGGGTTACTAAAGGTTTTACTGTGTGAGAGGTGAGTTGGAGGCTGAACAGAACTGCAACATATTGACCCCCACTCTTATGGCCATAACAGCGTTTCTTTCCCGTTCTCCTGGGCTGCTCAACCGGGGGCCTGAGGGCCCAGCCTCTCTGGGTGCTGATTCTCTCTACCGCATCTTATCTCCAACTCCTCTGACTTCCTGTCTTCACCCGGGTTATATAATTGTTCAACGTCCACCTTTTTCTTGTGGACATCATAAATCGCACTCAATTCAACCCGTCCACGGTCAAGGTTATATCCTGATATTCCTCGACCGGATGCACCTGTTATTTACACAGGTGCATTTCCTATTTTGACATCTTGGCCGGGGTCAATATGTTACAGACAGTCTGTAAGAATGCTGTTCAATGTGAGAGGAAGGCAGTAGAGACACAGCTGGTTGAGTATTACACAGATGCAAAATTTGTTTGTGAGGGAAGATGCCGCAATGGCATCCTCGGTCTCACTGGTGGAAGCATTTGCAACAGCGGAAAAGTGTTTTAGGCTAGTAGCTCCCTTGAAGCGGACACAAGGAAAAGAAGTGTTTGGAGACGGAAAAACAGGATGAGTGGAGACTCCTCCTGTTACTAAAGGTCACTGCGGGCGAGGCCAACCAGGTCCTCATTGGATCAAATGCTCTCATGAAAGAGGCTGGCAAGAATCACCTCCTGTCCTAAGATGACTGGGGTGTTAGCTGTTGGGTCACTCAGGGAGGGAGTGTATCACTCGATCCAGGTAAACAAATGGGGGTTAATTTGAAGGAAGTAAGGGTGTCTTAAAACTATGGATAATCTAGCCAGGCACCGAAGTAACTTGTGAGGTACAGATGGTGGCTAGGAATATACAACCATTTCTAGATATTGAAGTATGTTTGTCAATGGTTAGGCTGAAGGAGTTTTTAGAATTAGGACTTGTGAGTAAGGACTTAAAAACAGCAGACTTGACTGAGGCAAACAGTCAAAATTAGGACTTGTACCTAGCTCAAGTACTGGTTGCAGTGAGGCAACAAACTGCTTGCTGTTTGGGCTTGATGTGGTCCTACCACTGGACAATTTCCACCACATCTTATCATTGTACAAAATCTTTCATCAAGGCCCAGGACAAGAGACGGGACAGAAAAGGAGGAATTGTGCCATCAACTGGGTGTTGGTGACCCATTATATAACTGCATTCACACTAAGTAGAGTAAACTGAATCACAAGTGGACACTGTAGCATAGAATAATCAAAGAAACTAGCCCTGTTACTTTTTTTAATGAGACCAAGTAGGAAGGTATATAAAAGGGTCCATAGGAATGATTTGAAGTTATCTGAACTCAGGGAATTGAAAACCTCCATAGGAAAGGAGCAATTAGACAGTCGATGTTAGGTGTACTTCCTTTGGAACTAGACTCCAATATTTAGGATTCAGGGTTGCTTCGATCAAGCCGAGTGGAAAGTGATCACAAACGGAATGGGAAACACTATCTTCCTCAATGAGATGAAGAGAAGTGGGATTCTGAGGGTGTGATTACTCTTCCAGAATTAAAATTAGGGTTAATTCAATCAATGCAGAAAGATAGAAAGAATGACAAAGAACAGGGTTAGGGTAGGATACAGGCAAAGTTACAAAACAGAAATTTATCACAAGAAGGGAAGGCTCAGTTGCACCCCGAGGAAGAGAATGCAAAAGCTATGTTATCTCAAGCTGTGCATTGATAGGTTATGATCACTGTTGGGAATAGAAGAATGAAAACGAGAGAATCATATCATTTTGAGTTTTTCTCGCCTTGTCTATGAGTTCATCTCTCGTAACCCAACTTCCTATTGCATTGCAGAATAGCTAGAATGAAGATTCTCCTTCTGTTATATAACATGACATGGATTTTCGGTTCGTTCCTAGTGACCCCGTGTGCTTTGACAAGCTGTCATGCTGTAATGAGTAAACAGGGATATAACAGCACATCAGGGCACTCGGGTACAACAGGTGTGTAACTGGAAGGCGACCAAGTGATGAGAACTACGCGGTCAGATTTAGACAGAGTGCAGAGAATCGCAGTCGAGCGTGGGACATGCAGCTGATCAGAGGCATCTTTGACAAGCTTGCAAGGGGGTGCGAACGTTGGTACCGCCTGGCTCCCGGAAGAAGATATGGGAAGAAGAAGTCCCCTATCTGACTATCTATCTCTCAACTAACAACTAACTGGTCCCTTTCTCGAGAATAAAAGGAGATATATTTTTATAAGAAAGTGTTTCGTTCGTGTTTGTACTGTTATTATTGAGATCACCAAATTGGCTATACAACACTTCCGTTCATTCTTATGATGCCAAAAAGTGCAAGTGTTATATATTGAACCTCGATCGAGCCGTCAATCAAGAGATGCACCTGTGTAAATAAGCGGAAGAACAGCGGAAGCAGGTGAACGTCCAAAAATGATATAACCAGGTGCCCGGATGGTTCGAGACAGTCAGAGACAGGATGCCAAAGTGAGAGCCAGCTGCAGATTGAGGGCTTTGGGCCCTCAGTGACCCACGGTTGAGCAACCCAGCCAAGATGAGGAAGAAGTGCTGCTATGGTCGAGAGAAGAACTTGGGTCAATATAGCAGTCTGTCCCTGTCTCCAACTCATCTCTCATACACAACAAACATCACCTTTTCGAGAATAAAGTGTGAGAGATACATTTTTATAAAGAAGTGTGTTCGTTCGTTTGTTGAAGTCATCATTATTGTTGACTATGTATATATATATTTGTATACGCGTAGTATACAACACAGCACGAGTAAACACAGTCAGAACACAATTTTTAAAAAATCAACTGAAGTGGTGATTATCCAGTCAAAATTGGCCATCACACACATGCTTGATTTGAAGCCATATAGCTTTTACGAATCTGAAATGGTTTGGTTTGGTTTGTTGGGTTTTATGCCATATCAACCTTTGTAATGAGTCTGAAATAGAAAAGGTAAAAGTAAGAGGGGAAGAGACAGCCCCAGAAAACTATTCCAATGGGTAACATGGCATTTCCTTTAGGCAAGAGATCTGAAATCTAAAGACGCAGAGGAAAAGCATGGGGAACTATGTGAGGGAATTAAAACTGCTCCAGCCTAGAATGGCAGGGCAGTACTTCTCTTAGTATGGAAAGCACTTAATGACTTTTTTAGAATAGTCACAGAGACAAATCTATGTAGTATCAACTGGAAATTGATAACCATTGAAGAGGTTGAGAGGATCCTGACAGAGAGAGCATTTAGCAAACACGTCACGTGTGTCCATGAGAAAGATAATGTTACAGGCCATAAGTTTGTCCAATGGGATTTCGGCAGTAGTACAGGAGAGGGAAATAAACCTGTTACAGGAGGTGCCCGTGGTGTAATGGTTATCGTCGTAGGAAATGGACACGGCGACACTAGTTTAAATCCTGGACGAGACTGATTGCATTTCACATAGCACTAATACCCTTGCGAAAGTCTTTAATTGGAATCATTTTGAGATGAGGCTTCTTAATCTGAGAATTAATTTTTATTTATTGCTGACTTTTTGTCCTCATCTTGGTAGGTTTTTTTTGCGTGTGTTGTTTCTTCTTTCACTACGTTTCGGCCAAATTTCACCTCTGGCCTTCTTCAGGTGACTTACCGTGACCTCGGATAGGAATGATAAGTCTTGTAACCGTATCCCCAGACAACAACTATGGAAGGCAGTAATTACTGGGGATACGGTTACAAAACTCATCATTCCTATCCGAGGTCGCGGTAAGTCACCTGAAGATGGCCAGAGGTGAAATTTGGCCGAAACGTAGTGAAAGAAGAAACAACACACAAAAAACCCCTACCAAGACGAGGACAAAAAGTCCGCAATAAATAAAAATTAATTCCCTTGGGAAAGGTATGAATCCAATTATTCTCCCTCCAGCTATGGGTAAATAGTAGGACAGACTAGGTTCTTCAGCCTTGGTGAGGCAACTAGTGTAGGTGAAGGAATACAATGAATTCAAACCTGTTAAACGCCACTTAAAAATTGACTCTGTGTCATATCCTGCCCGAGCGGAGGGGTTGGTAAATATGATAAACCTGTTACAGATACTGCAGACGAAAATCAACAGCGACTATAAAAGCCACACACCCACTGTCTGTTACCAATTTGATTATGGAATGCACAGCCTTTGGGGAGTCCCTCATTCTATCGCCATCCTATTAGGTGGAGGAGAAATTTGAAACTACGGACTCTTTCCTCATTCTCTCAAACATCTCTTCTTGCAGGTGAATGAGTTGAAACGGACCTTTGGGATAACCTGGTAGGGAAATCATCCAACATAACCATGGGCAAGCTGTTCCATCTATTAGAAGTAGTAGAGAAGATTGATGTATAAAGCCTCATGTATAAGTTGGTGACTGTGATGATCAACTCGTAGACACCATCGTTTGGTATTCATTTGGAGGGAATGTCATACTGGTGATCATGATAGTAGCAGTATCAGTAAACAGAGGAAAGCAGTGATGTTGTATACTCATATACATGCAGATGTAAGCAGAAACATAATGACGACTTCAATGAACGAACGAACACACTTCTTTATAAAAATATACCTCTCACACTTTATTCTCGAAAGGGTTGCGAAAGGGTTGATGTTAGTTATGTGTGAGAGGTGAGTTGGAGACGGAGATAGACTGCTACATATTGACCCCAAGTTCCTCTGACCATGGCAGCACTTCTTCCTCATTCTGCTGGGCTGCTCAACCGGGGTCCTGAGGGCCCAAGCCCTCAGTCTGGAGCTGGTTCTCATTCCGGCATCCTATCTCTAACTGGAACTGCAACTCGAACTCCAACTGCAACTCAAACTCACTGCCTCGAACTGACTCAAGCTGTCTGTGGCACCTGGTTATATAATTGTTTGATGCCCACCTGCTTCCTGTGGGCATACGCATCTGCACCGAATTCAACCACGTCCACAGGTCAAGGTGATATTCTGACATCTTCGACAGGATGCACCTGTTATTTACACAAGTGCATCTCTTAATTAACGGCTCGGTCGAGGATCAATATGTTACAGTGGTTGATAATGTGTAGCAAGAAAAATATGTCATTAAAAGGACATTGTAGTCAAGAAGGAATATCAGCTAATATAGCAGGGGGGTGTCCTCATGGTATAATGGTTAAAGACTGTGGATT
The DNA here is from genome assembly GCA_963585895.1 of Sepioteuthis lessoniana. Lineage (NCBI taxonomy): Eukaryota > Metazoa > Mollusca > Cephalopoda > Myopsida > Loliginidae > Sepioteuthis > Sepioteuthis lessoniana. The sequence continues at coordinate 6,614,134 of OY757908.1, forward strand.
TGTTGTAAGTAACATAACAGGGACCTAAGTGAACAATGACACTGGAGCTTCCATAAATATAGGCAAACTGGACACTTTATGTTCAGCACAGGCCCCATCTGAGGATTTACTTAGCATTGTAAAGGTGAACGTCAATGAAAAAAAGGAAGAAAAAATATCAAACAAGTCACAGACTGTATCAAAATTCTTTATTGAAGGTGAACATTTTTTGTCATTGTTGTGATCTCTAATGATGGTGGGGGGTCAGGTGGGCTTTTGGTTCAGAGAAAGTCATGTTCCCTAAGATTTAAAAAGATTTTTGTGAAGTGGGGCACATCTGATTTGAGGTGGGGAAGGTCAGATATGATGGATATGAGAAGATCAGGAGGGTTAATGCTTCCATTATAGAAGGGTCCTATGATATGAGGTGCTAGAAGGTCAAATATGATAGCATTTCCCAATTTCTGGGACGATACTAAAACAAATAGGGACATTCTGATGAATTGAAATTTATCTATGTAAGTGAAGTGAAAGTCCTCCCGAACCATTTGGGTCGGGTGGGGGCAGTTAGAAGTCTCCAGCAGAGAGAATGGAAAGAATTGCATCTTCCATTTTTGTAGGGTAATTTTTTAAAAAATTGCAGGTCACAGCAGGGGGCTGAGTGATTAAACTACCCTAGTTCATTTTTTGAAGAGTAATTAAACCTCGAACCAATTTTTTCAGGGAGGGCTATTGGGGAACCTCAGTTTATATATTATGGCTTTTTACCTGTGTGTGTGTTTGTGTGTATCCTCAAATAGGAATTGGGGGTGTCCTCGTGGTGTAATGGTTAAAGCGATGGACTGCAGAATCGTAGTAAGCGAGTTCGTACTCCAGTCGCGCTATTACGGTCACTTTCGGGCAAGTACCCTTGGGAAAGGTATGAACTCCCTTATCCTCCCAGCTATGGTACCACTACTGTTCTTCTAGGAGAATAGCTTTGGCATTAAATAACCTACAAAGGTTGATATGCCATTAAACAAAGAAACCAAACCTCAAATAGGAATTAAGTACAAAGAATAACCCACATGTTTTACAAAAATGTAGTTTCTATCCAGTGTGTGTCTGCATATGTCGTAACAAATTTTTATTCCATGCAAAAGATAATCCACATATTTCACAAGAATATGGTTTTTCTCCAGAGTGTGTCCGCATATGTTGCACTAAGTGTGACTTTACAGCAAAGGAAGATCCACATGTTTCACAAGAATATGGTTTCTCCCCAGTGTGTGTTCGCATATGTCGTACCAAAGACGACTTCTGTCCAAAGGAAGATTCACATATTTCACAAGAATATGGTTTCTCTCCAGTGTGTGTTCGTATATGTTTCCCCAAATAGGATTTTAGAGCAAAGGATAGTCCACATGTTATACAAGAATATGGTTTTTCTCCAGTGTGTGTCTTTATATGTCGTAACAAATTATTATTCCGGGCAAAGGATAATCCACATGTTTTGCAAGAATATGGTTTCTCTCCAGTGTGTGTCTTCCTATGTCGTAACAAATTATTATTCCGTGCAAAGGATAATCCACATGTTTTACAAGAATATGGTTTTTCTCCAGTATGTACTCGTATATGATTAACCAAGCGTGACTTTACTGCAAAGGAAGACCCACATGTTTCACAAGAATATGGCTTCTCTCCAGTGTGAATTCGCATGTGTAGCAATAAATTTGATTTTACTGCAAAAGAACATTGACATGTTCCGCAAATATATGGCTTCTCTCCTGTGTGTGTTCGCATATGTAGTACCAAGGATGACTTCTGTCCAAAGGACGATCCACACGTTTCACAAGAATATGGTTTCTCTCCAGTGTGTGTCCGGATATGAAGCAATAAATTTGATTTTACTGCAAATGAAGATCCACATGTTCCACAAGAAAATGGCTTCTCCCCAGTGTGTGTTCGCATATGTAGCACCAACGATGACTTTTGTCCAAAAGAAGATCCACACAGTTCACAAGAATATGGTTTTTCTCCAGTGTGTGTTTGCATATGTTTCTGCAAATTAGACTTCAATATAAAGGATAATCCACATGTTTTACAAGAATACGGTTTCTCTCCAGTGTGTGTCCGGATATGGAATACCAAGCCTGACTTTTGTCCAAAAGAAGATCCACACGTTTTACAAGAATATGGTTTCTCTCCTGTGTGTGTTTGGAAATGTAATACCAAACCTGACTTTTGTCTAAAAGACGATCCACATATTTCACAAGAATATGGTTTCTCTCCAGTGTGAGTTCGTATATGTATAACCAAGTGTGACTTTTGTCGGAAAGAAGATCCACATATTTCACAAGAATATGGTTTCTCCCCAGTGTGTGTTCGCATATGGACTACTAAATTTGACTTTTCTGCAAAGGAAGACCCACATGATTCACAAGAATGTGGCTTCTCTTCTGAGTGTTTTTGCATATGTAGCATTAAATTTGCTTTCTGTGCAAAGGAAGATCCATACCATTCATATGGTCGTGTAAGCTCGAAAGGTTTTACACATAATTATATATTTACAGTGAATATTCCCAGTTTTTGAACAGTGAATTTTTTAGGAAATGAAGTAACAAGACTTTTATGTGTTAGTTTTTAGTCTATTTTCCTTGTTTTCAATGGGAGATTAACATTTATCATTTAACTTCCAATTGATAAATCATTTTTATATTTCTACAAAATGAGCAGCATGTCTGTAAAAGAAAAAGAAAATTCAAATTAAGTTATTTATAAGCAAGCAGAGAATATCATTTCGATTTAGCTTACATTTCAATAGATACATCATTTTTTCTTACAAAGACTACTTTTATTAAATTTGGAGGGAGGGGATGCTTATTTAAAAAATTCTGCACTAATGTTCTTTGCAAACTTTTCAGAATGTGTGAATCATCTGTCTATTTCCATATTTGTTTTCTACATTTCACTTATTAATTTGACAATTAGAATCCATTGTTTTCTAAGAAAAAACAGGATTAAAGACATGACAAAAATATATGCAAAACAACTGCGCGCACACACACACATACATATATATATATACATTGTAGAAAAGTAAGTAAGTAAAGTTGTCTCCCTTTAGTTGAGGGCGACCCGAAGGCTCCCTTTTCAATAGCTACAACACCGAGGTGTAGGGAAGGGTGATACTCTTTTCCCTGGATTGCTCCACTTTACCCTTGATACGTACCTTATATTGCTGAGTGTTAAGCAAGGAGGTATCAAGTACAATTTTTAAAGTCTTTGGTATGACGTGACCTGGGATTGAACCCAGGTCTTTCGGACCATTAGCGAACACTCTACCCACTAGGCATATAACCGTGTATGCATACATGTAACACTATACGCACACACGTTTAATTATGAACGAGAGAAAACTTTACTTTTTCAGAGCTAGTATAAAGAGACAGGCAATTAAAAATAATTAAAAGTGTTCAATACAACTAAAAGAATGCCAAGAATGTAATTCCCCCATGGGGGTTGAGCACTCTGGCGAAGGAATTGTCGGCCGCCCCTAGCGTAATGCAAAGCTCTTCGTAAGAATTGAGCACTCTGGTAGCCGATAGGGTATAAAAAATGTAAACAAAGGCTGCTGCTGCTGTTGCTAAAAATAAAATACCTTAAAATTCCCTTAGCCAACATAGTCCGCTTGTAGCTGTGTGGTCTGAAGCCTTAGTCTATCGTAAAGTTGGACGGGTTTCGATCCCCGCTTCGAGCGTCCTGCGGGTCTAGCCACACTGAAGAGTTCTGATAGAACGAAACAGTCTGTCTGTGGATGACAATATATATATATATATATATATATAAAACAATACATATATGTTATCAAATTTAACAAATTTGAAATAATCATTCCCACATTTAAAAAAAATCATTTTTTATATAACAAAAGATATGTAGTATTCCTTCAATGAAATGAAATTTACGAATGACCGGATAAATAATATTTGCAGATAATTCAACTCTATTCTGAAAGGATAAATTCAAGATCATTAAGACAGCTAGATTGAATAAACACAATAAAATAATAAGTTTCGAGAAAAATACAATAAAGATATTTTAAAACGTTGTAAATTTTGTTTGAAATATAGTGTATGTGTCAAAAGAAGAAAGATAATTTGATTAATCTTTTTGACACAAGTGGTGTTTTATCGATTTTTAAGATTTCAAAATTTGAATTGGATTCCAATACCGTCTGAGAACTTTGAGAAATGAAAAGAAGACGTCAATGTAGATTTAAATCAGAAAAATTATTTATATTTTGAAAAACTATCACAAACTGAATACTCTCCAATGCGTATAACATATTTGGAAAGAATTGTGCAAGTTCTGGGAAATTTTTTTCCATTGGCATCAATTTCCCATATAAAAATGACTTTAATTTTTGCTACATTATATATATATATATATATATATATATATATATATATATATATATATATATATAAAAGGTTCAGTCGAAATATTTATAGGCTAAGATATTCTCATGGAATATGATCAAATGAGGTTTATTTTTTAACACATTTACTTGTAGTTTACAGACTTCTTTCATTTGGTGTTGCAGTGCTTGGATCCCATTTTTGAAAAAGTCATCAACAGCAATTATAATATATGAACTGTTTTGCCCAGCCTTCTCTCTCTTTCTCTCTATAATATGGAGAGTGCTCAATATCTAGGATAGAGCTATTATATAATAATGAATAAATAAATAAATAAATATTAGATATATATATTTAATTCATGGATTTACATTTTCTTAGCTGCCTGATGATTGTTGTTTTGCAAAACACTCCATGAAACCCAGGGGTCGCAGTCTAAATTCCATCGATCCCAGCTTCTAGCATCCTACGTGTCTAGCCACACTGAAGAGTTGTGATACAACGAAACAGTCTGTCTGTGGATGACAATATATACGCTCCCCCATAGGGGTTGAGCACTCTGGCGAAGGAATTTACGGCTGCCACTCGCATAATGTAAAAGTTCTTCGAACGAATTGAGCACTCTGGTATCCGGTAAGGTATAAAATGTAAACAAACAAACGCTACTGCTTAATACCAAGCTAATGTGGTACGCTTGTTGGCTGAGCGGTCTGATGCTAAGTCTAATGTAAAGTTGGGCGGGTTTTGATCCCAGCTTCAAGTGTCCGACATGTCTAGCCACACTGAAGAGTTGTGATACAACGAAACAGTCTGTCTGTGGATGACAATATATCTAATATATATATTTATTATCACACACACACACACACACACACACACACACACACACACACACACACACACACACACACATATATATATATAAACTAAATGTGATTCAAATTTGATCTTCTGTAGAATAGAAGACAATTATGAAATGAAGCTTTGTTTTCTAAATAAATTAATGGCAGGGTTACATCTCGGGTTATTTTATGCCTAGAGGTTAAGGAATCACATTCATGGTACATTTAAATTTACATTTGTTGTGTATTTGCGACAAAAGAGATTTTTTGCGCACAGTCCAATCAAATATTTGTTTAACATATCTATTTGATACATAAATGGGACCCTAAAAGTTACTACCATTCCAGGTCAGTTACTACCATTCCAGGCAATGGAGGGGTACTTTAGAGTTATCAGATGTCTAAAACTGGATCATCATTATTTGATGTAATTCCTTTGGGTCTTATCTCTCCGCAGGGGATACAATGAAGGTGGTTTATTTCCTAAATGCAGTTCAAACAATTCTCAGAAGGAGAGATCTTAAATTATTTTTTGCTTGTATACTGCTCTGCTAGATAGCATTTGAGCACTTTTTGATTTGTCAAACACTTTAAGAATGATTTCTAACTGTTTACAATAAACACACACACACACACACACACACACACACACATACACACACACACACGCACACACACACACACACATATATATATATATATATATATATATATATATATATATATATATATATATATATCAAGAATTATAATATTTCTAGAATTGGGCTGATTTAAACTTTATGTATTATTAACTTTTGTCTGACTGGGTGCCACATTTATAACTGAGAATGAAATCAAAAAGAAAAAGATCTAACTCTATACCTTAAAAATGGACCAAAAATAAAATAATGGCCTATTAAAGGCAATTTCACAATGAAAAATACTTCAGAAGTTACTCTACAAGGAAATGTGTTATCTTTTGCTAAAAAAATTGCGAAAATCCATTTTTTTTTAACGCTAAGAGTGTTCTTTTTTATCAGTACTCAAATGTGGTGAGAGAAAACAAACCCTCCAAAAAACACCGAACAGAAGTATGGAGATCACAAGGGTAATAATTCATGTTGTATTCAATCTAAATCTTGTTAATCTTCCTCCTTTTTATTTAAAGCATATTTATTTTAATGAACCATTTTGTTAAAACCTGAAATATTACAGATCTATCATCAAAGCAAAAAAATCCTTTTTTTTTAAGGAATTAAGGTACTTATGCATCTATGTTACCGCAAAAAAGCCGAACTTTCCCGAGCGTTACCGGGCCGATAACGGAAAGAATCGGAATATTCCGGAACGAAATTTAAGCAAGCATAAATGAGTCAACCAATTTGTTGACAAAACACATGAAGACCAAAAACAAAAAAAAAAAAAAAAAAAAAAAAAAAAAGAGAAAAAGACAATTTTTAATGGATAATCTTACCAACCTTTTCAGGAGAAAAAGAATAAATCAACAGTCAATGTATGCTAATTTTCAATATGAAAAAATAGTTTGAATTTTTATTTTATCTATTTTTTGCGGGGTGGGTATCATTTTTTTGTCTTTTTAAATAATTTTTTTTCGTATTTATGCCCTTATTGTACCGTGCAGAAGTAATAACGTGTTAATTTAGAAATCCATTCTCACCATGGGGAGGGGGAGTATTTTGTAAGTATTCTGTACTTTCACCTAAAAAATGTAATTATCCAGGTCCTGCATTTGGTGTTACGGCATCTCCAGGCATAATTTTTCCTCATTTTTTTTTTAGGTGGCAAGGATGCTCACATACCCGGCAACTTTTAATTTTGCCAATAAGGTTTTTTTCTTGGCAGAATTGGATCACCATTTCTGCACATTGTAGATTTTCGCTTAGCTGTGATAAATTCATGTTTACACTTGTTTGTAACTTTGTAAACAAATTGATTGAATTATTTTATCTTAAATTTTATTAGCTAGACGTTTCGGCATATTCCGATTCTTTTCGGAAACGCTCGGGAAAGTTCGGCTTTTTTGCGGTAGCATAGATGTATAAGTACCTTTTTTTTTTGGTTTGTGTATCATTTTATTTGTCTTTTTAAATAATTTTTTTCGTATTTATGCCCTTATTGTACCGTGCAGAAGTAATAACGTGTTAATTTAGAAATCCATTCTCACCATGGGGAGGGGGAGTATTTTGTAAGTATTCTGTACTTTCACCGAACAATTTAAAAAAAAAAATATCGTAACACTTGAATTTAACTTGAAAAATACTATTTAAAAATAGTGCATAGGAACCAGTTTTTTTTTCGTGGCAGAATTGTATCACTTTTTCCACAGATTGTCGTTTGTCGCTTAGCTGCGATAAATTCATGTTGTTTACAATTGTTTGTAACTAAGTAAACAAATTCATTGAATTATTTTATCGTCTGCTTGCATAAATTTGATTAGCTTGGCGTTTCGGCATATTCCGATTCTTTCCGGAAACGCTCGGTAAAGTTCGGCTTTTTCGCGGTAACATAGATGCATAAGTATCGAAATTAATTTTATTTCTCAGTGAAAAGAAGCGGGACAGGCATTTTTTTTTTCGAAAGTAAACCGTAGCCATAACGAATACAGTTACTGAAAAATTTGTTTTTGGTTTTTTAAAAACAATTTTTTTTTTATTATTATCTATCGAGCACGTCATAATCTAATGATGAAAAAAAAAAAAAAAAATACGAGCACTTACAATGGGGGAAGGGTTTGCCATGTAAATGTTTCGTAAAATTACCCACCCCAAATGACGCTAATCGAAAACATCAATATTTTGCGGGTCGCTACTGTTTACCTTTCTTTGCAAACAATTTATGAGAACGGGGTAAAACAGAAAAAAAATATAAAGGATCACTTTACAACATAAATATGTACTTGAATTGATCCCCTATTTTATGAAGGGAAGAAAAAAAAAGGTTTCGTTTGTTTTAATGGTTTTAATTTTAAACAAAATCAAGTTTGATCTTTCTTCGGAGAAAAAAACATACCCGAATGAATGAAAAGTTAGTAAAAGTCAACTTACCTGGAAGAAGGTTTTTCGATGATTAAAAGTCTCTGAAATTTTCTTAATTTGATAACAACACTTCAAATTCACACACTAAATATTTTCCCGTCATTGAAAATAAATTCGAATAAAACCCGAATACTATTCGGTAATTATCGGCAGTTTCCGACAACTATCAATCGACTTTTTTCGCTTCTTTTTTTAAATAATTATATTTACTTTTATCGATAAATTTGAAAAGAAAATACTTTGATTTTCAAATGTATTCAACTATGAATTTAATAAAAACAAAAATAAAGTGTAAACCTGAGATTCTTTTAAAAAAGAAACGATTTGTCTGGCCAAGTAAAACCAAAGAAATCATCAAACGGTGTCAGTCATAATTTTGACGCTTATAATTTTTCAGACCGGATTACAAAATATGAAGCGATCTCTCAGCTATAGGTAAATAGTCAGGAGGGCTGGATTCTTTTTGCCTTTGTTTGTCAACCGATATGGGAGAAAGAAAATTAAGCTTTATTTCGCTGAAGAAAAGTTAATTGACCTTGAGTCACATCTTGCCTGTGAAGGAGGGGTTGGGTAAATATACATTTCCCAATCATCTAGCGATAACTGATGTGATAAATTTATTGGTTCCTAATCTTTAAAAATCTTGTCATTTATTAGCGAACATTTTCGCAGTGACCATCAAAGTAATCCTTATAAATGACTGAATAAAATCTAGTAAATTGAATTAAAGTATTTGATTATAAAGAAGAATGAACTTAAGGTTTTACTCCTACGTGATGTGAGAAGGAACTAAATGAGTCGCAACGAAGATCTCGAAAGGTTTTCAAGAAGGTTTAATGACGGCTTGAGTTGAAGGGAAGTCTTTTGTGCCGAAAGTCTCGTAGGAAGAAGAAAATAGTTATTGAATTGGGAAAGAATTATAACAGCTAAATGTCTGAGTGAAATATGCGTCGTTACAGTCAAGGCAAATATTGAGTTGTTGATTTTAGAACAGGAATGAATGTTCAGCCATAAATGCGTGGTCCGGTTTGGTGTTGGAGAGAAGGCATGAAGGTCTCCATAAAAGGTTGTCCAGGAAGGAAGTAGCTGAATTGTCAGAGGCAGAATTATTTCGTCTAATCCATATTCAACTGGGAACCCCTGGGTGTAGAAGGGTAGACTCATGGGTCCATGAATCAGACAGCTCTCCTCATGGGGTAGTGTTGCTGCTAGGAAGGGAGCGGACCGACAAACGTCCGTCCTGTTCGAAAGATGCTGAGGAAGAGGTAGTTTGGCGGGCTTTCACCGAATTCGATTTGCCCGGGAAAGTCTTCCGGGCCGAATGGGATTCGTCATCCCTATTGGGTGAAAATATATGGCGAGACAAACGGTCAAAATAATTTACGCGCCAAACATACGAAATTTTTTCTGCTACAAAATAAAGAAAAAAGTTGACAGTTTTTTTTTAAATATCTTCGAGAAAGTATACACATAGATTTTTCAATGGGGAGTGATCAAACAACTCAAAGGATAAATCGTATTGACAAACAAAATATGAACTGTTAAATAAGGGTTTGGTTTTGGGAAACGAAGATCAAGAAGGAGCTAGTTCGGACCGATTGCAGACTTGTTCCTGACTGACAAAAAACCTGTAGGGAACGAATAAATAAATAAAGAATTAAATTAAATTAAAAAAGATAAATAAATAAATAAAAAGAAAACTATTAAATTTGCAGAAACTCCCAGAGGTCCATAACAGAAAAAGGAAATGACGCATGCGTAAAAGAAAAAAGGCATTTTCCTCTTGACAAAGGGGACTACATTATCTTTCTCTTTCAGGCAGTGTCCGTCGAACCAACAACACCATTTTGCTGTCTGGAGTTTTGGGCACCACGCATACGTCTTTGGACGTAGCGTCGGTTAGTCCCTTTCACCCAGTAGCAGCCTCTCGCTCTATCGGTCAGCACTATGCTGAAATATACAAGACCCACAAATGAACTAAAAACTAACTCTTACCGGACTTTGACAAACTTCCAGAAGAAGACTAACCCTCATGGAAGCCCGAAATACCAAATTCGGACCAATACATACATGAGACGATTTAACGTATTTTTGACACCTTAACTGGGGGATTCAACCATTTCAATGTATTCAGGAAAAACTCCCTCATCCATCGAATGGTTGTTGAACCCAGTAAATAAAGGAAAGCATAAAAGAAACGTCTCTTATCTGTTTCTGTTATAGCGGTTTTGAGGAATTACGCTATTGCTTTTGGGCACACATAAATGAATTACGAAACTATTCTTTATACAACACACAACAACGAAAGTTTTTATTTGCAGCTTTGAGGCGGTTTGTTCTTGGTGCTGCAAGACTCGTGGTATTTAGGCTTGTTGGTTTTGGAGACGCGATAGCTTAGCGGGATGTTGAGATGGCAGCGTGTCGTTGGACGCGTGAGGGAAGTATTCGAGGTCACCGTGTAGTTTTGTGTGTCTGGTAATTGGGGAGAGTAGGCGTTATCTCCATTAATGTGGACCAGAGGTGAAATGAGAGCTAGGTGTGTCGAGAGCGAAGTGGCGCTCGGATCGACATAGTAAATTTTTGTGGTGCTTGTGGAAGGCATGCTGAACGTATCTAATTCATATTCAACTGGGATTCCTTGGTCTAAAATAGATTAGACGCAAAGAACCCATAAATTAGATGGTTCCCTCGTTGAGTGTCCATGTTGCTGCTGCTAGGGTTAAAGCCACAGTGAGATGTCCCACTGGGTGGCTTGTTTAGCTAAAAAGCATCACTAAGCAGGAACGACCAGAGACACGTCTGCTCCGGTCGCTGTCTCAAGTTGAAGAGAGTGTGTTTGGCCGCTCACCCGTTTTGCTAGCCGGAAATGAAGGTCCGGGCTGAATAGGATATGTCATCCTGATTGGGTGAAATTCAGTGTTGAATTAAATAGCGCGCCAAAACAAAATACGAGATTTTCCTCTTCTCTACACTGTCTTTTCTTTTGTATAATTTTTTGGGGAATTTCTGGGGCAAGGCATTACACCGACTAACTAACGTGGGGTAACATAAAATAACCAAAATATGGAGGCAGATATCTAACGCCAACGCTACCAACGAAATACCCACGCAACCAACGTAATACCAACACAACCAACGTAATACCAACATAAGCCTAAACCCCACAAACCTATATCGGTCAAGCAAGCATGGTCACAGCGGCTGAAGGTCTGAGGGCATTTTACTGTGCTTCTTCCTCTTGCATCTTTTATTCTTGAGTGTTTTTAAAGGAGGAGACAATATGGTTGATGATGAGACACCAGGCGTCATGGTTCTCTATCAGGGTAGACCATTGGCGATGGTCAGTGAGATAGGCACCAAAAGGTTTTTTTTAATCCGTTCTTGGGCACTTCTTTGTCATGATGACCAGATACAGGATATTTGTCGCTGTTTCTCACTAGACAGGACTTGACACAAGATCAAGGACGCGAAGGCCGATAATAGTGGGGATTTAGGGGGAAGGGAAGGTCAGAAACGAGCTGAGACTCGAACCCTGCTGGTCTATGCTGCTCATTGACCCACTAAGTGCAATGTGGGTCTAATGAGCCAAGCAGTTTCACGAACCAAATCTGGGCCCGGGCACGACCAGATAAAGGATATACATTTCTTTAGTTTTAGATAAATCAACTCAGAACACGTAAGTAGGAATATTCCGAGAAAAAAAAAAGGATCTTTAGTGCTTTAATGATTAGTTTTCATAACACTATAAATTAATTGCCATAGAATTTGGTTACTGATACTTCTCGAACCTGACAACTACACACGAGGTACCAGCGAATACCTTTTGGCGAGAAAAGGGGCAGCACTAATTCCTAACGAGAGGATACCCAAGCTGCATATTGTATTAGCTTTCGTCGCGGACTCTCTGCGCCCACCAGAAAGTAAAAAAAACAGCGACGTACCCGTGAGAATTTAAAGAAGCATTGTCTTTGACGAGAAAGACGAGAATTTTGAATACCTGTTACGGAGCCGATAAGTATGTCGACCCCGCAAATGAATTATGTGAATGAGAACAGCCAAAGCAATATGAAGGAACAAAGGTGAGATAATAGTTATAACAAGTGACAATTTATTTTGTCGTATTTACAAGTGTATATTTAAATGTCCGTGGCGGTTGTATGTAGTCTTCAGCTAGAATGGGTTATGTCGTTAGCTGGTATAGTCGCGTTGTAGATGTTCGCAGCTGGGCGTTCGACGAGGGTCGCTGGCGTAGGTCGAGTCGTTGAGTTGAGCTAGATGTTTGATGCTGGTAAGCTGAGGTCGGTCGAGTCGTTGAGTTCAGCTGGACAGTCGTTACGGGCAGTTGAGGTCGGTCGAGTCGTTGGGTACAGCTGGACAGTCGTCGCGGGCAGTTGAGGTCGGTCGAGGTTGGTAGATCGATATCCCCGGTTATGACGGTATGTTGTGGTTAACCAAGGATGTATCGATCCGGTTGCTGGCTCGTACGGCGGGTCGTACGTGAGTCAGGTGTTGCAGTGATAGAACAGTCCGTAACAGCGAGTCGTTACGTGGACTGCGTTGTACCTTGTAAGAGCGTTGAGGTCGAGGAAAGGCTAGGGCCTTGCTGGGCCCCCTAGCCGTGCGGACGTATCGGACAGGAGCGAAAGCTTTGCCGTGTCAAAGCTGTCCGGACGAATCGGACGGGAACGAAGGCTTTGTCGGGTCAAAGCCGTGCGGACGAATCGGACGGGAACGAAAGCTTTGTCGGGTCAAAGCCGTGCGGACGAGCGGACAAGAGCGAAGGCTTTGTCGCGTCAAAGCCGTGCAGACGATCGGACGAGAGCGAAGGCTTTATTCGGGTCAAAGCTGTGCGGACGGGAACGAAGGCTTTGTCGGGTCAAAGCCGTGCGGACGAGCGGACAAGAGCGAAGGAGTAGCTAAAGGCTGGACCGTGCTATTAGCGCTGCGCAGCTTATCGGACAATCGGAACCGAGTGAGAGTTAAGACCGGTTGGTCTTAGAATCCGTCTTCGTGTTTGCCGCCTGGCCGTCTACTTCGACTGGTCATTACTGACCGCCAGAGATGCTCTGACCCGCAGACAGTGACCTCTTATGGCCCCAAAAAGGACCTTTGTGCATACCTATGTAGGTGGAAGAAAAGCAGATCTACCACGAGAAGTGGGATCAACGCCGGAAGGTAAGGTGAATGCGACCGCACAAAATGCAGGATTCCTCCTTAAAGAGCTTCGCCAGAAAGCGCGCCAACGAGCGTTGAAAAGGGCCTGTTGATATGACGAAAGTGCTGTGACACACAGCTCCAGCCGCGTGAATATAAAATTTTTTGATAAAAAATGAGTGTAGCCATAAAGTATTTTTCTAACCTGCTATAGGCTGGCGACGACTATTAGTTCCAGTCTTATCAGGTTATTTTTGACCCAAGTGCTTTGTAAATGTTATTAATTTTAATTCATCCTTTTCTTTTAGCTATAACGAGATGTCAAGGTCGTTAGAAAGAAAAAGGGCTTAGTCAGTTCCGGTCGTACTCGGATATAATTGTCCTAAAGCGGGCGTGTAACTTGATATGTTTAGGTTTATCGGCAGGTCGCGGCATACCATCCGTAATTTTCATCCAGGAGTTTCGTTCTTAGCGAGAGACAGCCAGAGACGTTGAACAGATTTTTTTGAGTGCAACTGAACTGTTTTTTTCTATCTCTCCTGCTTGAGACACATGGCGTAACGGTTATAGGCGTTGGTTCCCTAAGCTTCTAAGGAGACAATTATCTGGAGGTTGCAGGTTCAATCCTCACTACAGGCGAGTAACAATACAGGAATACTTAACACTTGTACCCGGTTATGGCTAACGGAATCAGAGCAGGCAAAGGACGTAGTTCGAAGTTCTATGAAGGTTCCCTAGTTCGACAAACACCTGAAAAAGGCCGGAGGACATATATGCCAAAACATTGTAGAAATAACAATAAAGATGAAGACAATAGTCCGAAAACCCTTAATGATAAAACTCATTTGTTCTTTCTTTTAATATAACAATAGGCAACAGAACTCAACAACTTCAACAGCCATTTTTGTATAAATGGAAACATTATCCGCCCTCCTGTTATAGTATAATTTCAAAAAGAATTTTTCAGTCGAATGAATGTCTGTTTTTGATTGTTACAGTTTAGGCTGGTCTATTCTTTAGCCTTCTTCATATATACAATGCATTTTTCAAAATAATTATTTTTTTATTACGACAATATGAGGTATTCACCAGTGCGGAAAACTTAGGAAAAGAATTATACTTTTCTTTAGAAGTTGGCAAAATAAAATCTTCTAATATAAAAATATAAACTTAAAGAAATTCAAAAGCCAATTTAAAAGGTTTGTAAAAACTTTCACTCAGCACACCTGCCAGTTGTCAAAACAATCAAAGTAAGCAAGTAACAAGAATGTTATTTGGGGTCTGTTGGTGCAGTGATGCATTTAAATTTCATAAAATCCAAAATTAGCCTTTGTCTACCTCTCAAAATGAAAAGGTCAAATCCTAGCTTCAGATAGATTTGTCAAATTGTTAAATCGTTTTTTTTTTCATTATTATTGGTAAATATGAAAAGGAACACTCTCCGTACAAGGGGCGGGCTCGGACTCTTAATTGGCCAATCCCCTGTATTGTGGCCAGAGCGGATATCCAATTAAAATCTCAGAACTTTTCATTGGCTGACCAATTTTGAAGTAGTGGTAGAAAAATACAAAATGATATATGATCGGTTAGCCGATCAGAAATGTTTATTCCCAGGGGAACTTGCAATGAAAATTCCTCTTTAAGGGTTAAAAGGTAAAGAAAATTTGAAGACAGGAAAATAAAAAAGTTTCAGAAAACACTAAAACCTTTCCAGAAAAAAAAAACTCTTAGAAAAATTACCAGATGATTAATATAGGTTGGCAGCACCGGCAAAACTTTTCAACTTGTCTTTCTCTCAGCACACAAAAAATTCTTTTTATATAATTTATATATAATAGTCACACAATTGTGTTTAGTATATATTTATCTGTTAACAGAGAATTTTTCTTGTCTTTGAGTTGCCAACATCCTAGTAATTTGCTTCAGTCGACCTCCCTAAAAACCAGAAGTAGAATGTTTCATTCTGCAACTGAAGGTTTGGTCAGAATTTGATGGTTTAGTATTGTGGTTTTTCTTCTTGTGTCTTTTATTCTTGAGAGTGGCCTTGCAAGTGTTTTAAAAGGAGGAAACAATATGGTTGATGGTGTGACACCAGGTGCCTCAGTTCTCAGCTAGGGTGAACCATCAGCGATGGCACCAAAGGATTTTTTTCAAGTAATCCTTGAATCATTTTTTTTTTCGTGACCCTATGTCTTGATGGCTAGTGGAGAGCACGATTCAGTGTATGTTCCTAGGCAGGTGAAGACATCCGGTAGATGTGTCAATCCTGGCATGGCTTGGACTTCATTAGCATGGCTTCGATGCCAGTGACTTTGCTTTATCAAGGACTTCAATATTGATGGCCTAGTTACTTCAGTTAATATTAAGGGTAATGCAGAGACAGCACTGGTGAATCTATTTGAAGAGTTGTAAATGGTGCTAATAAGTGACCCACAATTCTGAGCTAAATAGAAAGGTGACTCTATACATGCTAATGTTTGTCCCCACGTTCAAATATTTGTTGTACCACACATGTTTTATCATATTTACCAACCCCTCCGCTCGGGCAGGATATGACACAAGGTAAATTTTTAAGCGGAGTTTAACAGGTTTGAATTCAGAGTTTTCCTTCTCCTAGACTAGTTGCCTCACCTAGGCTAAAGACCCCAGTCTGTCCTACTATTTACCCATAGCTAGAGGGAGAATAATTGGATTCATACCTTTTCCAAGGGTATTAGGGCTATGTGAAATGCAATCAGTCTCGTCCAGGATTTGAACTCGTGTCGCCGTGTCCATTTCCCAGACGATAACCATTACACCACGGGCACCTCCATTTTATAAAGTCTCTGACTGCCTTTATCAGTTCACTGAACACTTCCTTAACTGTTAACAAGTGATACAATTTGTTTTATATATATTTTTGTTATGCAATAGTCTTTCAATAAATATTTGTTATCTATAAACAGTTTTTCTTGTCTTTGAGTTACTAAGACCTGGGCAACTTGTTCCAAACAACCACCTTCAGTAGCAGAACTTCCAGATAGAATGAATCATCTCCTTCCAGTCGATCTTTCAAACACAGCGTGGTCACTAAAGGAGTTGATAAAACTAGTTAGAAACCCATGTGGTAATCAATGAACTAAGGTCACATCAAGTACCGTGACTAGAATAGGACCACATGACTTCTGTTTAAATATTTCTGTTTAATTATTTGCTTTCCATTTTTAATATTAAGAAAAGCGTTGACCTTGATATTAGTTTTCAAAAACCTTTTAATAACAAATTTATCGTACATAGTTTGATTTTTTCAGGAAATGATTCACGAAAAATAAAAAAATCGTATTTTCCTTATCACATTAATTTATGTTCAATGTAATTTTTTGTAATTTGTTTCAATATTAATTTTAATATTAATGTTAGAAAGAAAAGGATTTTGGCTTAAATTTTTTTTTTAACTCAGTAGATTTCAATACTCATAAAAAAACTCCTTCATAAGATTTACTCCCAAACATTTATTCAAACAAAATACTGATCATTAGTCTTTTATTTTAGTACAAAAAAATTTCATTCCTCCAATAAAATAGAAGAACCATTTCATAGCTTCTTCTTCTTCTTCTTCTTCTTCTTCTTCTTCTTCTTCTTCTTCTTATTATTATTATTATTATTATTATTTCACTTTTTGAAAGTTTTTCACACCAGCTCTAACATGGGGATATAATTGAGGGATTTAAACCTCTATAACCTGGAAAAAAGTGCAGTGCTTTCTATAGAAGTGAAAACACTTCATGTTCTTTCTGAAATTGTCTCAGAGACAAATTGATGTATAATCGAAGAGAAGCCAGAGGGGAGAGTGAGAGGACCCTGGTGCAAGAAGCAAAGAACAGTTAATCAATACTGAATGTCACGAGGATAGACTTAAACAAGAATATGTAGGCAATCAACTGGTTAATTAAGAATAGCCTGGACGCAGGGTAGGAAGTGGGCACAGTACCTCAGTCCATATCGGTGGAACTATGCAAACTAAAAGACTTTATGAGGCACAGTTCCTGCAACTATTAATGACCATTAGCAGACTTGGGTAGACCTCATAATCACTACAATTGTTGATTGGGCATGTTAGGACCCAGCTAGATATGCTCTCCCCTGAAATATTAGTTCCTGGTGCTATACTAAATCACCAGTGGAGATTCTGATTCTCCAGAATTTTAAGAAAACGTTAATATAGAATTAAAATTCCTCTCAAACTTGGTTGGGAGTGAGTTAAGAATTGTAATTCATTTATGGAAGTAAAAGTCCTCTTGGATTTTTTGGTTGGGGTGGGGAGTTACAAGTTACCAGCTCAGAGATTGGAGAAAATTGCATCTGCCAGTATTTTTTGATTAATTAGAAAAAAAGCCACAGGACACTGTTTTTTGTTCCTCCATCTTTTTTGGTGGGGGCACCAATTAAATCACCTCAATTCATTTTTTGGAGAGTGATTAAAACTTAAACCAAGTTTTTCTGGGAGGGCTATTAGGGAACCTCAATTTATATATTATGGCTTTCTACCGGTGTGTGTTTGTGTGTTTCCTCAAATAGGAATTCAGTGCAAAGGATAATCCACATGTTTTACAAAAATATGGTTCCTATCCAGTGTGTGTCTGCATATGTCGTAACGAATTTTTATTCCATGCAAAAGATAATCCACATATTTCACAAGAATATGGTTTTTCTCCAGAGTGTGTCTGCATATGTTGCACCAAGTGTGAGTTTATAACAAAGTTTCACAAGAATATGACTTCTATCCAGTGTGTGTTCGCATATGTTTCCTCAAATAGGATTTCACTGCAAAGGATAATCCACAAGTTATACAAGAATATGGTTTCTCTCCAGTGTGTGTCCGCATATGTTGTAACAAATCGTTATTCCGAGCAAAGCATGATCCACATGTTATACAAGAAAATGGTCTTTCCCCAGTGTGAGTCTTAATATGTCGTAACAAATTATTATTCCGTGCAAAGGATAGTCCACATGTTTCACAAGAATATGGTTTTTCTCCGGTGTGGGTCCGCATATGTCGAATCAAGTGTGACTTTATTGCAAAAGAAGATCCACATGTTTCACAAGAATATGGCTTCTCCCCAGTGTGTGTTCGCATATGTCGTACCAAAGATGATTTTTCTCCAAACGAAGATCCACATATTTCACAAGAATATGGTTTCTCTCCAGTGTGTGTTCGTATATGTTTCCCCAAAGAGGATTTCACTGCAAAGGATAATCCACATGTTATACAAGAATATGGTTTCTCTCCAGTGTGTGTCTTTATATGTCGTAACAAATCGTTATTCCGAGCAAAGCATAATCCACATGTTTTACAAGAAAATGGTCTTTCCCCAGTGTGTGTCCTAATATGTCGTAACAAATTATTATTTAGTGCAAAGGACAATCCACATGTTTTACAAGAATATGGTTTTTCTCCAGTATGTACTCGTATATGATTAACCAAGCGTGACTTTACTGCAAAGGAAGAACCACATGTTTCACAAGAATATGGCTTCTCTCCAGTGTGAATTCGCATGTGTAGCAATAAATTTGATTTTACTGCAAAAGAACATTGACATGTTCCGCAAATATATGGCTTCTCTCCTGTGTGTGTTCGCATATGTCGCACCAAAGATGACTTCTCTCCAAACGAAGATTCACACGTTTCACAAGAATATGGTTTCTCTCCAGTGTGTGTTCGCATATGTTTCTTCAAATAGGACTTCAGTGCGAATGATAATCCACATGTTATACAAGAATATGGTTTCTCTCCAGTGTGTATCTTTATATGCTGTAACAAATTATTATTCCGAGCAAAGGATAATCCACATGTTATACAAGAATATGGTTTTTCTCCCGTGTGTGTCTTCATATGTTGTAACAAATTATTATTCCGGGCAAAGGATGATCCACATGTTTTGCAAGAATATGGTTTCTCTCCAGTGTGTGTTCGTATATGATTAACCAAACACGCTTTTTCCGCAAAGGAAGACCCACATGTTTCACAAGAATACAACCTCTCTCTAGCGTGAGTTTGTATATGTAGCACCAAAGATAACTTTTGTATAAAGGTAGATCCACACATTTCACAAGAATATGGTATCTCTTCGGTGTGAGTTTGCATGTTTCCTCAAATTGAACTTTAATATAAAGGATAATTTACGTTCCACGAGAAAATAGTTTCTCTCAAGTGTATGTCTGGATATGGAATACCAAGCTTGACTTTTGTCCAAAAGAAGATCCACATGTTTCACAAGAATATGGTTTCTCCTCAATGTATATTAGCATATGCAATGCCAAGCCTGACTTTTGTCTAAAAGGAGATCCACATATTTCATAAGTGTTTGTTGTCTCCCGAGTGTGTTTTCACAGGTGGCTATAAATTTGACTTCACTGTAAAGAAAGATGCACACATTTCATATGAATATGTTTTCATTCTCCAGAGTATGTTTGTAAATGTTTTTTCACGCATGACTTTCCACCAAAAGCTAATCCACATGAAATGCAAGAATATGACTTTTCTCCAATATGTGCATCTGTTGAAACAAATGTTTTTTGCTTGTACAAACTTATCCACACACTTAGCAAGCATGTGACATCTCTCCAGTTTATCTTTCTATATGTTGTACTAATATATGATATCTTTACAAAGATCCACACCATTCATATGGTCTTGTAAGCTCGAAAGTTTTTACACATAATTATACATTTACAGTGAATATTCACAGTTTTTTAACAGTTAACCTTTTAGGAAATGAAGTAACAAGACTTTTATGTGTTAGTTTTTAGTCTATTTTCCTTATTTTCAATGGGATATTAACATTTATCATTTAACTTCCAATTGATAAATCATTTTTATATTTCTACAAAATGAGCAGCATGTCTGTAAAAGAAAAAGAAAATTTAAATTAAGTTATTTATAAACCAGCAGAGAATATCATTTCGATTTAACTTACATTTCAATAGATACATCATTTTTTCTTACAAAGACTACTTTTATACAGCACTAAAATAATGCAGCACTCAGTGATGATCAAAGTAATTCCATATTGAAATTTGGAGGGAGGGGATGCTTATGTAAAAAATTCTGCACTATTGTTCTTTGCAAAATTTTCAGCATGTGGGAATCATTTGACAATTCCCATATTTTTTCTTAGCATTTTTCACCAAATAGAATCAATTGTTTACTAAGAAAAATTCGTTTTTAATATTTCCTGGATTGAAAAGAGGGTTTCGTCTTTGAGTCATTTAAAATAAAATTTTATATAAAATAAAGTGGATTAAAGACAAACAGCATATGTCCACAAACACATACACACACACACACACACATATATATATATATAGTATAAAACGGTATATAATAAGACAAATCTTCTTTTATATACTAGTAGATACAATTGTATATACACACAGATGTAAGTTTGATTAAAAAAATACGCCTTTTTAAAGCCAGAATAAAATTGAATAAATAAAGCCGATTTTAAAATCATTAGACTTATAGAACTTATGGACGTTTAATGATTATATATATATATATATATAAGTGTACATATATATATCATCAAATTTAACAAATTTGAAATAATCATTTCTACATTTCAAAAAATTTACTTTGATCTAATCAGTAGTGTTCGCCAATGATCCGGGAGACCAGGGTTCAATCCCATGTTGAGTTATACCAAAGACCCAAAAATTGGTATTTGATGCAGCATTATAAAGTACGGATCAAGGGTAAAGTGGAGCAATCCAGGGAAAGATGTAGCGCCCTCCCCTACACCACGGTGTAGTAGCTATTGAAAAGGGAGGCTCAGGTCACCCTCGGCTAAGGTCGCCATCTTTAATTACTCACTATTAGAAAAATATGGAGTCTTCCTTCTATTGAAAAGAAATTTACAGATGGCTTGACCAAATCTGTATGCAAATCGTTCACCTACATTCTAAAACAATGAAGTGGAGATCTTTGAGACATCCACAAAAGACTAAAAAAATAGTAACTCATGCCTCCTTTTTTAACACTCTGCATTATAAAGAACAGATCAAGAGTAAGTGGAGCAATGCAAGGAAAGGAGTAGTGCCCACCTCTACACCTCAGTGTCGTAGCTACTGAAAAGGGAGCCTTTGGGTCGCCCTCATCTACAGTCACCAACTTACTTAGAAAGAAAAATTAAATAAAAATATTTGAAATTGTAGTTAGTTTTATGGGAAATATAGGCATGAAACCAAAACTTGGTGTCCTATAACAATTTTAAAATTGGTATTTCAATTTTTGCGTGTATATCTGTGAAATCAAATAAAGAACGATATTTTGATCAATCTTTTTGACACAAGTGATGTTTTGTCCTTTTTTTTTTTTTTTTGGCTTCGAAATTCGAATGTGATTTCAATACTTTCTAAGAACTTTTAAAAATGATGTATCACTGAAGACTCCCAGTCAATATAGATTTAAATCAGAAAAATTATCTTCTCTATAAAGAAAAAGCTATCATAAACTGAATCTATCAAGCACCTGATAATCTGATTCTGAAAAAAAAATATTTTGGAGGCACTTAAACGGGGGTGAGGTAGTGTCCAATGTAAAATGCGCTCCTCCAGCTGCTTATCGAAAACATCAATATTTTTCAGCGCTATTTACCATGGGGTCGCCTCGGTTCACCTTTGTACACAGCTTATAGTAACACGGAAAACAGACAAATATGAGGGATAACTTTACAACACAAATATATACATGAATTGATCCCTTATTTTATGAAAATAAAAACGGGAGTTTACACATTACAAAAACTTAAAGTTGGATTTTTAAAAAGATTTATCAAATTAAGGAAAGAAAAAAGGTGTCGTTTGTTTAAATGATTTTAATTTTAAACAAAATCAATCTTTCATCTTTTTTTCAATCAGTGTTGAAAAGAAAGTAAATGCCAATTTACCTGGAAGAAGGTTTTTCGGTGATTAAAAGTCTCTTAAATTTTCTTAATTGGACCATGATTCTTCAAATTTACACACAATATATTTCACCGACGGTTGGTGAAAATAAATTCGAACTGACATAAAACCCGAATACAATTCGGTAATTATCGGTAGTTTCCGACAACCAACAACAGAAGCGACATTTTCCACGTTTTTAAAAATGATATTCAACTGTCTCAATAAATTTGAAAAGAAAGCACTCATATTTTCAAATACATTCAACTAATAATTTAGGAAAAACAAAGTGTTAATTCTTTTGAAAAACATTTCGCCAGACAAAATAAAACTGTAGAAATCACCAAGCGGTGTTAGTTATAATTTTGACGCTTGTAATATTTCAGACCGGATTACAAAATATGAAGCAATTCCCCGGGTATAGGTAAATAGTAAGGAGGGCTAGGGGGGGGGGGGGTAGGTGTTGTTAGGCAACCAGTACAAAGGAATTAAAAATTTGAATTCAAACCAGCTTTATTCTGTAGAAAAAAATTAATTGACTTTTGTCAAATCTGTGGGGAAGATGAAAGTTTGTTTTTTATCGTGTTTGTGGTTAATTTGTAGGGAACGAATAAATAAATAAAAAATTGAATTAAAAAAAATGAATAAATAGATAAAAAGAAAACTATTAAATTTGAAGAAACTCCCAGATGTCTCTAACGGAAAAGGAGATGACGCATGCGTAAAAGAAAAAAGGCATTTCTCTTGAAAAAGGAGACGATATTATCTTTCGCTTTCAGGCAGTGTCCGTCGAACCAACAACACCATTTTGCTGTCTGGTGTTTTGGGCACCACGCCTACGTCTTGGGACGTAGCGTCGTTTAGTCCCTTCACCCAGTAAATAAAGGAAAGGGTTTACGACTATTCTGTGTCGAAAAGGTTTTTCCAAGCCAGTAGAAATAGTCAGTTTCCGCAGACAAGGCGTTTGAAGAGCATAAGGAAATTATTTTTTACCAATTATTTGTTGAGGGTCCGTCATGTGCATCCGTGTTTAATGGGCATGTTCGACAAAAGCTGTTACAAGTCGGAGAGACACAACGCGCTGCTAAGTTCGGGACTCAGAAGGCATGTGTTATCTCCACTAGCAACAGAGAGAAAAAAGTCCGTTTGGTCTAGGCGTCTCGAAGTAACTAAAAGGGAGTTTCTCTTTAACACCAAGAAATTCCTCTTTTTAGGCCTGCGCCAATTTCGCTTCCTATCAGAGGCCTCCAGGGAAACTGTTATTTTTGCATTTTATTTATTCCACAGCTGAAGGCCAATTTTAACACCATATATGATCAAAAGGACCTGCTAATAAACCAACCTTTAATAAAATTTTATAATCCTTCACATCCAACAAAAATCTCAACAGACCCAAGTAATCTTCGTTTAGAAATCATCGTTGAATAAAAGAGTCAGAGACATGCCAGCCTATAGATTATGCATTCCGTGCCACTACTCCAGCTGAGCAGAACTACTGCCTTTTAGAACGAGAGCTCTTAGTATTTTATTTGACAAAGAACGAGAATTAATTTTTATTTTATTGCGGACTTTTCCCGCTGCCTTCCATTTTGAGATGAGGCTTTTAATCTGAGAATTAATTTACCGAGGTCGCGGTAAATCACCTGAAGAAGGCCAGAGGTGAAATTTGGCCGAAACGTAGTGAAAGAAGAATCAACACAAAAACTACCAAGATGAGGGGGAAAATTCCACAATAAAATAAAAATTAATTCTCAGATTAAAAGCCTCATCTCAAAATGATTCCAATTAAAGACAAGTGACAAAGAACAGTTCCACAAATTTGAATATGGATATTACTTTGGAGTTGTAAATGGCTACAAATCTTTATTGTCAATCTTTAAAAAAAGTCTCTTACCAATGCAACACTACGCATTCAGCGATTCATGTTGGCACTGCAGTGGTGTGACTTCTCTCCAACTCACATCCCAGTGTGGGGATTTAGGAATTAACAATAAAACTCCCAACCGGATATTGACTCATCGGCTGCCAGATACAAAATTTATAAACGCGTCGCCACGCATAAGGCTCCACGCATCCATCCGGTTAAAAATCGGAAAAAAAGAAAAATAATAAAAAGTAAAGTAGCCAATGGGAAGCGGTCGCGCCAAAATTAGAAGGATTTTGGAGAGGCGAATTTGGAGCCGGTGGAGAGAGATAAATACTCAGGTTTTCTGTGAACAGGCTCTCCGTCTTTTCAGGCAGTGACGCCGAACCGACAACACCGATTTTACTGTCTGGTGTTTTGGGCACCACGCTATGTCTTGGGACGTAGCGTTGGTTAGTCCATTCACCAAGTAAATAAAGGAAAGTATGGAAGAAATGTTTTCGTCTCTTATCTGTTTCTATCTTTTCTTTTTGTATATTTCTTTTGGGACTTTCTTTGGGCAAGGCATTGCGTCGGCCAGTCAACGTGGGGTAAAATGATATAACCAAAATATGGAGTCAGATATCTTACGGCAACACAGCCTTGCCCTTAGCCCCTGACCTTCAAAAGCCTTCAAACCCCACACCAATGAAAGCTTGTTTCGAAGTTAAACCGTTACTGGTTCCTTTGGGGCTATATAAGCGGTCGCCTGGGGAAGGACTAGCCTCTTATCTCTTTTTGCTGCTGGTATCTTACCTTTTCGTCTCGGGCTTCGTTTTGGCTCCTTTTGCCTTAGGGTAGTTTAGGTCTTAGCCAGGAGCTGATAGAATACACCTGTTAGTTAATTTTGCTTGATGAGAATTCGATCACTCAGCGGACTCAAAATTAAGTGGTCTTGCCGGGTCATTATTCAAGTTATGCCACCTGAAGACCTTAAAGAGTAATAGAAAAGTTTTTAAAAGTCGTGGAGAAAACCGACTGGGGTTTTTCTCCATGAAGAAAGTAACGAACGTTTTGGTACCACGTGAAAGAGAGAGAGAGAGAGAGAGAGAGAGAGAGAGAGAGAGAGAGAGAGAGAGAGAGAGGGCGTTTTTCGACGTTGTTAAACTGAATAATTCAAAAGGAAATCCAACGAGAAAATTTGAAAACCTGCTTCGACCCGTCAACTAAATTATTGAGAAAGTGTCTGCAAAAAGAAGGATTTGCTTAATTGAAAATACAGTGTGTGTTTTCCCGGCAGATTAGTGGACTTTCAGTTAGCAGAAGAGGCCGATAAATAAAAGAATATTTGAAAAAGAAAGAGAACAGGGAACTTTCGAATTGTAAGACCCAGTGAAAATATTAACTTTTAAAAACTTGTAAAACAACTTTTAGCAAATTGGCGGTTAAACGACGTGTATGTCTTGGTTATGTGGGGAACGAATAAATAAATAAAAAAAATTAAATTGAATTAAAAAAGAAATGAAAAAACTTAAATTTGCAGAAATTCCCAAAGGTCCCTGACAAGAAAAAGGGATGACGCATGCGTAAAGAAAAGAGGCAACCTCTTGACAAAAAGGAACGGGTTTTCTTTCTCTTTCAGGCGGTGACCAGCGATTTGACAACACCATTTTGCTGTCAGGTGTTTGGGCACCTCGCATACGTCTTTGGATGTGGCGTTGGTCAGTCCCTTTCACCCAGTTGGAGCCCCCCCCCCTCTCTCTCTCTCTCTCTCACGGTCAGCATTTGTGGGGTTTGAAGTTTTTTAGGTAGTCAGTGGCTAAGGGCAAGGCTATGTTGCCGTAAGATGTCTGACTCCATATTTTAGTTATATTATTTTACCCCACGTTGACTGGCTGGCGCAATGCCTTACCCAAAGAAAAGTCCAAAAGAAATATGCAAAAAGAAAAGATAGGAACAGATAGGAGACGAAAACATTTCTTTCATACTTTCCTTTATTTACTTGGTGAATGGACTAACCAACGCTACGTCCCAAAACATAGCGTGGTGTCCAAAACACCAGACAGTAAAATCGGTGTTGTCGGTTAGACGTCACTACCCGAAAAGAGAGGTCGGTTCACAGAAAACCTGAGTATTTATCTCTCTTCACCGGCTCCAAATTCGCCACGCCAAAATCCTTCTAATTTTGGCGCGACCGCTTCCCATTGGCTACTTTACATTTTATTATTTTTCTTTTTTCTGATTTTAACCGGATGGATGCGTGGAGCCTTATTCGTGGCGACGCGTTTATACATTTTGTATCTGGCAGCCGACGAGTCAATATCCGGTTGGGAGTTTTACTGTTAATTCCTAAATCCCCACACATTATACTGAAATATCAAAGTCCCACAAATGAACTATAAACTAATCCTTACCGGACTTTGACAAACTTCCAAAAGGAAACTAACCGTTATGGAAGCACGAAATACCAAATGAGGACAAACACATGCATGAAACGATTAACGTATTTTTTGACTCCTTAACTGGGGGATTCAACCATTTCAATGTATTCAGGAAAAACTCCCTCAGCCATGGAATGGTTGTTGAACCCAGTAAATAAAGGAAAGTATAAAAGAAACGCCTTCGTTTTCTATCTGTTATTGTCTTCTTGTGTATAATTCTTTTAGGATTTTCTTGGGCAAGGCGTTACACCGACTAGCCAACGTGGGGGTAAAATAAAACAACCAAAATATAGAGTCAGATATCACAGCCTTGCTCTTTGCCCGTGACCTTCAGCCTCATACCCCACAGTTATTCCAATTGTCTTCCGTATTTCTTCCTTAAATTTACATTCTTTGTATAATTTCGTTGCATTTCTTAAATTTTTGTTTTATTTTCAAAAAGAGTTGAATCTGTATTTCAGCCAGTATATGGAAATATTTGCACTTGTGGGTGTTATATTTTATTTGTAAAGTTTTTTTTTTATGGGAAGACTTGTTTTGCTATCAGAAACATAGTCGTCATTTTTTTCTACTGGTTTAATAGTAGTACTAGCATTGCCCGTCCATTTCATTATACCTTTTTTATTATCTTTCTTTTTCTCACCCACTTCTCTAGACTTGGTTGACTGCTATGTCAGTCACTGCTACTATAGCTTAGACGTAATTAACGCTTAAAATATATTTTTGAACGCGTGGTAATTGGGAGAAGATTGTATACGAAAAACGACTTGCATACGTAAACCTTTTTGTTAAATGTGCGAATATTGGCGGAATCAATTATTTCCCCATAATGGCTGTAAAACTAAAATCTCCTTTTAAGACAATTCACAAATAATGACTGACAAGAAACTCAACACTTACAATGAAAAAACAGCAACTGACAGGCGATTAAAACTCTTAGGTAAATATACTCTTTATGCATGGTCCGAAAATAAAAAGTAGAATTGTCGGTAAAACCGTTTTACAATAGCACTGACGACATCTTTGTGCTAAAAGGAATTCTTCGAAAAGGGAACAGAATAAAACCTCCCAACTGACCCGTGTGAACAAGAGCGAAATTTTAACCACCCTGGATAACAAGGCATTGAGGATTAAAGTTATTTTTAACAAGAGAACATGTGTGGATCTTAATTTTCGCCAGAGTAGAGAAACGAGAAGCAAGCCTTGACAATAAGGCACCAAAAGTTACCTCCCACTTTTTGTCGGCAGCTCTTGCTAATTCTAAGTGAAAACTTGGATACCAGACTGTTAAGACAGGAAAAAATAGCCAGCGGATAGGTTTTGTCACTCGCTTCTTGAACAGCCAAAATGTATTTAAATTGGCAAGAAGTTTTCCGAGAAATTCATCTAAAGTCAACCTAAAGTCGACTGAAAATCAAGTAAATTAATTTCAACCTGAGAATTCTGCTAAAAGACAACTTTTCAGAAGATTAAATTAGAATAAAATGAAAGCTTAAAATTCAATCCGAGAATTTTAGTAAAAGAAAACTTTAGAAAGAACTTGGCCAAATTAAATGAAAGTTGAAACTTTTCAACGAAAACACAAAACCAACTTAAATTCAAAGAACTTTATTTTCCTGACACTCTCTCGGATAAATCCTACAAAATTTGCAACGATTTATTCTTTCCATCTTTTCTTTCTTGTTTCTTTTGTATAAAATTCGTTTCTAAAACTTTGTCGTCCATATTATCTTTTTGAATCAGTATCCGAACAAGAAAACTGCGGAACTTACTGTTTAAAATTAAAATTACCCATTAAAAACTTAAAACTTTAATCCCTTATATTGAGAATTTGGCATTTTTACTGTCATTCCCTTTATTACATTTTGACGCTAAAATGTCTTTATCATTGCAAAATGTGATACTTAAATCCTTTTGTGAGAAGTGTTTGGCCCGAACAAAAGAAAGTGTATACTTGTTTGGTACTGTAGGGAACGAATAAATCAATTAAAAAAAAAGTTTTAATTAAAGAAAGAAAAAAAAAAAAGAAGAAGAAAACTATTAAATTTGCAGAAACTCCCAGAGGTCCCTAACAGGCAAAAAGGGATAACTCATGCGTAAAAGAAAAAGGCATCCTCTTGACAAAAAGGCACAGGTTTTCTTTCTCTTTCAGGCAGTGACCAGCGTTTTGATAACATCGTTGCTTCTTGGTGTCTGGGTGCCACGCCATACGTCTCCGGACGTAGCGTTGGTTATCCCCTTTCACCCAGTAGCAGCTCTCTCCCGGTTAGCATTATGCTTAAATATAAAAGACCCACAACTGAACTATAAACTAATCCTTACCGGACTTTGACAAACTTCCAAAAGGAAACTAACCCTTATGGAAGCACGGAATACCAAATGAGCACCAATACATACATGAAACGATTTAACGTATTTTTGACATCTTAACTGCGAGGTTCAACCATTTCAATGTATTCAGGAAAAACTCCCTCAGTCATCGAATGGTTGTTGAACCCAGTAAATAAAGGAACGTATAAAAGTATAGCGGTAGGTGAGATTGTTATTTGTTTAACGCTATATTTTTTAAGGCAACACAAATGAATTACGAAACTTTTCTTTAACAACACAACAACGAAAGTTCTTTATTTGCAGCTTTGAATATTTGGTTTGCTTTTGGTGCTGCAAGACTCATGGAGTTTAAGCTTGTTAGTGTTGGAGACGAAATGGTTTAGCGGGATGTTGAGATGGCAGCGTGTTGTTGGACTTGTGAGGGAAGTGTTCAAAGTCACCGTGTAGTTTTGTGTGTCGAGAGCGGAGTGACGCTCGGATCGACATAGTCAATTTTTGGGGTGACATGAAGTGGTGCCTGTGGAAGGCATGCTGAATGTTTCTAATTTATGTTCAACTGGGATTCCTCGTAAAGAATCCATAAATTAGATGGTTCCCTCGTTGAGTGTCCATGTTGCTGCTGCTTGTGTTCAAGCCACAGTGAGATGTCCCCACTGGGTGGCTTGTTTAGCTAAAACACATCGCTAAGCAGGGACGACCAGAGACACGTCTTTTCTGGTCGCCGTCTCAAGCCGAAGAGAGTGATTTTGGCCGCTCACCCGTTTTGCTAGCCGGAAATGAAGGTCCGGGCTGAATAGGATAAGTCATCCTGATTGGGTGAAATTCAGTGTTGAATTAAATTGCGCGCCAAAACAAAATACGAGATTTTCCTCTTCTCTACAAAAGAAACGTTTTCGTCTCTTATCTGTTTCTGTCTTTTCTTTTGCATAATTCTTTTGGGACTTTCTTGGGCAAAGCATTACACCGACTAACCAATGTGGGGGTAAAATATAATATAACCAAAATATGGAGTCAGATATCGAACGGCAACACAGCTTTGCCCATTTCCCCTGACCTTCAGCCACAACCCCACAGTACCACTGCTGAAATAGAAAACGTGATTGGCAAATGCAGCACTTGTCTTGATGTTAGCAACCAACAGCCTGCTGAACTAATTTTATCCCATGTAATCCCAGGAATACCATCGACTAAAATTGGCACTGGCATTTTTGAACCCTACCAATAACTCTGTGTAATCGTTATTGATTCATCACCAAATTTTTTGACATCATTTTGTCATAATAAAATACATCAAATCTCTTCTGATTTACCCACTTAACTCTTCACACACCTAACTACTAAAAAGCACAAAACACAGACCCACGGACATCGACACTGTAGAAGAAAATAACATCTACCAGATGTTGACCTAACAACGGCCAGTGTCAAACTGAGAAAATCATGGCTTCTGCGCATAAGCTCCACGCATAGTCTATCCAAAATCCCCAGAAAATTCTCAGTTATAAAAAAAGCTTATTTTTCAACCAATCATTTTTTCTTCCACAAGTAGTATTTTCTGGAGCCGGTGTTTGGAGTGGGGAAGATATAAATAGGCCAAGCAGAGGTCACACGCCAGTTGAATCGCCGGCTGTCCCAAGATCGTCACCCGACAACACTGTCCGACCAGATCAAAGCAACCGCTTGTCGCCGAATAGACCCCACCCCCGTTAGCCAGCCAGATTTTTCATCCGCTTGTTCATTTTATTTATTCAATAAACAAAATAAACTAAATCTTCTCGTCAGTCTTATTTTTCTTGCAACCACACACTTGTATAAAACAATTCTCTCACAGACAAACAATATCCCTCTGTTATTATGCATCCTAAGAGCATGTTTTCAAAATTCTATATTCCACAGACAGTTGTAATCTCGAACATCATCACCGTTTCAAACAAAAAATCCAACCATTGATTCGCCACGGACCTGATCCACGACATAATCGGATTAAAATGAATGAGAAATGAAGTCAGCCAGGTTGACGTATTAATCTGCGAAACGATTTCAAAGTCCGGGTTGATATACCTTGTGGAAATTTTATCAGTAAATGGGTTTATTGATTGGAGTGCCAACATTTTGGGTTATTCGGGGCCTATTTTTTATTGCTTTTATTATTATTATTATTATTATTATTATTATTATTATTATTATTGCTGCTGGTTAGTTTTTGTTTTCGGTGAAAATCTGTGTATGGTAGAGGAGCTTGAATATAATTGGCTGGGGTCTCTGGAGTTGGGGTGCTGTTGCCCCTGGTATCACCCGCCGAAATCAACCGTAGTTGAAAACTGGAGGCTTTAGATTTAGGCTGCGTTTTTTGTTTTTTTTTTTTACTCTTCGACTCAAATGGAGCCGAGTAAAAAGAATTAAGTCCACTTGAAGGATTTAGTGCTTTGTTTAGAATTCCAGAAAGGAATTCCAAGATGGTGTGAAAGCCAAAAAGAAAGAAAAGAAATGAAATGAGAAGAATTTAAATCCACCTGAAGGATTTTGTATTACATTCAAAATTCCAGAAAGGAATTCAAAGTTAGCACAAGCTAAAAAAGAAGAGAAAAGAAAGAAACCGAATAAGGTAGGTTTAGACAGCACAAGCTAAAAAAAAAAAAAAAGAGGAAAGAAAAAGAGAAACCAAAGATAATAGGTTTCTACAGCACAAGCTAAAAAGAAGAGAAAAGAAAGAAACAAACAAAAAAAGTAGGTTTCCACTCCAAAAATTTATATTTTAGAGGAATTGTTCCTCTAAGAAAAAAAGAAGTAACAACTTCAGTCAAAGTGGTGCGATAGATAACAACTATGAAAGGCAGTAATTACTGGGGATACGGTTACAAGACTCAGCATTCCTATCCGAGGTCACGGTTAATCACCTAAAGATGGCCATAGGTAAAATTTAGTCGAAACGTAGTGAGAAAAACAACAAAAAAAACCTACCAAGATGAGGACAAAAGTCCACAATAAAATTAGTACTCAGATCAAGAAGCCTCATCTCTAAAAGGATTCCCAATAAAGACAACTTCAGTCAACTTCGACAACTTCACAAGTCTCAGACGCCATTACTTACTCTATCGATAGAGAAGATGACCAACGTTTAAAAGAAAAAGTAAAGAATATTAATAGAGACCTTGTCTCGCAAAAGAAAGAAATACTGGGAGTGACAAAAGAAAATAAAAAAGGACATTTTGGGGACTTGGTCTCTAAGAAAAAAAGAAGAAAAGATACACGTATCAACCCTTGTTTAGGTGGAGGGAAGAAGTAGAGACTTCTTTCCTTGTTTTGTGAGTGTATCAGGAGGTGAAAGATTTTCTGTTAAAGTTTTTTACTTCTTTTCTGTATTTGTGAAACACTTGTCATATTTGCATCGATACAAATATCAAACTAACTGGAGTGACCTCCCTTTTGTCATAATAAACTACTTTGAATTTTTAACAAGGATATCCCTCCCTTTTATTTTATTTAATATTTTATTGTAATATTGTTATTGTTCCTCGTGTCCAATTTTGTTAACTAAATAAAACTGCGATAACCATTAAAACCAGGAAGCCCAAACGAAATCAAATTAACACCTATTAAACAGCGCTCTTCAATCAGTGAGGTCGGAAAGTTCGCTTCTGAAAAAGAGGACGAAATATAAACGACACCGCTTCAAGCATCAAATCGTAGTCCATCCTAATCCAGCCTTTCTGTTGAAAATAAGAAAACAATCACCTTTATGAAATTGATTATCTTGTGAGTATCAGCAAATTTTCAACTTTTTTTTTTTTGTTGATAGTTTCAAATTTTCTTGTATTTTGAGTTTTATTGTATATTTCATATATTCACTCAATCGCTTTATTGTTTATTTTATTGTTTTTAGTTGAATATTTGATTAAATATCGTTTTCGATTGTTTAATAATACTACCAGTAAACTGTTTTCAAATATTTATTTAGATACTACTTCTCACAACTCTTATGTACAATTTTTTTAACTTAGCTCATATTATATTTTTTGATTTAAGAAACTTTGGTTCGAAGTTTTGTGTGGGGTTCTGAATTCGACATGAAACACCTTAATATTATATTTAGCGTATGGTAGCAAGGAAAAGACAAACACAGGTTGAAAGTTTTTAAACAAATATATTAAACAAAAAAAAAGAAAAAAAAAAGAAAAAAACAAGGCGAGAAAGCAAAGAATCAAACTGTACAAATTGGTAACGTGCGAGTATCAAGTGAAGGAGTAAATCGTGATGTGTGTGTGAAGCCAGAGTTCGTGGACGGTCAAATATGTTCAAAGTTAAGGAACTCACTTAGTGGGTATGGTGGTATAAGGGTGGTAAGGGTATCAGGTGATTTTGGTAGGTGGTAGCATTCGTGGACAGGGCGGCGTTGTGGCTAAGTCAGTAGTTGTTCACAGCGGGTAGTACGTCATAAACCTGTCAGAGTTCAAGATGAGTTCTTATGACAGAGCATTTTCTTCCCTTCGTCCCTTGGTAGGATAGTCTGCTGCTTTTGAAGATTTTCGCTGTTTAAATAGTTACCATTTGGATCAAGTCGGTTCTGGGAATTTTTTTAGGGGGAAGATTTATGATTGGCTGAAAAAGGATATTTTGTTAATGTGAATTAATTTTTTGCATTCTCGCCCGGAAGTTCTGCGCGGAGCCTCTTGCGCAAAGACACATTTTATTCATTGTTTCGGTGGCAGCCGTCTGGTTAACATCCGGTCGAATGCTACCCTTCTCCAGCCACGTGTATGTTTGTTGAGTGAAATTGTAAATCGGAAGAGATCTAAATTTTGCTATATAACATTAAGAAGACTGAAGGATGACTCAGCCGAAACGTTGTGAACTCACAGTAAATGTTTCTTTTTTCAATGCCACGGGAACTTTCAAAATCTTTATTGTAGGACAGTGGGAGTATTCTTCAACTGGAGGGATTAGGGGGTTCATGCCTTCTCCCTAGAGTATTAATCTGAAAGTAGATGTAATAACATTATTGGAGTTTAAACTCACTTACTTCAAGATCGTAGTCTAACACTTCAGCCATTACACGATCGGAACTTCCTGCAAGTCACAGTAAAAATCTCAGGAAAATTTAAACCAATTAATTTTTAACCAAATTCCTTATTGCCACTCACCACACAAGTAATGCATATACACGACTATATATCAATTTATTTTAATGTCATGTCAACCCCTCAAAGGTTACTTAATCATAGAAGTTTAGGAATCATGTCTCGTAGGGGCCAGCATTTATAACATGAGAGCAGATAATATTACCATTCATACAAGAATGGCAGTTGAGGTTGTAGAGTTCTGTTGCCTCTTGTTATATTAAAAGGAAGAACAAATGAGTTGATGAAGATATTGATAGTTTTTAAAAGGGAAGTTTTGATAACAGCTTGAAATAAAAAGAAACCCTTGTGCTGTAAGACACAGGAAGAAGGAAAACAGTTGTAAATAGCTCAGTAAGAATTTAGCATTCAGCCAGAAGTTTCGAGGTCCAGTTGATTTAGGATGAAGAAATAAATGGTAAGGAATGGTCTCCTAAAGAAAGCAGAGGAACAATGTTGAATGTGCTTATTCGTGTTGAGATAGCCATGTGTCTGCTGCTGGAATCGGCTAGAGAGAGAGAGAGAGAGAGAGGGAGAGAGAGAGAGAGAATACGCTCTTTCGTTAAGTCTGGTCTGTCCTGCTGCTAGCAAGTGAGGAAAAGAAGAGAGGTCGAGGGAGCGATGCACAGCCTTTAATGTTGTCCGAAGAGGTGACCCGGGCAGAATAGCTTCCGTCATTCTCATTGGACGAATTATATAAATTCGAAACTCTAATTCCCGCACTAAATAATAATTTGAAATTCTTTTTTTCTACTACAGTATATTAATATTCACATGTTTTTTATCGCTGCTTTTGAAGAGTTTTTGCTGCAGTCCAACTAAATATGAATAGTTTTTAAACAGATCTGTTACAGAAAGAAAGAATTTCAAATCATTATTTAGTGCGGGAATTGTTTTGGCCGATGGTGTTTCGAATTTATATATTTCGTCCGATGAGAATGACTGATGCCATTCTGCCCGGGGGACCTCCTTGGGCAACATAAAAGGCTGTGTATTGCTCCCTCGTCCTCTCTTCTCTTCCTTATTTGCTAGCAGCAGGACAGACCAGCCTTAACGAGGAGAGCGCATTCTCTCTCTCTCTCTCTCTCTCTCTCTCTCTCTCTCTCATACCCGAGCCGATTCCAGCAGCAGACAGATGGACATTTCAACATGAGAGCACACTCTCTCTCTCTCTCTCTCTCTCTCTCTCTCTCTCTCTCTTACCCACTCCGATTCCTGCAGCAGACAGATGGACATTTCAACACCAGAGAGCGCATTCTCTCTCTCTCTCTCTCTCTCTCTCTCTCTCTCTCTCTTATCCAGGCCGATTCCAGCAGCAGACAGATGGACATCTCAACATAAGAGAGCACATTCAACATTTGACCACTGTTTCTTTAGGAGACCATTCTTTCACTTTTTACTCTTTTCTCATAAAATCAACCGGACCACTGACTGAATGCTTAATTCCTGCTCAACCCTTTTACAACTGTTTTCTTTTCCCTGCGACTCACAGCACAAGGGTTCCTTTATTCAGACTGCCATTAAAGCATTGTTGAAATTTTTGAATATTTTCGCTTTTATCATTTATTTTCTTCCTTTAAATATAACAAGAAGCAAAAGAACTCAACAACCTCAACTGCCATTTTGTATAAATGGTAATATTACCTGCCTTCATGTTATAGATGAGACCTCTAACAGGTACTACCACTCCTGGTCAAAGTGGACCAGGAGGTAATTGTTATAAAGATGTATTCTGCTCTTCCCGGATCTCCAAAACTAGAGCCTAACCATCACCATTGCTGTTTAGTGTCTTATCCAGGACACCCTTTTTCGGATGGCCATATAATTCGGCTTGGCTCTTTGCAGGGGATAATCAGTGTATTCTAAGTCTCATTGACAGATTAGGTAATAAGTTTGTTTATAAAACTTGTTTACACTTGTTTACATCTGAGCTTAATAAACTATAAAAATGAATTTATATTTGTTGCATTATTTTATAATTTTTTAATATATATTTTTTTCTTTTTCAGATGTTTCAGCTTTAGAAATATTTTATAAACTTATAAAAATTATATTTGAATAACTCATCATTTTCTTGATGACAAAGAAAATATGAAAAACTACAAAGAAAAACGAACGCTGTTTTTGATACTTTGTAAGTAAATTCTTAAAAGAGCCAGTTTAAATAAAACCCCTAAAAATCCACCCGGGAAAAATATATTTGTGTGCGATGTATAGGTCATTCTTTTCACGTGAATCATATATGAGCTGATTTATTTGAACAAATACTGGTGAGAGTCTACATTGCTGTGAATTTTCTTTGCCACTAAAGGCAAATTTAGGACAACATTTCTAAAATATGAGCAAAATATTATATATTCATACTTGTATGTAACTCTTCCTTACTTCACAGAAGTCAGATTTTAAGAGGTGATATATGGAAATACACACTGGAGACGAATCACATACTTGTGAAGTATGTAGCTTTACTTCTTCAAAGCAATCACTTTTGTTGAAACACATGCAAACACATACTGGAGAGAAGGCATATTTCTGCAACATTTGTAGCTCTTCGTTTTCTAAAAAGTCAAAGTTGGACAGACACATGCAAACACACTCAGGAGAAAAACCATATTCGTGTGAAGTGTGTGACTCTAGTTTTTCAACAAAGTCAAATTTAGTTGAACATTTGCGGACACATACCGGAGAGAAGCCATTCGTATGTAGAGTATGTGGATTTGCTTTTGCTCAAAACTCAAGTTTAAGGAGACACATAAAAACACACACTGGAGAGAAACCACATTCTTGTGAAGTGTGTGACTCATCCTTTTCAAGGACATCACATTTGCGGAATCATATGAAAACACATACTGGAGAAAAGCCATATACTTGTGAAGTGTGTAGCATTTCCTTTTCAATGAAATCACGTTTGATAGATCATATGCGAAAGCACACTGGAGAGAAGCCATTTTCGTGTGAAGTATGCGGTTCTTCTTTTTCACAAAAATCAAGTTTAAGATGGCATATACACGCACATACTGGAGAGAAGCCATATTCTTGTAAATTATGTGACTCTTCATTTACAAAACATTCCTATTTGAGGGAGCATATACAGAAACACACTGGAGAGAAGCCATTTTTTTGCAAAGTGTGTGGCTCTTCCTTTTCTAATAAATCAAATTTAAACCGACATATGCGAATACACACAGGAGAGAAACCATATTCTTGCGAAATGTGTGACTCTAGTTTTTCAACAAAGTCACATTTGGTTGAACATTCGCGGACACATACCGGAGAGAGACCATACATGTGTGGAGTGTGTGGGTCAGCTTTTGCTCAACATTCAAGTTTAAAACAACATTTGCAAACACACACTGGGGAGAAACCCCATTCTTGTGAAGTGTGTGGTTCATCATTTTCAAAGACATCACATTTGAGGAATCATATGAAAACACATACTGGAGAAAAGCCATATACTTGCGATGTGTGTAGCATTTCCTTTTCAATGAAATCATGTTTGGTGACGCATAAGCGAACACATACAGGAGAGAAGCCATACTCTTGTGAAATGTGTAGCTCTTCCTTTTCACAAAACTCAAGTTTAAGACGACATATACGTACACATACTGGAGAGAAACCATATTCTTGTGAAGTGTGTGGATCTTCATTTACAGTTAAATCACATTTAGTAGATCATATGCGAACACATACTGGAGAGAAGCCATATTCTTGTAAAGTGTGTGGATTTTCATTTTCAAAGAAAACATATTTGGTTCGACATCTCCGAACACACACTGGAGAGAAACCATATTCTTGTGAAGTGTGTGGCTCTTCTTTTTCACTGAAATCTAATTTGAAGCAGCATATGCGAATACATATTTGAAGTGGATCAAATTCATCTGTAACTTTTTCAAGTTTATGAATTATATGTACTTACACAGGAGAAAGTGGGTGCATTTGTTCATATAGAACTTTTTGCTCATTTTAACTTGTGAAAAACATGTTTTTAACACTCCGTTGAAAGCAACCCTGAAGTCTTGCTTCAAATAAACAGTTACATAAGCTGATTAAATACTTGAATAAGTGAGAATAATTTATATTGCAGACATTTTCTGTTGATGTGAGGAAATCTTTGCTTACTTTACAATATTGATAGATGAAATAATAATTTTTTTTAAAGAAAAACTAACAGATTTTGAAGTGTTTTATTCAATCTACTCGTTTATTTTGAATGTTACAAATTCTTTTTAGATCTCAAATGGGAAATGACTTTCTGTCATCGGAGGAATAATTCGTTCTTTTATAAGTTTTAGTCCAGCCCCAATGTGGAGTGTGGTGGCAGTTTCACTAAAGTCACCAACATATCCGTTTCTCTTGAATTAAATTGTGTGTGTAGCAGAAAGAAATAATTTCAAATTTATTGTCTGGCGCGGGAATTATTTTGACCGTTGAAGTTTCAATTTGTGGTGGTATTAAACCTGAACGTAACTCCCGTAAATTACGGAAGATACTCTCCCCCACTACATTATTGATATCCTTGGAAAATTTACAACTATAAAACGGTGCTTTCCATGAACAATCCCTAAATTAAAACTTACATTATTTATGGGATGATCTGTTGCGGGACGGATAAATGTTATATGAAGCGTCTGGTTGCAAGGAAAGGACAAAATACAGAATTGCAAATTAAACGACTAGAAGACAAGTGAAAACATTTAACAACTTTATCAACCCAAAGAAACAAATAAAATGTTCAAATAATTGTGTTGGTGAATATGAAAATGTGTGTGAAATTGAGAAGCAAAATGTTTTGGCAGGAATTAATTCATCTTAGGAATTTTGACGTGTTTTGTATGGTAGTAAAATCGTGATATAAAAATGTTCCAATATTTGTGTTGAGAGAGGTGAGTTATGGACTTACGCGATCAACCAAAGTTGATGTCGACAGGTAAGGTGAACGCTTGCGTGGAAGAAGTGGAATGTAGGTGGGGTGGTGATTCTCGGGTCACGAGGCTTCCATCAAAAGCGGCAGTGGGAAGGTTAAAACGAGTGTTGCGTGATGTTGAATGTTGCAGGCGTCGCGGTCGATGTTCTAGCGACTGACTGCGTTCTTTCTCTCTGGACCTCGAAAAATTCTTGTCGTTAAGTGTTCTCCTTTCCTCAAATCGGATCAACTTTAGTCTTTCTTAACTTTTTTTTTTACCGCGAACTTCATAAATTAATCGAAAAACTACTTTAAATTTTATTTTTTGTGATAAATTCTATTAACATTTCACCGTGCACGGAGCCCAGGCGTAGAGACGCATTTTTTTTTTTCATTTTGAAAAAAAATCTCGCCTTTGCAACATCCGGTGAGTGCTTTCCTGTCCTGTTAATTGGTATTACCATTATTTTGTTTGTACGATAAATCAGAAGAGATCTCTATTAGTCACATGACATAAATAATTCGATCCGGCAGACTTTTAAAAATGAGTGACATCAGTTAAGACAAGGAGAACAATAGTTGAAGTGGTTACGTTAAAAGCTAATTTTTAAGTGGCAAGAAATACAAGTACAGTTTTTGAGGGAAATTCCTGTTTATGTCGAAGGCGTAGGCTCGACTATCAAATGTTTGTTTGTTTGCTTTGCTACAGTTGATACTTGAACTGGTTATTGGTGCAGTTATGTGGTCACGTAGTCAGCAGATAGTTAGACGTGTAGCAGAAAGAATTTCAAACCATTATTCAGAGCCGGAATTGTTTTGCCTTTGGAATTTTGAAATTATACATTTCATCCAATTAGAACGACCCATGCCATTCTACCCGGGCACACCTCTCTGGGCACCATAAAAGGCAGCGCTAAACACGTGCGACCTCTCTTTTCCTTTCATTCCTCTTAGCTGGCAGAAGGTAAGACCAGCCGATACGAGAGAAAACATTTCTCTTTCCAACTCGGGAGAATTCCAACAGCAGACATGGACTATCCATCTTGAGAGAGCACACTTCAACATTTGTTCCTCTGCATACCTTAGGAGGCCATTGCGTCTGCAATCTTTGTTGTGGGAACAAGTGGCATACTGCCCAATTTAAATTATAGGAGTGTAAGTCCTATAGACGTATCGGATCACAGAGTAATGTTAATCGACGTCGCAGTGCTTGAATCCGCAGTTAGACCAGGTTTTGGTCGGCGTGTGCATAAAGCAATTATTTCTCCCTCCTAAACCAATTGGACCCGAAGTTTCTGGATAAGCTCTAAACTCTCGCCTAGCCATTTACAAATGATTGTCCATTCTATTCAACTAGCGGCATAAGGAAAACTTCCTCTTAAGCAGTCATTAAACTACTAGATTGAAAGCCATCAGTATCTACGCGTTCATTATTTGTTTCCTTTCGATAAAAATAACAAGAGGCAACAGAACGATACTATGTCAATTACCATTTATGCCAAAATGGTAATATCATCTGCCCTCTTGTTATAGACGTGTAGGGGGACATGTTATTTGGTAGATATGTTTAGTCCCCCAAAATTTAATGTTATTGTTTAGTATATATTTAGTTTAGTGGGATGTTATGTTTGGCAAAAGGCAAATGGAAATTGGTAAAATAGGCAGATGGAGACAAATGTAGTAACTGAAGTAAATGAGTAAAGATATGAAACGGCGCGGATAAAAGGAACATTCAAAACAAGGCGACAAACAAAACAAATTTATATTCACAACAAAACATGCAATGATACATTTAAAATATTGCTATGGTTCAATATTGTTAGTAAAATAGTCCTGTGTGTATATGTGTGTGTGTGTGTGTGTCTAACACAACTAAAACTACAGAAAGGGTTAAATAATTTAAGTGTCCTATTTATGTCGACTACATATTTTTAAATATTCATTTCTTCCTATGGTTTGAAACAGTTAGTGTTTCCGAGGCTGGAAAAAGTCTCATAGGCAAAGTATTTTGAGGAAAAGAAGGTTTGCATGGTTTTTTCATTTTGTGGCTTTTGATGTATGTTGGTGAATAAGAGAGTCACACTGGAGAGAGTGTGTTAGCGCTGCAATAGAAATTGGGAAAAAGAGAAAGAGTGTTTGAAGACGACGTATTTATAGAAAATACGTGTCTTGGAATCGACTCCAAAAAATGCGGAACGAAATTCAAACGAGGGCGTAGTTTTAAGCAGGTCACGTGGTTCTCCTGGTCAATGGTTTCCCAAGACTGAATATTTGCCTGCGTCTGTAATCTTTGTTGTGGGAACAAGTGGCATACTGCCTAATTTAAATTATAGGAGTGTAAGTCCTATAGACGTATCGGATCACAGAGTAAAGCTAATCGACGTCGCAGTGCTTGAATCTGCAGTTAGACCAGGTTTTGGTCGGCGCGTGCATAAAGCAAGCGATTCGTAGGATAGCAATAATGGCCTGAATTGCTAGGCGTCACTTCTCACAAGAAGAAATAGAACTACCTCCAGCATGTACATATTTTTATTTTTTAAGTAGAGGAATTAATATTGGGAATTGAATTACCACGACCAGAAAATCCGCCAAACACCTACGCACGACATATGGAAAC
The DNA here is from genome assembly GCA_963585895.1 of Sepioteuthis lessoniana. Classification (NCBI taxonomy): domain Eukaryota; kingdom Metazoa; phylum Mollusca; class Cephalopoda; order Myopsida; family Loliginidae; genus Sepioteuthis; species Sepioteuthis lessoniana. Next base: position 6,655,721 of record OY757908.1, read on the forward strand.
ACTGGACAGCTGTTTTGACCTTATTAGGTCTCATCAACAGTGTATACCATAATATCCACCACTGGAGATCGAACCAGCGACCACAGATTGCAGCGCCGAGACTCTACAACTGAGCCACCGGTTTATATCGCACACAAGTGAAGCCAAATCAACTAGCCATGGTAATTGCGCGGCCAAATAACCTAAATGTGTCTGGCAAGTTACATCTGTACTCTTTCCTCTAACTCAGTTGTAGAGTTTTGGCACTGCAATCTGTGGACGCTGGTTCGATCTCCAGCGGTGGAGATTACGGTATACACTGCTGATGAAACCTAATAAGGTCGAAACAGCTGTCCAGTGTTCCCGTATGTCGTGCGTAGGTGTTCGGTGGATTTTCTACCTCCAGCATATACTCGGGAATACATCCTTCTAGAAAAAAACAATCTAGTCTTTACATATGACCGGGCCGGCTGGCTGTGGCCGATGTTGCGGTTAAAAGTTTCGAGGGGCAACGGTTTATCATATTTACCACCCCCTCCGCTCAGGCAGGATACGATATAAGGTCAATTTTTTTAAGCGGAGTTTAGCAGGTTTGAATTCAGAGTTTTTCTTCTCCTAGGCTAGTTGCCTCGCCTAACCCTACTATTTACCCATAGCTGGAGGGAGAATAATTGGATTCATACCTTTCCCAAGGGTATTAGTGCTATGTGAAAATGCAATCAGCCTCGTCCAGGATTTGAACTCGTGCCGCCGTGTTCATTTCCCTACGACGATAACCATTACACCACGGGCACCTCCACGGTTTATGCGCCTAATATCATTAATGAGAGTTTCCTTTTTCGACGGTTAGGGCCGTTCCTCGACAACCCGAAAGCTAGTTCTAGTGGGCGATTGGAATGCGATCCTTCATCCCAAGATAGATAGGGTCGAGTGGGGTGCTAAAGTGTCGTGAAGGTATGAAAGCAGCCTGTAGCGTAAATTTCATATACAAAGTTCGCACACACATTTTTAAACCAATCAACAAATATTAAAACATTCTTGAAAAAAAGGATCCAAACCACAATACACAAAATTCGTGCCCATAGATTTTTTTAACCAATCAAGTACTTTCCCCTCAAAAAAACATTCATACCCATTTTGATCCTCTTAGGAGTTATAAAAAGAAAGAGATGGACCAATTCACCAGTTCGCCGCTAACGACAACGAAACTATGCTACTGAACTGTTCCCATACTCAACCTGAGAGGCACCACGCTGTCTAGCAAAGACATTCCCGCTTCTCCTTACACCAAAGGCAAAAAACAATAACAACAACCACATTGGCGAAAACGACAACAACATTGTGAGTTCCTTGGCACAATAATTCAGCTGAATAATAAACCTTTATTTTAAAGTTATTCAGGTTTTGTTTTGTTTTTTTGTTAGGGAAATTATTTGCGAGGAACACGTACTGCCTCCAAATTTTATTTTATAAATGCGACACATCTCGCAATATCCCTGACAAGCCTGATCGATTTGATGGCCCAACACGACTTGGTCGACGGGGTTTGTCTGGATTACCCTGAGAAGTAGATGTGGACATTGCTCTCTGTTCGTGCCAAATCTTTTTTGGATAGAGTGTTAAGAGAGCTGACACTGATTTCGTTATGTGTCCCACGTTCCACTGGGTAGTGGAGACAGACCATAGACTCGTTAGAGTCAGTCAGCAGTGAGTTAATAGACCTAGTCTGACTGGCAACTAGAAGTTCAATACCTCCTTACAGGAGATACGAGACTTCTGGGACCAGCTGGGAACCTTAATTCAGCGGGCGCTAGTGGAGGCAGTTACCAGCAAGTGGTGGGGATCCCTTAGTATAGGGTTAGGGAATTCGCCATGAAATACGGTCAACTGATTAAACTAGCTAGGACTAAAATGGTGAAGTCTTTAGATTTAAGGCTTTCCCGAGTAGTGAAGAAGGGGGGGGTTCCATGGCCATAGATCTAGCGAGGAGAGACCTCTAGCGCGAAGTTAGCGAGCGCTACAAGGGTATGTAGTTAGATCTAGTCTAAAAGTTCACAATAAAGCAGTGAAATGCAACACACTTGCGCGTGAGGAAGTTTTTCCCATCGGTACATCGAGTTCGTCAAGTCTCCGGGTGGGCACGTGTTACGGTCAAATCGTAAGATGCGCGATGCCTTTCGGGCGCATTTCCGTGATCGCTTTGCTCGTTGTCCTGATTATCTGGTTCAGGAGTTTCGCAGCTATTTAGCCGAATTCCCTCGCCTTCCGGATGCGAAAGCGACTAGCTACGAGGGTTTGGTTATCGAATGCTAAGTCCGTGATGCGTTGAAGCAGGCCAGCCTCAACAAGTCACCAGGCCCGGATGGTTTGCCCTAGGAAGTGTAATTGAGGTTATCGCGCATGTCTAGACCTATTCTGACCGATGCGTTCAACCATTGGTTTGCTCAGGGAGCCATCCCCAGTTGTATTACCAAAGGTGGGATCACATTGCTGAAGAAAGGTGGCAGGCATGGTTGGGAGGACGTAGATAATTACTGGCTCATAATTCTGCTAAACACAGAGTTAAAGATTTTGGCCCGGGACTTAGTGACCCGTTTGCAGATTGTCATCAACGATCTGATTGGACCTGAGAAGAACTGCGCTGTGAAGGGAAGATCAATTCAAGACAATCTGCTTTTGGTTCGCAAGGTTCTAGAGGGGTTAGAAGACGACATTGAAGCCGCGCTGGTCAATTTAGATTAGGTCAAGGCTTTTGACCAGGTGGACCATCGGTTTTTGGCGATGGTTTTGGAGACTGCCGAATTCCAACCAGAGTTTCGTAAATGGATTAGCACGGTGTTGCACAACCCCTAGGTGGTGGTGCAGGTGAATGGAAAGCGCTCGGAGGTTTTCGCGATCAAGCAGTCAGTTTGACATGGTTGGCCCCTGTCTCCTCTTCTCTATGTACTCACTTCGGATTCCCTGCTCCGTAAGCTTAGGGATGAGAGGGGGAAAATCCAGCCCTGTGTAGATTCCCCTTTACCAGCTGTTTTAGAGCAAAAGTCTCTGCATACGCCGATGATATCACTGTTTTTGTGTCCCGCCGTTTAGACATAAAGGCCGTGAAGAAGGTGGTCGTAAGATACGAGGCGATAGCAGGAGCCAAAATCAATTTTGATAAAAGAAAATGTCTGCAGTTAGATGCCTGGAGGAGTGGAGTTCCCCTGCCTGGACCCTTCCGCTGGAGCGATGAGCCCGTCCGTCGAGGTGGGGTTCGGGCCCGACCTCCAACTGGAGAGTAATTAGTCAGAAGCACAGGCCAAAATAGATGCGCAGGTGGGTTTCGAAGGAGTTTATCCTTAAAGGGCAGAGCGGAGGTGTGCGCCGTGTTCATCTTCCCTTTGATCCTTTTCCTGTTGTACTTCTGCTGTCAAAGGGTCCTCGGCTAGCGCTGAAACAATTCCTCTCCAAATTGCTTTAGGGAGGTCGAAAGCCGTTGGTCGGTTGACAGGTCTCCCTCTGAGGGTCTAGAGATACCTAATCTAGAGAGCCATTTGCTCACTAAAAGACTGGCTTAACTGGGCCGATCCTTGTCGAGGGATACGGAGTGGGGACGGAAGGTGAGAAGATGTCTTTCCTCGCCTGAAGTCCAACTTTAAAGCAGAAGACAGTCGTAGGCCAAAGGATGAAGCACCCTTCTTCTGCAAGTGCCATAAGGCCCTTCGTAACCTTCCTGTGTCTAGTGACCTTTCTCGGCCTCGAAAGGAACTGTATTGGGAATTAGTAGTGGGCTCAGCTTCGGAGCCTCTCGTGGAGCGACTTGGTTGGTCGTTGGAAGAGGTTCGCTCTGATTGGAACTAGACGTGAGGTTCGGGTTGCTGAAACAACTCTGAGTTCTCGCTCATCTGGCGGCTTGCACGGAACGCGTTGCTCCTTTTTGGCTGGGCTTTCAAGGTGGGTATAGCGGACATGACCGATTGTCTTCGATGCGGCAGTGGCTTAGAAGAAAGGTCTTTGCACGCCTTCTACTACTGCGAGTGATTCCGCCCGCTTTGGAGCCACGTCGGGATGTGGACGACTCGCATCGAACCCAAGCAGCTCGTGCTGCTCAACGTTAGTTACATCGTGGATAATTTTGACCCTCAGTATAAAGGTAAGAAGTGTGTGGTGTTTCTCGCGATCCGAGTTGTGTCTAGAATGGTGATCTGGACGATGCGAAAGAAAGGATTGTATATGGACACAAACTTTTCTCATCGTGATCTGATTCTGTTCTTTAGGCATCAGCTTAGAGTCAAAATCAGATGTAATAGAAAACGCTTTGACCACATAACATTCGACAAAAGGTTGGTGAATGCAGCGAGCCTGGTCTTATGAAAGGGGCAACGCTGGAATCATATTTCCTTTCTCTTCCTGCGCATGGTGGTGACGGTCCGGGTCCTTCGGGACCCCATCCCTGGTAAGTAGACAATATTATTTCCCTTTCTTCCCAATTTAGCTGCATGATGTGTGTCAGTGTCCCCGCAAAGTAGTTGTTAGCCTCCAAGATCTTCCTCGTTCCCCATTCTTCTTCTCACCCCCAAACTTCCCACCAGCCCTATTTTTCTGAAGATCTTGGACCCACATTGCAGTAATCCATGCTACCTAACCCCGGGCGGGCCCCTCCCTGTGTTTCTTTTGTTCCAGTAGCTTAGCTCTTTTCCCCATGTAGAGATAGTATGGCTTGTTTTCGGTTCTCCACATTGTAGATGGGGGAACGAGAGGGTTACTAAAGTGGGTTTTTCTTTGATTTTTTCAACGATTTTCGGGATTTTTCTCCATTCCCTTCGTTATCATTTTTGTAAATATATTCGTTGTAAATAAAACATTTCATTCATCGGGGTTTTAAGTAGGTTCTTACCGAGAGGATGTGGTATTTGGGAGACCGAGACGCGCTTGTTGATGTATGGTTGCCTATATTGTATCGTGTGTCTAAGGGGTCCGCGAATATGGCTAGCTTGGGCCTCTAGTAGTCATAGACCAGCATGACCGTTCCTTCTCCCCAACCCCACAAAAAACATTAGGACTTCATGCCCCTCTAAAAGATTGTATATATTTTTTGTATTCAGTTTCTTTGGAAATAATGCGTTTCTCTTGGCTTGATGCTTTAGAGACGGACAGAGGACGAACCGAGACAAAAAGGAAAAAAGAAAAGAAAAAGAAAAAGAAAAGCAAAGATTGATCTGCTAGTAAGCGTTGGACTCGATTTTTAACCCTCCTCAGGAAAGAATTTGTTTTAAATTTCATTTTTTTTCTATCTACTTCAAGCTATTTTGGCATTTCTTTTTCTGTGTAGGAGAAAGAACTTCGTATTTTTGTTTGGCGCGTACATTAATTTGACCGTTATGGTCGTCACATATTTTCACCCAATGAGGATGACTTATCCTATTCTGCCCGGACCATTTTTCCCAGGCAACATAAAAATGGTGAAAGCCCGCAAAACTTTCTCTTCCTCAGCATCTTTCGAGCAGGACGGACGTACTTTTTGTCCTCTCTCTTCATAACAGCAGAACCATTATACTATGAAGAAAGCCAACTAATTTATAGACCTTTGAGTCTACCCTTCTAAACCAAAGGTTCCCAGTTGAATATAAATCAGATGTATTTATTCCGCCACTAACAGGAACACTTTTATGTTCCCTCTAAACTTTGCTATGTCTACAGCGACGCGTAATTACGCCCAGACATTCAGCTATTTCATTCCTCCTAACTCTGTGGGAGATCATCATCATTCTTCTCTCTCCCACTGCTAAAGGACAACGCTCATGGCTGACTACATCATTCTTATCCTTATTCAGCAACAAAACCTTTGCTATGACTGTAGCGATGCAAATCACGCACAGACACCTAGCTGCCTATTTTATCTCTATTCTGCTTATCTATTTTGAAAACATTTATTCCTCACTCCAAAATCTACAGGACTACTAACAACTGGCAGAATGCCAAATGCCAGCTCAACCCTTTAATACCTGTTTTCTATCTACTACGACGACCAGCACAAAGGCTACCTCTCAACTCAAGACATTATTAAACTTCTAAATTAGAAAACCTTCAATATTTTCGTTCGTCTCCTTTATTTTTTCTTCTAATATAACGAAGAAGGTAACCTAAACCACCTTCTCAGTTATATCTACAAAGATGGCGGACAGAGGATTTGACATAAAGCTAATCCCGGAGGTGCCCGTGGTGAAATGGTTATCGTCGTAGGAAATGGACACGGCGACACGAGTTCAAATCCTGGACGAGACTGATTGGATTTCACATAGCACTAATACCCTTGGGAAAGGTATGACTCCAATTATTCTCCCTCCAGCTATGGGTAAATAGTAGGACAGACTGGGTTCTTTAGCCTTGATAAGGCAACTAGTCGAGGAGAAGGAAAACTCTGAATTCAAACCTGTTAAACTCCGCTTAAAAACTGACCTTGTGTCATATCCTGTCCGAGCGGAGGGGTTGGGTAAATATTATAAAGCTAATTCCGGAATTGAAAAGGTGGCGTTGGTGTACGGACTATGCGAAATGGAGAGTCGAAAGGATATTCCCACTGCGATTACGAGCTGGGGCTCTTGCTGTGTACCGGCAACTGATTCAGGAACAGAGGTCTGAAGCCGAGTAGATCAAACATGCCCTTATCATTGCATACACAACGGATCTGTTGAACACTTTTGGTCAATGACGCGACGACTTCTCCCAGAGGAAACGGTGGATGAGTTTTCGGTGGAACTAAAACGTTTGGCTCTGCTGGTTGGAGGCCTGCTGCCCAAGTGGGTGAATATCATTTGCATTTGTCTCTGGACTGCCACAAGTCAGACGGTGACCCTAAGCATCGCCCAGAATGGACACCACGACCTCGGATCATATTCTGACTCGAGCTCGGGCCGTTATGATCGATGACAAGGAAGCCGAGGCAGCTAGGTGTCTGTGCAAGATTTGCATCGCTACAGTCATAACAAGGGTTTTGTTGCTGAATAAGGACAGGAATGATGAAGTCAGCCATAAGTGTAGTCGATCGCTGCATCTGCTCAACAAACTGGTAATGATGCTGATGTACTCAAGGGCAGAATTATTTGCTTCAAGTGTTCTGACCTCAATCACTTGGCCAAAGATTGCAGGCAGGGTCACTCAAAGAGGTCGGCTAACCGGACACGGAGGTTCCGCCAAGAAATATGGTGTTTTGGGCGTAACAGGATTGGACATATCAGAGCACCAGGGAAACAACACAGAAGAGTGGACGTCAGTGGTAATTTACTAAGCTTTTTGCTTAGATGTGGCACAAAGCCATATGAATGGGGCACCCAATGAGACTCGAACTCACTCGTGTAGGTTTGCTAGTCTAGCTTGCTAACCATTACGCTACCCGAGGCGCCCAGAGTGGACGTCAGTTCCAGCCCCCTCCCCAAGCAAATAGAAGACGCAGCGCCTCCTGCTATCAAGGTGTCTGTTGATGGATACGAATGCACGGCCTTTGTAGACTCCCGGGCGTAAAACGGACCCTATATTTTGTCAGGTCTGTGGACCCTTCGACATCAACAGAAGTTATAAAATCGGTCGTTAGAGAATGTTAAGCATGCCAGTCCATTGAACTGGCGATAGTGCATTGGCAGTATAGCAATGAGGATATTATTATTATTATTATTGGGATTTTGGTTTCAGGTTTAAGTTGGTTTTATTGGTATTACATTGGTTGCGTTGGTATCACGTTGGTTGCGTTGATAATTCGTTGGTAGCGTTGGTATTTCGTTGGTTGTTATCCCCACGCTAAATGTTGATGGAAAAGGTTTTAAAGGAAGGTTTAATGGCAGCATGAAGTAAAGGGGTTTACACTGGTATGCTGCGAGTCTCGTAGTAAGGAACGAAGGTAGGAAGTTGTTAGAGTGTATCATTTAATTTGTTTTTAACTAGGATGCCTTGGTCTAGAATAATAGACCCAAGGGGTCCATAAACTAGATGGCTCTCCTCATAGTGTATGATGCTGCTACTGCTATTCAGGAGCAGACGATAAGACGTCCGTTCTCATTAATGATTTCTGAGGGAGAGAGAGAGTTTCGCGGGCTTTCTTCAATTTTTTGGTGCTGCTAGGAAATATGGTTCGGGTTGAATAAGACAGGTCATCCTGATTGGGTGAAAATGTTCAGCGACTCTAACGGTCAAATTAAATTACGCGCCAAACAAAAAATACAAGTTTCTTTCTGCTACAGCTGAAAGGGATGCTGGGGATGAGAAAAAAACTGGTGCAGGTTGGTGATGGACATTACCCACTACGGTAGTAGATATTTTCTGTCATCGATTGTAGCCCCCACTCCCGGCTCGTACTATGGCGACCAATGCGTCAACAAAACTTTGCCACTTTGACAGTTGGAGTCAGTTTTTTAATGAGTGAGGTCTGCCAATCGAATTATTGACAGACAACGATACGGCTTTCAACTGTTAGTGTTATATTTTGACCTTCGACCCGGCCCAAAAATGCTATTCCATGGTGATGCACCGGAAGGAAGTGACACATTCCAATGGCCAGTAATCGAAAGAGATCGCGTGGGCGGATTAAGGCTTATAATATGGAACAAGGTGAAGGTCCCACTGTGCCAATACAGACTGATGCACCGGAAGAGAGTGACCTCTGAACTGCATGACAGTTATTTCCGCTTGATGACGATTAAATATTCAATTTCAAAGATCCAGTGGGCGATCGTGTGGGCGTTGGATTATTATTTAACTCAGTTGAGTTCGAGTCCAAGAAGCAGTTGCCAGGAGAGTTCAAGACAGTTAGAGACGAGGTGTGGTAGGGAAAGCCATACCCGACCGAGGGGGCCCTCGGGAACCCCGATGGAGTGGACCCCAGCATCAAGAGAACAAGAAAGACACAACGTGACGGTCAAAATATGAAGTTTATGTTCGGTCTCCAGCTCCCTCTCACACGCAAACCTTGAGTAACCCTTTGCGAACCCTTGCAATAAAGTGAGAGGTAAATATATTGTTAAAGAAGTCTTCCTGCATCCTTTATTCCTGCGTCTTTCTGCGTGCGTCTGTCTTTATTGTTGTGTCGTTGTGATGCTGCATGAACATGTATATGTGTATATAAGCATATTTATTATGTGAGTATATAACATTAGCAGTTTAAGAAGTTTTTAAATGACAAGGGTGTTCGCTAGCGATTTTGATGTGCCTATGCACCAGTTGGAAATGGCATGGTAGAAAGGAGTCCCAGAAGTATCAAAACAAGTGTGGTTAGAAAGCGGTGATCTATACCAGAGGCGGGTCTATTAGTATAACGTCACACCTAAAGATAGCCTCTCACCTGCCACAGCTCCAGCAAATGCACTTCATAGATACCATATCTGAGTATGGGGCATCGATGCCCCCCCCCCCCTCATTGAAACGTATAATACTCGAGGAGCATACGGAGTGGTAGACGTCGTCTGGGTTAAAACTCCACTCAGGAGGTGAATGACCAAGTTTGGGATGGACCACGTGAATATGGCAGAATTAACCTGTATATTGGTATTGCTAAACCTGTGCTCATTGATGTCCTCATTGTTGAGGGTGTGGAGGACTAAGTACGGGGGTTACTTTCAGGTTTCGTTTCCACAAATACAACTCAAATTTTACAAGTACGTAAACAAATGGAATGTGACAACAATGAACATTAACAAACAAGCAATTTAATAATTCTAACAAACAGTATGAAAATAATTAAAAATACAATAATCATTTTATGTGCGTGTGTGTATATATAGAAAATACAACTATGACCAGTTGAATAAAAATGATTTGTTCGCCCGTGTGTGCGTGTGTACACATTAGGAAACTCTATTGAATCAATGTGTCCATAGTTGGCCGAAGTAAAGAGGATAAAAATTGACTTTATTTACATACATGGGGATGCGTGTATGTATATATGTGAGGGACTGGAAGTATGGGCCTTTTGTTTTTTTTAAGTCAATACATGCCTTTTTTTTCTAGTCGTTTATGACCTTTGGCAACAACGTGTCGCTCCGATAGTTGGTAAAGGAACGTCGCATGTTTCTTCACTCTGTGTCCTGCGTGTGATGCTTTCTGTCGTCCTTGCCTCTCTCTGTCTGATAGTGGAATGCCTTAGTTAATTAAATTCCTCGTTATTTATACTTTTTGGTGGGGGAACTAAAGTGCATCAAAAATAGAATTTTGTTAAGTTTTACTGCGGGTCCTAAAATTCAAGCACGCGGACAATTCTTGGCCAATCAGATTCATATAATGACTCATTTGTTTTGGAGCCTAAATAATTTTTTGCTAATTAGTTTCTGATCCGAATTTTCTAGAATGTTCTTATTCTGTGTTTTTAGCTGATTAGTTGAAAAAATTAAAAATGTAACTTCAATTTTAATGCGATTTTGATCCGAAATTTCTTGAATGTTCTTATCTTTGTTTTCGAGGTTGATTATTTTAAGACTAAAAAATGAGCATTCTTTACCGTCATTGACGTAAATGTCAACGTGCGTCAACGTGGCGTTCTTAATTACTCTGTCTTGGAATATCTCGCATAACGAGAAGTGCCTCATTTAAACCGAAACCCAGCCATATGAAGGACCTGACGCCATTTGTTTATTTGGTTTTATGGCATATCAACCTTTGTAGGTTATTTAATGCCAAGTGCATTTTTATACAAATAAACAGTTCTATTTTAAACAATTCAGTTTAGCATAAATATTCTTTCAATATCAAAAACAGTTCTATTTCAAGCAGTTCCCTTTGGCATAAGTACGCTGTTCAAATATCAAAACAGTTCTATTTCAAGTAATTCAGTTTAGCATAAGTGCGCATTTTAGTTCTATCTGACGCAGAGATAAGACCCTATCGGATAGAACCACTCCAGGTCAGAGTGGACTTGGGAGGAAACTTAGAAACTTAGGGAACCAACGCCTATAACCGTTATGCCAAGTGTCCTACTTTCTAAGGAGACAATCATCTGAAGGTTGCAGGTTCAATCCTCAGTACAGGCGAGTAACAATACAGGAATACTTAACACTTGTACCCGGTTATGGCTAACGGGATCAGAACAGGCGACCCCCGTGGATTCAATAAAGGACGTAGTTCGAAGTTCCGTGAAGGTTCCCGAGCTCGACAAACACCTGAAGAAGGCCGGAGGACATATCGACCGAAACGTTGTGGAAATAACTATAAAGATGAAGACAATAGTCCGAAAACCCTTAATGATAAAAATCAACAAGCTTCGTCTCAGAAATTTAGACAACTTGAAATAGACTATTTAAATTTTTATTCGATTTGATTATATATTTTACATTTCATTCCGACTAGGACGTGTCCTCGTGGTGTAATGGTTAAAGCGATGGCCAGCGGAATCGTAGTAAGCGAGTTCGAACTCCAGTAGCGCTATGACATTCACTTTGGAACAAATACCCTTGGAAAGGTATGAATGGGTCTATGGATTAAATAGTACAACTACGGTTCTACTTGAAGGAAGGCTTTGGCATTAAATAACTTACAAAGGTTTATATGCCATTAAACAAAGAAACTAATCATTCTGGTTACAAGATGAAATGAAACTTGGTGACCATTTTTACAGAAGGAACCAAATGAACTTGAACACCGTCTAACCATTTCCTTTGTTCTAATTGAATCAGACGAAATGGTTTTTTCTTATTAGAGTGAGTGTTTTGCTTTTTTTATTTATCAGTTTTTATTTCTGCAACTCTTTTCAATTTCCAACAATATTATTATTGTTATCAAATTAACGAACAATATTTGAATTCGAACATTTATTTAACAAACCTTTTTCCAATTTTTTTTGGCCGCTGTATTATCTAAAAGCTGAAAGGTAAGTTAAAGAAACGTTTTCTTTTCATAATGAAATTTTAAAATGATAAATGGCATTTCTTTTTCTTAAAACATTAATTTCTGCATGAAAAACACACGGATACATTTTAATTTTTTTTAAATTTATTTTTTAAAGAAAAAAAAATTTACATATCTCTTAAAAGCACTAATATTCCAGACGCTTCTGCTTGGTTAAGATCAAAGGGTAGTATATGTAGCCGTTGAAATCTCAGTTATTTTAAAAACTGTATACAGATGAAACCAGTGGCGTATAAAATATAAGACTCCCTCGAAAATAAAAACATGAATATAGATATAATTGTATATTTGTCCAGAATATCACGCCAAGGAATGCACTATGGCAGTGCATTGTATGCGTGTTATATATGTGGTTGTGTGTGTGTGTAAATATATATATATATATGTGTATGTGTGTGTGTATATATATATATGTGTATATATATATATATATATGTGTGTGTGTGTGTGTATATATATATATATATATATGTGTGTGTGTGTGTGTGTGTGTGTGTGTGTGTATATATATCGGAGAAGAATTTTTAAAAACGTGTTTATATAAAAAAAAAATGTATAAAATATTCTAAAACCAATTTCATATATCTTTAAAAAAATTCTAAAAAAAACAAAGGGATCCTTTGTAATGTAGACGTAACAAAAGGACACTTTTTAGAATTGTTTTAAGATATTCGAAATATTTTATACATTTTAAATATGAGCATGCTTTTAAAATCTCTTTTCCAATCCTGCACATACGACATTATATATATATATATATATATATATATATATATATATATATGTGTGAGTGTGTGTGTTTTTCTAGTGGGTAGAGTGTTTGCTAATTGCCTAGGACACTGGGGTTTAATCCCTGATCAAGCTATACCAAAAACTAAAAAGATTGTACTTGATACCTCCTTGCTTATCACTTAGCATTATAAGGTACAGATCATGGGTAAAGTAGAGCAATCCAGGGAATCTAGTAGCACCTCGGTGTAGTAGCTATTAAAAAGGGAGCCTTTGGGTCACCCTCAACTACGGTCTTAATTTATATTAGTTGATAGTGTTGAATTAACTAGTAATACATTTTTACAAGGAAATTGTATTTTCTTCAAACTTACTCAAAATAATTTGTTTTTGCTTAAGCTCTATATCCATGATGTTTTTTTTTTGTTTTTTTAATGAAAACAGTCTGAAAAAAATGTAAATTGAAAACAAAAAAATTGGTTTCATCAAAAAATAAATCCTTATAAAAATGTCTGTTTTTGGAAGATGATCAAGGGAAGTTATCTTTAATTCAATTTCCTTTTTATTTTTAAATAATTTGAAAAATGTAAAAAAATTAAGTTTCATTTTGTTTTTTGCTTTTTAATATAATAACTGTTTTTTTGTTATTTGAATTTTATGAAAAAAATTGGGAACATTGAAATAGAATTTAAAAAAAGAAATTTAAATTATTTTCCTTTTCCAATTTCAGTTAAATTCCAACTCACCACAATTTAATTTTTCAAAAAAAAAAAAAAAATTATTTTAGTTTTTGTAAGCGGGGGTGGGGACACTTTCAAATGATTTCGGGAACAAGGACAGTTTGAAGTGTCTACTCCTCATTTTCAACAATATCAATTTCGGAAATGGGTGATCATTCTACATTGAATTATAATATCAAAGTGATCCCCCACCTCACTTATAAAATATACTATTATGAAGATGGGATAGAAAAAGTAAGGGTCTAATTAATTCAAATTGCATGCATGCACACACACACTTGTTATTAGTTAAAAAATAGACAAAAATAAGTTTCTTTTTACTGAAGAGTTAGAATTCAATCCCTACCAAAAAATGATATATTAGCTGTTGGTCATAAGTAACCATCTTCTAAGTGGTTGAAGGCCGGAATGACTAAAAATGGAGTTGTACAAAAAATTTCAATTATTATAATTTCACCTGAGATTTATCTTTAACGAAATGTAAATATTTCTTACATCTTTTTGATATTTTATTCAGAACCGGACATTGGCCTAGCGGTTAGAGTGTTCGCCAATGACCCAGGAGACCTGGGTTCAATCCAGGTCGAATCATACCAAAGACTCAAAAAAATGGTACTTGATGCCTCCTTGCTTAACACTCAGCATTATAAGGTACGAATCAAGGGTAAAGTGGAGGAATCCCAGGAAAGGAGTAGCGCCCTCCCATACACCTTGGTGTAGTAAGCTATCGAAAAGGGAGCCTTCGGGTCACCCTCGACTATGGTCGCCAACTTTACTTACTTTGATATTTTATAGATATTTCATACTTACAATATTTTCTTATGTGAACAGGTTTTTATTTCAATGTGGTGCCTCTTATAATAAAGTCAATTATCGATGCGTTACCATCTCAGGAGGAGGCAATCTTAAATTATCATCAATGTACGCTGAAGTAGATTTTTTGATTGTCTCATTAAGAGATTGTTACAGTCCAACAAGGACACATTATGCTCCCACTATCACTATTCCCTCAGTTTATTTACATATACATTCATATTTGCATGAGGCAGTGCTTCTTTCAGAAGCAAAGTCTGAAAAGTCTACAGTGACCGGTGTACTGGATCCAACTGGGGGTACATTGTGATCCTGCTGTTTCTGGTCCTTCAGGTTTTTTACACATGCACTTACCACGAATGTGTCAAATTGTTTAACCATTCGACCCTTTGATCTTAGACAAAGTATTTAGTGATACTTGTAAAGCGATTCAAGTTAATCGTGGATGTGAAAATACAGAATCAGCTGAGTTTGTTGAATGCACTGACTGCATCTTGGCAGAGAATTAAGACTCTCATCCATTGAATGTCCTGCATATGACTCAAAGATGGCTAGGCTCCTGTTCTGGAGCTTTTGAGAATGTTGACTACCCTTTCATTTCTATTACTCCCAGGTCCACTCTGACCCGGAATAGTAGTACCTGTTAGGGTTTCATCTATAGGTGAAATAGAAATATTTATTTTCTATATTTGAAATGATTTAACTGCATGCAACAAAATGACTGCTGTTGAATTGTTAGTATTATATAGCAATACTTCAAACCATTTAACTGTATGTAAACAAAGTTACCTACAAACTATTTACAAATCATATTTAATATATATATGTATTAGCTGGATCTGGCATTAAATAACCTACAAGGGTTATAAAAATCATAAAACCTAACTAATCAACCAACCAGAGTGGTGACATCTGTTAGGGTTTCATCTATGGGCGAAGTAGAACTGTTTAGTCATTTACTAGACTTAAAACCATTTAACTGTGTGCAAACAAATAACAGATGTTAAATTGAATTATTATATTACATAGCAGTACTTAAAATGAATAATATTCACTAGAATTATTAGCATTGAATAGCAAAACTTAAAGAAATTAAATTTTGTGAAAATAAATTAGTTGTGGGTTTTTTAAAAATAATGTTACCAACAAACTATTCATTAGCAAATCACACACACACATATGTATATATATATATATACACTTTAAAATGAATAGGTCCACAGGAGAATTTGTATTTAAGTTTCTTCAACTCTTGTTTCTGGCATTTTACGTTGTCTTCAGGAAGTAAATGGTTCGTTCTCGTATTCTCTTTGGTTTATTGAGGGGCCACTGTTTTGCTAAGGTTGTGGTTCTTTTTTATTTCAAAGTTTATTTTATTCTCTTCTTGGACCAACTATATATATATATATATATATATATATATATATATATAAACTGGATTTGGCATTAAATAACCCTACAAGGGTTGATTTGGCATAAAACACATCCTACCAACCAACACAGAAACAAAAAATTAATCACTCTATTATATAGATGTTCATTGCTGTCAATTGAATTCCAAACTTGATTTAGAAGTTTATGAACAGTTTTTTTCCTTCAGTTTTCTAGTATTTATTTTCTGTCAAAAGATTTTTCTTATTTAATACTGAAGTCTTTTTTCTCCACCGATTATATGGTTTTAATTGCCCAGTCAGCTGGGGCTGTAGAATACACTGACTGCACCTTTGCAGAGGGGTAAGACTCCCCACCCTAACGAGTGTCCTGGATATGACACTAAACAATCTGATGGTGAGGTTCCAGCAGTGCTGGAGCTTTGAGGAATGCTGAGTACCCCTTCATTGCCATCGCTCCCAGGTCCACTCTGGCCCGGAGTGGTAGCACCTGATAGGGCCCTATCTATGAGTTAAATAGAACTAACAGCATACTTATGCTAAAATGAATTGAGTAAACTGAATAGCTTGAAATAGAAACGTTTTTGACAATTAAACCGTACTTACACTTAAACTGCGTGCTTATGCTTAACTGAATTATTTCAAATAGAACTATTTTTTGACATTAAAACTGTATTTACACTTAATTGAATTATTACATATAACTGCTTGAATAGTTTGAAATGGAAATGTTTTTGACAATTAAACTGTGTACTTATGCTAAACTGAACTGTTTTCAATAGAACAGATTATTTACATAAAAATGGATTTGGCGTTAAATAACCTGCAAAGGTTGATATGCCATAAAACCAACCAAACCAACCATATATGGTTTTAAGTTGTTAATAATTACATCAATTTCTAAACAAAGCTTCATGTAACTTTTTATAATACAAAGAACTGACACACAGTTTTAAGTATTCCGATCTAATACTAACAATTTATTCACTATTTAAGGAGAAATCTAGTGGTTAATGTGCTGGACTATAACATTTTTATAAGCAAGCACACACTCCAGTCACACTATTATATTCACTTTTGGGAAAGGCATGAACCCTCTTATCTCTGGTCCAGTTGACTGGGGCTGTAGAATACACTGACTGCACCTCTGCATAGGAGTAAGATCCCCCCCAACAAGTGTCCTAGATATGACCCTAAACAATCTGATGGTGAGGTTCCAGTGATGCTGGAACTTTGCGGAATGCAGAGCACCCCTTCATTGCCATTGCTCCCAGGTTCCTCTGGCCCGGAATGGTAGCACCTGATAGGGCCCTATCTATGGGTTAAATAGAACTAACTGTATTCTTATACTGAATAGTTTGAATTAGAACTAAACTAAACTGAATAGCTTGAAATAGAAATGTTTTTTACAATTAAACTGTACTTACATTTAAACTGTGTGCTTATGCTAAAGTGAATTGTTTGAAATGGAACTGTTTTGACATTGAAACTGTACTTACACTAAACTGAATTGTTATATATAGAACTGTTTTGACATTTAACTGTGTGTAAACAAAATCTGTACTTATACTAAACTGAATTAGCTGAATTAGAACTGTTTGAATAAACTGAATAGTTTGAAATAGAAATATATTTTTGACAAACTGTATCCTAATGCTAAACTGAATTGTTTGAAATAGAACTGATTATTTATATAAAAATAGATTTGGCATTAAACAACCTACAAAGGTTGATATGCCATAAAACCCAATCAATCAACCAACCAACCCTCTTATCTCTCCAGCAATGGGTTAAATATTACCACTTAAAGGATGGCTTTGGCATTAAATTATTGTTGTGGGTGCCTTACCCATCTCACCATAATGAACTCCTCTCACCTTTATTAATACTGAAAGATTTTGCTGCCAGCAGAACAATACTGGAGTTATCCAAAACTGTACGAGACTTATTACCTTTTCTATGTAACTCTATCTTTCTTGTGCAATATAACCTAATATCTGTGTCTGCATTTTCATTAGTGACCCTTTCTGGGTCCACAACAATTATCTACAAAGGTTGATATGCCATTAACCAAACCAATCCAATTACTTCAAGCAATTATATAGTTTCAATAATGGTAATCCATTTTAAACAATTATAACCTCACCTAATTATTCTTAAAACAAATAATTTGCAATTCGTTACATGATTTCAAGTATTCCTATCAAATACTATTAATTTTCAAGTAGATCTATTTAACCCATGAATAGGACCCTAGTAGTAACCACCTCACTGGGTCAGAGTGGACCTGGGAGTAATAGCAATGAAAAAGCGCTCTACATTTTAGAGCTCTAGAACCAGTCTTAACACTGTCATATTCAGAATATTTTTTGATGGGGTTAGCGTCATTCTTGGCACAGTTGACAGGGTTCAGATTTTTTCTACCAGTCCAGGTCAGAGTGGACCTGGGAGTAATGGCAATGAATGGGTACTCCACACTCACCAGTGTTCCAGAATTGGAGCCACACTATCAGATGCAGTTTAATATCATACTCAGGGCACCCCTTCTTTTTTTTTTTCAGAAGAGGTCATACTCTTTGCAGGGGATCAGCATGTTTTAAGAACTTACGACAAAGCGAATTGAAAATTGTCTAAGTAGTTATGACCTTGAAAGAAGAGTTGGGGGGAGTTGGATAGTATGCCTCGTCAGTAACAGGAAGAAAAGAGTCTCTCGTAACTAAACATGTGGAATCAGTTTCAAGTGCTGTTGCTGTGTTGTCTTCTTCTTGATAAAAAGGTGGACAGCCAAATTTCTACACTAACAATAATAGTTCTCTTAACAATCCTCCATCCAAGCTCACCTCTTGTCATGCGTTACCAAGACTCAAAACGCCTCTTTGTCCCCGTGCATTCAGGCAGGACTTAAATAATGATACCAAAATGTCACATCCGGGTCAATCACACAATGTAGTAATTTACATGCGTGCCAGCATGTAGGTTGTCCTGATATCAAACACGATTCATGGTCACGAGGATGTGAGTTTGATCTCCCCAATCACCCATTTCTCTCTCCCTGATCTCATTTTATACACCAGAGATATTCGTCCACGCTTTCAGCTGCTGCATGCATGATTTCTCTCGCTACAAACCTCTTCCTGCTTTGATGATTTTCCTCCTCTTGTTATTAGGAAGTCAGATTGTTTTAACATATTTATTTATGTTGGTGGGGAAAGTCCTCATTATATAGTGGCTAACATGCTGAACTTTTGAAGTCCGATCACACTATTACATTCCCTTTTGGACTAATACCTCTTTGGAAAGGTATGAAGCCTATTTATCCCCGCCAGCTCTGGCTTAAATTGTACCACAATTATTCATTTTACAATTATGCCTTTGACATTAGATACAAGGGTCAATAGATAAGTTTCCAGATTTTTTTTATATGGGCACTTTTATTGATAGTACACACATGAAACTCTAGTCCCCTTCGAAGTAATCTCGTCTGGCTGCAACACACTTGTACCCTTCCAACAACTTCTGGAAGGCTCCATTGAAGTTCTCTTGTGTGAGCGTGTCAATGACCTTCGTCACAGCCTCTTTCATCTGCTCAATTGTCTCATAACGACAGCCTATGAGCTTAGGGAATAACCAAAAGTCACAGGGAGCAAGGTCTGGGTTATAGGGAGGCTGAGGAACTGTCTTGATGCCCATCTTGGTCAAATAGTCTATGACAAGAATGGGGTTGTGGATTGGTGCATTGTCCTGGTGGAAATACCACTGACCCGATTTGAAGAGTGCTGGCCTCTTCCAACCGAATCTCTTCCTGAACTCCCTTAAAATCTTAACATCCTAACCCTAACTCTAACCCTTTGACCAATCAACTGTGGTGTATTGACTTCCTTGCTCCTCCCACATCTCTCATTATTCCTCACAGCCTTCTTGCCTTCCTTGAATCTCTTATGCTACTCAAAAACTGATGCTCGATTCATGCAAGATGGTTGAAAAGCAGTCTGAAGCATTCCATACGTTTCTGTGGCATTTTTTCCAAGTTTAAAACAGGATTTTATTGCATATCGTTCTTCTAAAGTGTCCTCGTGTCCAGATTGCATTTTTGAAATTCACCAGCTGTGACAATCAGGCTTTAGTAGGGTGTATTCCAATTGCTGCTGTAGCTGTTGATTTGAAGCTGAAATCATAAAAATTGGTCAGTCATCTCATAAGATGTATAGCAATAGCATAGTGAATTTTCAAGAGTCTATGACAATTTTAAATGCCTGTACAAAAAAGTCTGGAAACTTATTGAATGTACCACTTGACTCATAAAAGATTATATGCCATTAAACAAAGAAACCAAATCAACTAAACCAGTATTTCTGTTGTTAATGACACCCCCACCCATGTCAGACCATTAAAAAATTTTTTTAAATTTGTCAAATTGTCTTCAACCGCTGCTACTAACAAAGGGTATTTAGACCCACTAAATTTTAGTGGTAGAATAGCGAAAAGTTATTTTTGGAAATTGTGATATACACACGTCTTATTAGATTTGGTTAAACATTACACAAGCTTTGCTTAGTCTGGCACATGGATGTCATCCATTTAAGTAGCCAACACGCTTATTGTTGCTTAACTTCTGTGATCAGGTGAAAACTGGAAGTTGTTTTAACTTGTTAGTGATAAAAAAACAAAAGAAAGCATTCGATTTTCATGACCATTGAAATGAAACTAAAAACTTGATTCAGAATGTGCTTCATCACCAACCTCAGGCATACCTGGCCATATTTTCCATTCTTGCAGCTTATTTCTTTTAGAAAATTTTCACTGTAGATCAGATTTTTCCTTTCAGCTACAACCGTAGATTTTTTCAAAAAAAATTCATTCTGGAATAACTTTTCTATAATCACAATCAATAATATATTCTTCATATTAACAGGTACAATTTTTCTAAATTTTAGATATGATCTGTAGCAAAAAGACTATATTTGAATAAATTGTTTTCTTATTTTTACTGGTCATCTCTCTCACACACACACACACACAATTGCAGTACTATGCTAGTGATGATACTTGATTGTGGCTTTAGTTCCATAACTACCGCATGCATTTCCAGTGAGTTGTCCTAACTCCTCCTATGCTCATGTCGTGTTTGAAAGATCCATCAAAGTGGGATGACACAATCTATCCGAAACTTCTGACGGTAAGGATGGTCAGTTGGAGCAAGTAGCCTGGCTGTTGTCAACTCAAAAATAAGAAAATCTCTCTATTAACAGATAATATTTATTGAAACACAACAGCATAACAATAATATATATAAAGAAATTGCTTTTTTGTGTTGAGAGAAAAGTTAAGGAATTTGTCTGATGCTGTCTTTTCTATGTTAATCAGTCAGGTAATTTTTCAGAGGGTGTAGTTTTTGCTGGAGAGACGTTAGTGCTTACAGAGACTTCTTTTTTGATTCTTTTGTCTTCAGGGTGGTCTTCTCGCCCTTTTCTCCCTTAAAGAGGTATTTTTATGTTAAATTCCCCAATGAACGAACATTTCTGATTGATAAACCAATCAGATCTTTTTGTATTTTTCTAATAATTTATAATTGATTAGCCAATCAAAAGTTCTGTTCTACATCTATGGGAAGAGTATACCTTTTATGTATCAGATTTCAATTGGTCATCCAATCAAGCCACAATATATAGGCTTGGTCAATTAAGAGTCCCAGTCTTCACCTTGTGAGGCAAGTATCCCTTTTCATATTAACCAATAATAAAACAGAATCAAAGAGCTGATTATTCTATCTGGTGGCCAGACTTGACTTTTGAATTTCAACACATGGACAATGACTAATTTGGGATATTACGACTTTAAATTAATCAATGCACCTACAGACCCCAAATAACATTCTTGCCGCTTGCTTACTTTAATTGTTTTGACAACCTGTGGGTGTGCAAGTTTTTGGTGAACTTTACAAATGAATTTTCGTAAATAAGTCTACATTCGTATATTTTTATATTAGAAAATTACATTTTACTGACTTTTTAAGAAAAGTTTTCTTTTCCTAAGGTTTTAGCTCCATATATATATATATATATATATATATTCACACACAAGTATATATGCAAACATATTTATACACAGATCTGAACAGACAAAGATAGGTGCATAGATATGAACAGACTGACAGACATATATATATATATATATATATATATATATATACATCCACTCACAAATATATATGCAAACATACATATTTATACACAGATCTGAACAGACTGACTGACATTTATATATATATATATATATATATATATATATATATATAAATGTCTGTCAGTCTGTTCATATATATATATATATATATATATGTCTGTTCATATATATATATGTATATATATAAACAGACTGACAGACATTTTTATATACATATATATATATAAACACACAAATATATATGCAAACATACATATTTATACATAGAGAAAGATAGATGCATAGATATTAACTGACTGATAGGCATTTATTTATATATATATATATATATATATGAACAGACTGAGATAGGTTTGGATTTCTGCTTTGTTATCTCTTTGTAATTTTTAAATAATTAACTTCCAAAAATTGGATTAAAATCTGATAATTAGCCAATATTTGAGAAATTTGAAAATCAATCATAATATAGTGCTTTTAGTAAGTGTGTTTCTGAACATGTCTTACACACACACACACACATATCTGTATAAGTGTTGTGTTTGTTTTTTCTGGGTCTGAGTTCTATGAAAAAAATTGTCACTAAAACCATCACTTCTTCTCACATTAAACAACTTACTCTATAACTTTGCAAAGGTATTTTTATAATTGGAATTCGCTAATTAACATTTGTTACTTTATTAACCAGATGACTCGATCAAAAGAAAAAATTGAGTTCTGACTTTTTAGTTGAGAAAAACCAGAGAAATTAGATTACTACCTAAAAATGGGTGTCCTGGTTATGACACGAAGCAGTATCTGATGGTGTGGTTACAGTTCTAGAGATCTGGGGAGTGGAGTACTCTTTCATTACCATTACTCCTAGTTCCACTCTGACCTGGTGTGCTTGTTGCTCTCGCCTATGGGTCAAGTTGATCTGTTTTGAGAATTGTTTGTATTAGGAATAAAAGTAAGTAAAGTTGGCAACCATAGTCGAGGGTGACCAGAAGGCTTCATTTTCAGTTGCTACTACACCAAGGTGTAGGCGAGGGTGCAACTCCTTTCGTTGGATTGCTCCACTTTACCCTTGATACATACCTTATATTGCTGATTAATAAGCAAGGAGCTATCAAGTACCATTTTTAAAGTCTTTGGTATGACATGACCTGGGACTGAACCCAGGTGTCTTGGATGATTGACACTCTATCCACTAGGCCAATAGGAATACTAGATATATAACTGTTCAAAAAAACTCTTAACAACACCATAAATGTAAATATAAATTGTACACAATTCCATAACCTCTTAGTATAAAATAACCCCAAGCTAATTGACATGCCAGTAAAATCAATTGGCAAGTTGATATAATCTTATTCATTTGTTGAGTAATTTTATTGATACATTTTTATTTTCTTTACAGATGTTCCTGCTTAATAAAAGTTAATATTTCATTTATACAAAAAAATTATTCACTTTGGGAATTCGATTGGATGAAATTTTGATCGTGACTTTAAATTAGAAAACATGGAAAATTACACTTGTAAAAAGTACTGCTGTGAAGTTTGTGGATGTAAGTTATCAAATAGTTCCAATTTAAAAAGACATGTGCAAACCCATACTGGAGAGAAACCATATTCTTGTGAAATGTGTAAATCTTCATTTTCACAGAAGGCAGATTTGGTCCAACATATTCGAACACACACTGGAGAGAAACCATATTCTTGTCAAGTGTGTGGGTCTACTTTTTCATTGAAGTCACATTTAGTGCGACATATGCGCACACATACTGGAGAAAAACCATATTCTTGTAAAGTTTGTGGGTTTGCCTTTTCACGAAAATCAAACTTAGTGCCACATATGAGAACACACACTGGAGAGAAACCATTCTCTTGTGAAATGTGTCAATCCACCTTTTCAAGGAAGTCACATTTGGTACACCATATTCGAACTCACACTGGAGAGAAACCATATTCTTGTGAAGTATGTTCATCTTCTTTTTCGTCAAAGCCATATTTAGTGGATCATATGCGAACACACACTGGAGAAAAACCATATTCTTGTCAAGTCTGTGGATTTTCCTTTTCAAGAAAGTCAAACTTAGTGCCACATATGCGAACACACACAGGAGAAAAACCATACTCTTGTGAAATTTGTGGGTCTGCATTTGCAGAAAGATCTGCTTTAGTACGCCATATGCGAACACACACTGGAGAGAAGCCATATTCTTGTGAAGTGTGTGGGTCAGCCTTTTCACACAAATCAACTCTGGTACAACATCTTCAAACACATGCTGCAGATAAAAAATATCTGTAGTGTAGACATTCATAAGTTATATTTTATAAAAACATTTCAGAATACACGATGAGAAAAACTAAGTTTGAACTTTTCATTCTCAGACATTTCAACAATATCAAAATATTCCTATACAATCATATGAAATATATGGATATCTATTTTTCAAAGATGTCAAATTGAATATATTGGTGCACACCATAAACAGAACTGAAATTTTTTTTTTTTTAAATATGGATTTACGACATTCAAATTAAGTTTGAAAGGAGGAATGTTAATCCACTTTGAAAATGAAAATACCTCTCAAGATGTTTGTTGACTTGAACTCAATTCATTTTTTGAAATATTTCACATTCGTATTGATCCGAAATCAAATTATTGTAAAGAGTTTTGTTTTACGTTTACCAGTAAAATGATAAGAGACTCTATGTTGTCCCAAATGTTTTTAAATGTGTTTATTCTATTAAATGTTTGTCTTTGTGTAATTATATTCATACATTTTTGGCAATGAACTGAAGTTTTGGAAATGTTTTTGTGTCTGAATTTAAAAGCAATTTTACTGTGATTTATTCGTTGTGATTAATTTATTCAGTTAGAATTAAAATATTTAGTTGGGTGATATATTTGATGTTATCCTTTCATAATGCTATGTGTATATGAATGTTTCTTTGAAGATTTTGTAAAGTAGTCTTGATTAAAATGTTTTTGGTACGTGGTATTTTTATTAGAAATATTTTGTGATTTAGTCTTAAGATTCCCTTTTGATACTGAATAGAAATTATCAATGAGATAATATATTTAAAATCTTCTATTTGCAGAGCCGCTTTATCAGAATAGGCAAAATGTGTTTTATTTAGGTGCCATTTTCTGAAATCTTTGAAATACTGAAAGAAACTTGCAATGAACTATGCGAGGATCTTTGACTGGCATCAATGCTTCAAGGAAGAAAGAACATCAGTTAAAAGTAAGTGTCAAGGGAGGCCTTTCACTTGTTAAGGTGT
Source organism: Sepioteuthis lessoniana (assembly GCA_963585895.1). NCBI lineage: Eukaryota > Metazoa > Mollusca > Cephalopoda > Myopsida > Loliginidae > Sepioteuthis > Sepioteuthis lessoniana. The sequence continues at coordinate 6,680,690 of OY757908.1, forward strand.
GCTGTATCAGGAATTTGAATAAAAGTGATTTTAGTGAAAGGTTACCTCATAAGTCAAAGTGAGTCAGACTGGCATGTATTTTTTTGCCAAGATGGATGTGCTTTGGACCAGAAGTAAGATGGGCCATGTATTGTATGGAAAAAAGGAGTGGTTGTTATGGGTCTGGCTTTTCTCAAAATTGGCCAAATGTTGCATATTGACCCCTGACAGAGCAAGATGTTCTAGCTGTTAACAAAGTGATTGCAAGACGCACCTTTCGTTGTAGTGTCTCATAGACCCAACCAAGAACATAATCAAAGATTATTTACGTCTTCAATGAATGAACGAAACCCTTCTTTATAAAAATATATCTCTCATTTTATTCTTGAAAGGGGCCCACAGTTTGTTGTTAGTTTAAGAGATAGATGGAGAGGCATGTACTCAGAGAGGGGACTTCTTCTTGTCCCATATCTTCTTCCAGGAGCCAGGTGGTGTGAATGCTTGCACCCCCTTGCAAGCCGTATTGTCAGAGATGCCTCTGTGTCTTTGTCTCCTAGTCTCTGTGTCACACTTATGCCATCTACAACCCCTTTTGAGGAATAAAAATGTGCATTATATTTTCATAGTTCCTAGGTAGGTAAACTTGTCAACTAGTTTCAGAGAGCTACCGCCTAGTGTGGAGATGTCCCTGTTTGATTTAGGCACATGTAATGCAGTTTCTTTTAAGCAGCAGTCATGTTGATACTGCTATATCGATGCACTGCATGGACGCTGACTAAACGGATGGAGAAAAAGCTTGACAGCATCTACACAGGAATGATGCGAGCAATTTTGAACAAGTCCTTGAGGCAACACCCTACAAAGCAACAGCTGTATGGCCACCTACCTCCCATCACGAAAACTATCAAAGTTAGATGAACCAGACATGTAAGACACTGCTGGGGAAGCGTAGACAAGCTCATAAGGGATGTTCTCCTATGGACCCCCTCACATGTCCAAGCAAGGGCAATAGAGACCCTCTCAAACCTACATAAAGCAGCTTTGTGAGGATATGGGATGTAGCTCATAGGACCAGCCAGAAGTGATGAATAATAGGGAGGAGTGGCGAGAGAGGTTCAGGGATATCTGTACTAGTGGTACAACATGATGATGATGATATTTTCATAAAGAAATGCATTGTTGTGTCGTCATTATATGGCTAAATAACACAAAGGTTTGCCTACAAAATCTCAGGACAATCCACTGTCAAGAAGTACACCTGAGTTCTTGAGAGTATGATTTTGGTTTGTGGGTTGAGAAAACCTGCCAGCAGGATTGACCTTCCTTATTTCTTTTTTTAATATACTTTATGAGGTGAGCATTTCTGTTGGGTCATATCAAGTCCTTTTTACTTAAGTTATGGAGATGAGTTGCAGCCAAGTTTTATACCATTAATTCTGATGATGCGAGAGCAGAACCCGTTTTCAGATGAGCACAGTCCATGTGAAGATACTGAGCAGACTTTTTAAAAACCATCATAATGGGGGGGGGGGGGAGAAAAATTGTGCAAATAAGATGACGAATAATTAGGTCCCATTATTATCAATAAATTTAATAGATTTCTTTATTATCACAATACTACATCAAATGAAAAAATTTTTAAATTACAATTTTACACATTCTTTTAAAATTAAGAAGCCTCTCTACAGTACATTTATTGATTTTTAAAAACCAAATTTAAATTTTCATAGAAATTAGATTTAATGCAATATATTGTAGCAGTCACAGATCTATTTTCTCTCATGAATCAATGAGCCCGCCAAGAAATTCAGCCACACACTGACCAATCAGAGGACAGAGCACATTCATTCTTCCTCTCAAGAACTATATTTTTAGCCCTTTTTGGAAGTTGACACAGTCAGAGAGCCCCGGCTAGCAGCGAAGAAAGACCTCTCTCATGTCCTCTTCTATGGACATTCCAGCATGGAAGATCTTCACTGAAGATCACGCTGCTACTCGCTACACACACACTAAAAAACCAGCCTTGCAGCCTGTCACATGAGCTACCTACTACAGTGACACACCTACAAACTCGAGAACCAACATACTATCTGGCGACATCAAAAAGAACCTTTTCTCACTCTGACTCAAGTTTACTTCTGCTATAAGAATAAACCTTTCGTTGTTGTGTTTCAAAGAAGTTTCGTTATTTATTTTGTACTTGAATTAACTTATAGTGATATGGAAACTAAACATCAAACACTAAATTGGAATATAAAGTAAATGTAATAAAGTTGGCGACCGTAGTCGAGGGTGACCCGAAGGCTCCCTTTTCAAAAGCTACTACACCAATGTGTAGGGGAGGATGCAACTCCTTTCCCTGGATTGCTCTACTTTACCCTTGATGGATACCTTATAATGCTGAGTGTTAAACAAGGTGGCATCAAGTACCATTTTTTGAGTCTTTGGTATGACTCGACCTGTGATTGAACCCTGGTCTCCTGGACCATTAGCAAACCCTTTAACCATAAGTTAAATAATATTTTATAAATGTGAATAGTCATTTTCAGTGAGATTATGTTTGAAAAGATGTATCTGAATACATGTAGAAAATTGAAATTGTTTTGGCAGTTTAAAATCATTTTTTTCTCTTCGGGAATCAAATTTTTGTATGTTTTAATGTTTACGATTGTGTTAATACACCGTCGGCCGACCCCACCACTATCTCATCCAACTAAACAACTCATGGCCATCAGAATTGTCTAGAGGTTTTCTCATCTCTGGCCTGGGGTATTTCACATTCCTTTACCAACACACAAAATACGTAACTGAGGGGGTGGAATAAAAAGAAGAATAAACAAACAGACTTGGGTTAGCACTAAGCGCAAGAAAGGAGAAGTTTGTGACACTTTAGTGCAGCTCTCCGTGCATTTGCAGGCTATCGTGGGCGTGTATTTACACAAAACTCCCACAAAGCCACTTGGAATGCTGACTCATTTTCTTGCGTTAGTCAACTTAGCCTGAGTCCACAGGTTCTAGCAGCTGTCTTTCTGACTTCTGTTGACTGCCCTGTTCTCTGCCCTGCTCCCTTCTGCAGACTGTCTCCTCTCTTCATTGCTCTCTCCTTTGCCCAGTCGGCTGGGGCTGTAGAATACACTGACTGCTTCTCTGCAGAGGAGTAAGACCCCCCCAACGAGTGTTCTGGATATGACACTAAACAATCTGATGGTGAGGTTCCAGTGATGCTGGAGCTTTGGGGAATGCTGAGCACCTCTTTATTGCCATCACTCCCAGGTCCACTCTGGCCCGGCATGGTAGCACTTGATAGGGCCCTATCTATGGGTTAAATTCAACTAACAGCATACTAATGCTAAACTGAATTGTTTGACTAAACTGAATAGCTTGAAATAGAAGTGTTTTTAACAATCAAACTGTACTTACATTTAAACTGTGTGCTTATGCTAAACTGAATTGTTTGAAATAGAACTGTTTTTTGACATTGAAACTGTACTTACACTAAACTGAATTCTTTAATAGACAACTGTTTTGACATTTAACTGTAGAACTGCTTGACTAAACTGAATAGCTTGAAATAGAAATGTTTTTCACATTTAAACTGCGTACTTATGCTAAACTGAATTGTTTGAAATGGAACTATTTTCATAAAAATGGATTTGGCATTAAATAACCAACGAAGGTTGATATGCCATAAAACCCAACCAATCTAAAAGTACCATGACAGTTATTTTGTCACGTTGTTTTGATGTTGAATGTTGTGATTATTTGTGCAAAGACATGAATATGTTGGATTGTTTGTAAACCAAAGAATATTCAAATACAATAAATTGTGAATATGGATTAAAAAAAAGGTTTTCATTTATTATTTATGTACATAAATTAGAGGATGTTAATATCAACAAATTAGTTCACTGATCTGAGTGTCAGTGCAGAGAAATTTAGTGTTTAATGGTTAGTTTCCATATCACAAAAATTAATTTGTAATACAAAAAAAAATAAAGAAACTTCCTTGAAGTTTGTAGAAGTTGTGTCACTGTAGCAGGTAGCTCATGTGGTTGGCCACAGGGTTGGTTCGTTTGTGTAGCTGGTAGAAAGTAGCCGCGTATCTTCAGTGAAGATTTTCCATGCTGGAATGTCCGTAGGAGAAGACGAGAGAGAGGTTTTTCTTCACTGCTGGCTGAGTGCTCTTTGACCTGTGGCGACTTCCAAAAAGGGCTAGAAGGAAAAGATTTTGAGAGATAGATGGAATCAATGTGCTCTGCTTGCTGATTGGTCAGTGTGTGGTTGAATCGGTTGGCTGGGACATGGATTCGCGAGAGAAAATAGATCTGTGACTGTTACAGAAATTTAATCACCAGTGAATGGGTTAACTGTCAATTCAAATAAAAACATTTGGTTAAGTGGAACTTTTATCACAACAGCACAACTTTTGCTTTCTTTTCTGTATAGTTGAAATAATATATATATATATATATATTCAATTGTTTCTCCTGTGAAATTTGATTAGCATATATTTACCTTATTTCTCCTCCATGAGCAGGATGTGACACAATGTCATTTTTTTAAGCAGAATGAAATTGGTTTGAATTCAGTTTTCCTTCTCCTAAACCAGTTGCCACAATAAGGTTAAAGAGTGCAGTCAATCCTATTTACTCATAGTTGAGATAAGAATAGTTCTTGTCTGAAGTTAGTGCGATGTAAAATGCAAACAGCCACATCCAAAATTTAATTAGATTCATTTTAATGGCATATCAAACCATCAAGGGTTATTTCATACCTAGAGGTTATAAAGAAAATTTGAAGGATAAAATGAACAATGTAAAGAATAGTGTAAAATTGAATTTGTTGGAAATGACTCTAAAGTCAAGTTTAGCATTTAACTGGGTAAGGTTTTTAGGGGGTTTTAGTGTGTAATTTTAAACGGTAAGTTCCGCAGCTTTCTAGTTCGGATACTGATTCGAAAAGATAACGTAGTTTTTAAAAAGGAATTTTATACGAAAGAAACAAGAAAGAAAGGGATAGAAAAGATAAAGTGTTGCAAATTTTAGTGCAATTTGCAGGAACTTATCTGAGAGAATGTCTGTGAAACAAAGTTCTTTGAATTTGAGTTTTTTCTTTTCTTTTTTTGTTTTGTCAAAATGTTTCAGTTTTCATTCAATTTCTCGTCTTCTTTAAAGTTCTTTTCAGCAGAATTCTCAGTTGAATTTTCTTTCAGTTGTTTAACTTGGTAGAATTTCAGTAGTCGACTTTTGTTTATTTTTAGTTTTATTTCTTGGGAAGCTTCTTGCTTGTTTGAAATACTTATCAGCTGTTCAAGAAGCAAGTTACAAAACCCTTCTGCTGGCTATTTTTTCTGCCTTCAGTTTGGTCCCCGAATTTGTACTGAGGGTCCCAATAGTAGTTCTATTATCAGCTGTTCAAGAAGCGAGTTACAAAACCCTTTTACTGGCTATTTTTTCTGCCTTCAGTTTGGTCCCCGAATTTGTACTGAGGGTCCCAATAGTAGTTCTCTTATCAGCTGTTCAAGAAGCGAGTTACAAAACCCTTTTACTGGCTATTTTTTCTGCCTTCAGTTTGGTCCCCGAATTTGTACTGAGGGTCTCAATAGTAGTTCTCAACAAATAGAGGGAGGTAGCTTTTTGGTGCCATATTGTCTGGGATTACTTCTCCCTTTTCCACTCTGGACAAATCAAGTGCTGTACATGGTCTATTTGATTTTTTCTTAGAAATAAATTTTTATAATTAAGGAATCACATTCATTGGACATTCATATTTTTTGTCTTGTTTCTTATGAATTTTTTTTCATACAGTTCGACTGAATAGGAACAAATTTTAAATAAATATATTTAACCCGTAAATGAAAGCCTAAAATACACTACCACTCTGGGTCAGAGTGGACCTGGGAGTAATGGCAAATATAGGGTACTCTACATTTCTCAGAACTGAAGCCTCATTATTAGATGTAATTTAGTTTCATACCTTGAAGACTCCGGTTTTTTTTTAGGTGGGTGGGGAGGTTTTAGCCCCTCAGCAGGAGATATAGTCAGTGTATTCTAAACCCTGACCAAGATTTGAACCTGGGTCATCAGGTCCATTTCCCATGATGATAACCATATTTACCAACCCCTTCGCTCGGGCAGGATATGACACAAGGTCAATTTTTAAGCGGAGTTTAACAGGTTTGAATTCAGAGTTTTCCTTCTCCTAGACTAGTTGCCAGACTAGTAGGGCAGACTGATTTCTTCAGCCTTGGTGAAAGGCTGAAGAAATCAGTCTGCCCTACTATTTACCCATAGCTGGAGGGAGAATTATTGGATTCATATGTTTCCCAAGGGTATTAGTGCTTAAACAACTTAAAAACAAAGATAGAATCAAATACATTCTAGACGCAACAAAAGTAATTAAAACCAAGTGACAACTGAAAAACTTTCAAACACAAACTCACCTCATCTACATTCAGGGAACACAAAACACATGGAGTCTCAGTTCACCGCACCAAATTCGTTTCATCACACAAGATCTCTGGTCTCTCTCAACTATCAAAAGTACGACAGACTGTTCTCTCCATTTCAGTCTTTTTATAATCACCCTTCCCTCTATTATGCAAATTAATGCGACGGGTATAAATAAAATACATAAACTCTCGTTTCTCTTTTCTTCTTATTCCTTTCCTTGACGATCAAAACAGATGCGATGCCGCTTGTGAGTAGTTTTATTTTATTTGCCTTTACATTCTAGACTACACTTTTCTCCCCTTTTCCTATCCGATCCCGTTAGCTGACAGGCCAAACAAATGCGCGGACGTTTGCATGAGTGATAATTTCTATCACAATAATTTGCATACAATCATGATATCAAGTATTCCTGTTTAATACTAATAGTTAAATGGTTTCACATAATTATTTCTATTTAATTATAATTTGCTTGCACACAGTTATATGATTTCAAGTAACTAATAATAATCCTTAGTAAACTTTCAGAGCTTGAAGTAAGTATTCTTAATACAAATAATTTACAATTATATATAAAGCAATATTAAAATAAAAAACAGTTGTATGGTTTGTGGAGGTCGAATTGATTTAGTTATTTCAGTAGATGTGCGTCCATATTTTATGGGTAATGCTCTCTATATTATTTCCACCACAAATACAACACAAAACTTTACAATTGCGTAAAAGAAATGGAATAGAACACAACGAACATTAAACAACAAACAATTTAATATACATAAAACAGAATGTGAAAACAAATAAAAAACATGATGTGTAAATGGCCTTTTGGAAAATAGTTTGGCAAGTTGGAAGAAAATAAATGTGTTTACACGTGTGTGTATGTTTAGATGTTAACAGAGTCTGTAAATAAGTCGTTCTTACTTTCATTAAGTTCATATCGTGTTTTATGATTGTGGCAACAGCGTCTCACGTTGATGAAAGAAAGTTTGCTGGTTTTTTTGTTTTGAACGTGATTCACGGCCATCTGTAGCTAGGTCATGAACTTTGGCTGTGGAAGAAAAGGAATTTGCTGGACAGAGTATTGACTACTGCTTTACTGACTTCGTGGCTTAGTCTTAGTGAACAACTCGCTGACTGTTGTGTTACTTATACCCTACTAGTGGATCAAAGAATCGTCCTAAAATTTTGGCGCGTAGACATTTATAGACCAATCAGATTTGTATTTTACTATTTTATTTTAGAGCCTAAATATTTTCTGTTAGTTGACTTCCGATCCTATTTATCTAGAATGTTCTTATTCTATGTTTTATTTGATTGATTGAAAAATATAAAAATGTAACTTAAATGCTAATGCAGTTTTGATCCTAAATTTCTAGAATGTTCTTTAGTATGTTTTTATTGTTTATTTTAAGACTAGAAAAAATGTGTATTCCATAAACGAAATTTCCTTCGGCTTTTTTTAGCAAAATTAGGTTCGTATATTTAGTGTTCTTCTCTGTGCCTAATTTTTTGAGTAACAGAGTTGTAGTGAAGAAGAAGGTTATTCAATTGTCTGGGTCATACTTGAATTCTCATAATGAATTCAATATTCCTTCAGGAGAAAAAAAAAAATCTGCATCCATGCTCTTATGTTGTCCTGAATAATATACTTTCAAAAAATAATTTGCTATTTTTCAATTGTTGATTTTGAAAATGTATCAGCTCATCTTGAAAAATCTTTTGGTTTGGTTTCTTTGTTTAATGGCATATCAACCTTTGTAGGTTATTTAATGCCAAAGCTATTCTCCTAGAAGAACAGTAGTGGTACTGTTTAACCCATAGCTGGAAGGAAAAGAGTTCATACCTTTCCCAAGGGTATTTACCCGAATGTGAACATAATAGCGCGACTGGAGTACGAACTCACATACTATGATTCCGCAGTCCATCGCTTTAACCATTACACCACAAGGACACCCCCGAAAAATCTTTCGTGATTTTTCAAATTCTTCTTCTTCTTGCAGCATATGGCCTCATAGTTTTTGTTTTTGTGTAATACAACATGCAATATATACTTAGGTTTTAAGTAATCTTATCGAATAGACTTATAATAATAATAATAATGATAAGAAAAAGAATAGTAAAGATCATTTGGATAGAAATAGATAGTTTTCAAATATTCCTATCAAATATTAATAAGTAAGTAAAAATAAAGTAGACGACCTTAGTCGAGGGTGATCCGAAGGCTCCCTTTTCAATAGCTACTACACCGAGGTGCAGGTAAAGGCACTACTCCTTTACCTGGATTGCTCCACTTTACTCTTGATCCCTACCTTATAATGCTGAAAGCAAGGTGGCATCAAGTACAATTTTTTTAGTCTTTGGTATGACTCAACCTGGGATTGAACCCCAGTCTCCCAGACCATTGGCGAACACTCTACTGATTCGGCCATTAATAATTGTATTTAATAATAATTATTTGTTTGCACACATTGATGTTTCATGTATTCCTATCAAATAGTAATAATTTTCAAATAGACCAATTTGACCCATAGATAGTCACTTGACAGATATCACTACTACAGATCAGAGTGGACTTGGGAGTAATGTCAATAAAGGAGAAGTCCAAATTCCCCAGAGCCAAACAACTTCATAATCAGATGCAATTCGATACTTGCTTCAGGCATCAAGGAAGAATGAAAACATATTTATTCACTATAAATGAAATACAGTTTTTAATTACTTTAAAGGGAGTCTGCTTTCTGCCCTGATCTTATGGAAGGCACATGCAAAAAGTAGACAAGACCTTACATGCCAAATCTCTTCAACTGCCTGCAATGTTATAGGCAAGCAAAATGTGAGTTTCCACAAAGAAGAAAGAACACTGATCTGTGGTGGGAAGACTGTTGGGTGAGCACATTTGAAGTGAGGTAATTCAAGAGGGGAGTGAAGGTGATGATCATGGTGTACTGACAACAGAAGTTCTGCTGAATTGAGAGACGACAGGTGGATCTGCGCAGCTGTCGAGTGTTATCCAAGAGGTGAGAAACTTCAACACAGTAAACGTCAACGACAATGGAAAGACAAAATTGTCAGGCAATTTGGCTGAATATGAAGAAGAGCAAAATTGGAAGGGCACTATGGCACAACAATGTGGAAAGCATCAACAGGACCAATAAAAAAAAGAACTAGTGATCCTTGATGTTATTCTTTAAAGTTCAATGAAGATGTATAACCTGAGCGGATAATTACTGGGAACAAAACACTGGCTCATATATGCCTCTATATTTCAGGTTTTTCTTTTTTTGCTCCTTTTTTTAAATAAATATAAAACAACATTATCTGGTGAGTGATTCCTAATTTTTTCAACTGTCACTTCTACCAAATTCATCATATCGTTTTTGTTGTAGGTGACTCACCGGTAACTAGAATAATGGACTGACCCAAAGGGTATATCAATCAAGAACTAAGCTGGTAGGGTGGAGAACAGCAGCTGTAGTAATCACTTTGCCTGTCTTTGTGTACGTTGAACCAAGGAAACCCTCCTCAGAGACTTGGATACATTTGTGTGACACCTCATATCTCCGTGTTGAGTTATTCATTTATTGACCCTTAATAATCGGTGATAACAGTTTTATTTCAATCAAGATCACTTGAAAATTTCCTAACCAGTCAAGTTTTGTTTTTTTTTTCTTAGAAAAATGTCTAGCAGATGTTACTCAAAAATCCAATAAATAATTCTTTAATTTTTTTTGATAAATGAAAAGGCTAATGTGAACAAGAAAAGAATATTTTAAAATGAGTGAATTTGACATTACAGTTATAAGGGTCATACAATACTAAAGATGGGGAATTTGGAATGAGGAAGCACCGATGACAGTTGTACCTTCTTCAAGGAAATCAATAGAGATGGTTTCTTTTATGTCCCAGAACACTGTCAGCATGACCTTCTTTATTGACTACTAAACCCAGAACATTTTCTTTACCATTTTCCACTCCATGCATTGTCATTTCGACTCAGGCTCGTAGTGGAAAGCCCATTGATAAACATTCTTTTGATTAAGACAAGCTTCTGTAAACTTCACATGGTTTGCACTTCTCTGCCATCAAAACTTTGATAACAGACCTCTGTTGAAACTGTAAGCACTCTGTTTGATTTACTACCATTTTGAATAACCTCAAAAGAAATATTTTTGTGAGATTAAAATAAATGTTGATATAAACCTGTTCCAAACAATATAAAGTTTACATTTATGGAAAGAAATTTTTTTTATATATAATTTTTTATATATAATACTGGTTTTGATATATTTATATATATATATATATATATTTCTTTAAGAAAAACAAAAACCAGTCACATAAGGATTATAAATTTCCATCCTGTTATGGGTATTGATATGAATCTGTGATGTCAGTTACATTGATCTCTTTACCAGGAAAATTTAAATGTTCATAGTTGAATGATTTTTGGTTCTGACGGAATTATTCCCGACTCTGGTTTATCTGGACCAAATAATACATATACATATATATATATACAATTATTATTCATGTTTATGTACCGGTATATACTATTTGTTTTGATATATAAATAAAAAGTGGGCGACTGTAGTTGAGGGCAACCCAAAGACTCCCTTTTCAATAGCTACTACATCGAGGTGTAGGGGAGGGTACTACTCCTTTCCCTGAATTGCTCCACCTTACCCTTGATATGTACTTTATATTGCTGAGTGTTAAGCAAGGAGGTATCAAGTACCATTTTTAAAGTCTTTGGTATGACGTGATCTGGAATTGAACCCAGGTCTCCCAGACCATTGGTGACACTCTACCCACTAGGCCAATGATTTTGTCAATATATCATATTTGTTTTGACATACTATTTATGTATAGTATATGTTTAATATATCAACATATAGTTTTTATTTTACTATTTTTTAATATCTAGTATTTTATATATATATATATATATATAAAGTACAAAAATTAATTTGTGAGTCGGAATTAGATACCCTGAGGAGCCATTTTAGGCGAAATTGTAGTAGGATAGTCCCGACTCACAAATTAATTTTTGTAATTTTGCTCTACCTCGTATTGTAGCATCGCAGCATTTTGCGGTGGGTTTTTGTTCTTTTGACCAACTGATTGCGTATCTCTTGATTTTTTTCAATTGGTGTGATAAGGTTGGCCTTTTCTTTTTTTTTCTCCCGATAACCTTTTTCTTTTTTCCCTGGGCAGTGATTCAAGATATATTGTTATCTCTGAATTCTGGCGTTTTTTTTTCTTTTTCTTTGTCACTGTAAATGCTGTTAGTGAGTTAGTAAATATATATATATATATATATATATATATATATATATAAAGTATGTTTTTAATATATGAATATGTAGTTTTTGTTTTAATTAATATTATTAGTTTTCCTGATAATATATAGTATTCTTTTTAATATTGTTTTAATGTATTTTATTTGCTTTGTAAAAAGTTTTGTTTTTTTTTGGTAAATAATATTTCATTTGAACTCTTAAGTGCTATTCAAAAACGCCAACTAAAATCAAATTAAAACGACTAAGTTCTGTTTATTTCTCTGGGATCTTGAGAAGAGGTGAAATTGAGAGAAAAGAATGACGATCAAAATTGTATGAAGAGAAAGTGAGTATAGAATAAAGGGGAAAAAAAAAACATAAAGCAAATAGAAAAAAAAGTTTTTTTTGTCTTTAATTGGAATCATTTTGAGATGAGGCTTCTTAATCTGAGAAATAATTTTTTTAATTTATTGTGGACTCTTTGTCCTCATCTTGGTGGTTTTTGTGTTTTTTCTTCTTTCACTACGTGAAGGGGCCCATGGCACAGTGGATAGAGGCGTGGAGTCTCTATGGTTCCAGGTGAACATTGTCAGAAGATAGCGGTTTCAAATCCTACCCAAGCCGGCCAGAGATTTACTTGGTCAAAAACGTGGTGCAATAGACAACAACTATGGAAGGCAATAATTACTGGGGATACGGTTACAAGACTCAGAATTCCTATCCGAGGTTGCGGTAAAATCACCTGAAGAAGGCCAGAGGTGAAATTTGGCTGAAACATAGTGAAAGAAGAAACAATACAAAAACTACCAAGATGAGGACAAAAAGTCCGCAATAAATTAAAAAGATTATTTCTCAAAGTTTTTTTTCTTTAAGTATTTGCACTGATTTCAACCCACGTTTGTTATAATTGTGAAAGAGCTATTACGTAATGTCCTGTATTTTTTTTTCCTTTCCTCAAAAAGATTCCCATAATTTATCGGATGACCCTCATATTTTAGAAATAACTAAAACATTTTTCCTGTTCACTTTTGTAGACATATTTCTGGTTTGTAAAAAATTAATCAGCGCCAAAATAAAATAATTATCTTTTAACATTTTTACATATTGTACTCTACACTTAAGTGTTTTCTAATATCTCAAATAAAAACAAGGGGGGGTGTCTTCATAGTGTAATGGTTAAAACAATGGACCGCAGAATCGTAGTAAGCGAGTTTGTACACCAGTCACGCTATTACATTCACTTTTGGACAAATACCTTTGGGAAAGGCATGAACCCCCTTATCCTCTCACCTATGGGTTCAATAATACCACAACTGTTTTTCTTGAAGGATGGCTTTGGTATTAAATAACCCAAGAAGGTTGATATGCCATTAAACAAAGAAACCAAAACTTTAATAAAAACTTTTACAAAAGTTCTAAGATACATATTTGGAATTGATATTTAAGATATTTTTTTGAAAATTCCAACCCACATATTTTACAAGAAAACTATTTCTGTTCAATGCATATTTCAAGATAAATCTGATATAAAGTTTTCATGAATAGAATTACTTTTCCCTGTGTGTTTTATGTATTTCCTAAAATATAAAGTATGAGAAAATGCCATTCTACACACCTGACAAGGTTAAATTTTCTCTCCAGCATGTGTTTGCATATGTCTTTTTAAAGATGAATTCTGGGAGAATGCTGATGCACACATTTCACAAGAATATGGTTTTTCCCCAGTGTGTGTTCGAACATGTTTTATTAAAGTTGAATGAAGAGGAAATGCTGATCCACAAACTTCACATAGATATGGTCTTTCTCCAGTGTGTGTTCGCATGTGTTCTTTCATATTGGAATGATAGGAAAATGATAATCTACAAATATCACAAGAATATGGTTTCTCTCCTGTGTGTGTTCGCATGTGTTCTTTCAACTTTGACCTCTGTGAAAATGTTGAGCCACACACTTCACATGAGTAAGGTTTCTCTCCAGTATGTATTCTAATGTGTCCTTTCAAGTTGGAATGCCGAGAAAATGCTAATCCACAAACTTCACAAGAATATGGTTTCTCACCAGTGTGTACCCACATGTGTATTTTTAGAGATGTATTATCAGAAAATGCTGAACCACATACTTTGCAAGAACAAGGTTTCTCTCCAGTGTGTGTTTGCATATGTCTTTTTAAAGAGGAACTGTGGGAAAATGATAAACTACACATTTCACAAGAATATGGTTTCTCTCCAGTGTGAGTTCGCATGTGTGTCTTTAATGATAATTTCCGTGAAAATGCTAATCCACATACTTCACAAGAATATGGCTTCTCTCCAGTGTGTGTTCGCATGTGTATTATTAATGACAAATTCCGTGAACATGTCAACCCACACACCTCACAAGAATATATTTTTTCACCCATTTTTCATTTAAATGCAAATATATACACTCCACATTAATTTGGTTTGTCTATGATTTTATATGTGATTTCTATGAAAATGCAGGTAACTTTTAAAAATAAATCATATTAAATGATCAGTCAATATTACAAACACAAATGTAGTCCATCCTTTGTGCATTCTAAAAATTCAACATTGAATTGGTTAGGCGTTCCTTTATACGATTCACTATCAGATTAGTTCATTTCGTCTCCAATGAAATTGATATCTGGAATGAAGAAGGAAGATTATTTGTAATCATAAAATTATGATTATTTTCCATGAATTCTAACAATTAGAATTCAGATAATATTGTTCTTTAGACAAGAAAATTATAACAGATTTAAGAAGTAATCATTTTCCCTTCATAACTATATCAACACACACATACACACAGGTATATATATATATATATATATATATATATATATATCTGGGCATTCTTGAAGCCATAACAATTACACTATTTCACCCTAGTTTGTGCAGACGGAGAAGACAATTTACACACTTTGTTTATGTGGGGAGTCTAGTGGGAATTTGGAGAGTTCAGGGTATTTTTTTTACATCTCTCTAAGTTTTATTTATTACTATATTGACCAACCCCTCTGCGTGGGCAGGATATGACACAAGGTCAATTTTTAAGTGTAGTTTAACAGGTTTGAATTCAGAGTTTTCCTTCTCCTAGACTAGTTGCCTCACCAAGGCTGAAGAAACCAGTCTGCCCTACTATTTACCCATAGCTGGAGGGAGAATAATTGGATTCATATCTTTCCCAAGGGTATTAGTGCTATGTGAAATGCTATCAGTCTCATCCAGGATTTGAACTCGTGTCGCCGTGTCCATTTCCGACGACGATAACAATTAGACACCATTTATTTATTACAATTACCCGACTTGTTCAAGATTTTACTTATCTTAATCAATTCTAGTCATTACTTTTGAGAAAGAGTTGGACAAAAGGATCTCTTTAATGTTTTATAATTTTTAACCAATTTAATAAAATGATTCCCATGATTCAATCATATATATATATATATATATATCAGCTTGTATCAATGTATCTCCTTTTTGCTCATATTGATCTATGTCTCTGATATTAAATGTTTTAAGATCTCAAACAGAAATATTATTTCACATCTTTAACAGAAAAAATGTAGAACGTGAAATGTGGAAATGATGCAAAATATAAAAAATGTATTTCAATTCAAAAAATAAATGGTCACAGATTTAATATATGAAAAGAAACTACTAAACATCCAGCATTCCACCCACAGCAATTGTCAATATTGAAGCACCAGCTCATTAAAAAGACAATTGTTCCTTCACTCACTTCAATAGCCAGGCATAGATAACTTTGAGAACATATCGTTTTGGGAGCAAGCCATCTTACCTCACATACACATGAAAGATAATCCAAACAAGTTATCGATGAACTCAACTCTATAGAACAGACTTTCGACAACTTAGCTTTTTTTTAAAAATCCCTGAACGGAAAGGAAAGGAAACCTCTTGTATATTTCTGTAAATAATTTCTACCTCATTTGTGGACTGTGTCAGAGTGAGAAAAGTTCTTTGAGTGTTGCAGGTTAGCCAGCTGTTATCTTCAGCGAAGTTCACTCATGCTTCAGCGTTCAGTAGATGGGGACAGGAGAGAGGTCTTTCTTCTCTGCTTGCCGGGTACTCTCTGCTGGCCGACTGTGATTTCCAAAAAAGGGCTAAAAAAAATAGTTCCTTTAAGGAGAGATTGAATTAATGTGCTCTGTCTGCTGATTGGTCAGTGTGTAGCTGAATCGCTAGGTGGGGGCATTGATTCGCGAAAGAAAATAAATCTTTTATTTTATTGTGACTACTACAAATCTACCAGTTCAAAAATGATTTGCAGAAATTTGAGATATTTGCATTAGAAAAGTTGTTTTGGTATAAAAAATGTAACATCTATTTGCCCAGATTGAAAAATCTATGGAAATTCATCCGACTGAATTTTTAGTACATGTTTAAAAAAAATTGTTAAATTTATTACAACCAATTTGAAAGGAGGGTGAGGTTCCAGTTCTGGAAATTTAGAGAATGTGGAATACCCCTTCAACGCCATTACTCTCGGGTCCACTCTGACCTGGAGTAGGTAGTACCTCTTAGGTTGTATCTATGGGTTAAATAGATTTGTTTAAAAATCATTTGTATTTGATAGGAATTCTTGATGTCACATAATTGTAAATTATTTGTGTTACGAACAGTTACTTATGGAAATAATTCATAGTTGAGTTCAAAATCTTTTTAAAATACAACTGCACAAAAATTGTAAATATACATGTACAATGAACGCGATTCCCTAACCACTAGACATGAACTAACCCAAGATGGCTTGACATGCTATCAAAATCTATCCCAGTTTTTTAAAAATCTATTTGAAAATTCGTTGCTTCAGTTGTAATTCAATTAATTTCCTTATCAAAAATTACTTTTAAAAGTGAGATTACGCTAGATTTTTTAAAAATAATAATCAAGAAAAGTATATTTTTATTTTAATTTATTTCATTCTGGGTCATCTAGACAAATTCTTTTCCTTTCGAAATTTTCAAAAATCATTTTAATTAAATAAAAACTTTTGCTTTGTTTAATATCTTTTAACTTTATCAACAAAATTATACTTTTAGCTTGGCGAATTGACCACAAATAGTTGGTGAACAAACAAACTTTTAATCTATTCCAATAATTCAAATATCACCCCCCCCCTTTTTTTAAAATTCTAACAGAAAGAAAATAATATAAAAGAGATAATTTGAAAAAGTTACTTTTGTAAACTTAAAACAGGTTTTAAATTGTTTTTAATTAATTTTTTTTTATCCCCAAAATTACGATATTTATCAACAGGTAAATTTGAACTCTAAAATAAAAATATTCTTCAAAAATACATTCGTCATAGGAAATCGATATGACAATTATTGATTAATTTAGTTTACTGAATGAATTCATTTTTTTTCACTTACCTTTTTACTTAAAACACTGAAAATACATTTGATTCGAATAGTGTCTGTTTAAACAGCTTGGGGTCGTCTGATTGTATGACTGAACCAATATGATAAAAAAAGAAAAATAGACAGATTATGTTTTCTTTGAATGAATGTCGAAGGGAGATAAATTATTACTTAACGGGCCTCCATACATATTAAATGCAGAAATGTAATAAAATAAAAAAAAACAACTTTCCTGAACAGAAATTCAATTGTTTGCGCAATTGAATTACTCACTTGAAGAAGGTTGAAGAGCGTATCGGCTTATATTAATAACCGCGAAATTACGAAGAATTTTTGGTATGTTGATAAAGTAATTTTTTTAAAGTAACACAATACCTTTCTATTCTATTTGATATTCTGGGATTAAATAAATAGTTATTTACTAAGCTTAGCTGTGGCCCAAAGCCAGAATTATAGGGGCACCAAGTGAGACTTGAACTCACTAACAAAAGTCTGTGAATTTAGCTTCTAACTATTACATCACCTGAGGGAGGGTAATTCCTTAATAAACTCAGAAATTTATAAACAAACACTGAAAGTTTTATCAAAATTTTAGACTGATTTTCTGTACTTTTTAAAATGTCCTTTTTTAAAAATAATGATTGATTGATTTTAAAAGGTATGTCAATACGTCTGGGGTTAGTTTATGCTTAGCGGTTTCGAAATTACATTCTTTTTATATTGGTATTTACATTTCTTGCCCACAGATATACAGTTTCAAGTATTCCTATCTAATACAAATAATTTGCCCACAGATATACAGTTTCAAGTATTCCTATCTAATACTAATAAATTGCACACAATTGTATGCTTTCAAGTATTCCAAACTAATACTAATAATTATTTGGTTTCAAGTAATTATTCCTATTAAATAATAATCAATTGTTTTACAATGAAGAGTTCGTTTATTTCTGAAGGTTTTGTTGTTTTTTGGGGTTTTTTGTCAGAAAATGAATGTAATAGCATGACTGGGGTCTGAACTCACTTAATATGGTGTTGCAGACTAGTACATTAGCCACTACGCCACAAAGACTCTCCTTGTATAATCTGGTCCAAATAATTTTTATTAAGGAGAATTACAAAAATTGTTTACTAGGGATTATTATTACTTGAAACTATAAACAAGCTACATACGATAAGTTTCCAGACTTTTTTCTTATGGGCATTTCAAATTGTCATAGACGCTTGAAAATTCAGTAGGTTATTGCTATACATCTTATGAGATGACTGACCAATTTTTATAATTTCAGCTTCAAATGAACAGCTACAGCAGCAATTGGAATACACCGTACTAAAGCCTGATTATCATAGCTGGTGAATTTCAAAAATGCAATCTGGACGTGAGGACACTTTAGAAGAACGATATGCAATAAAATTCTGTTTTAAACTTGGAAAAAAATGCCATAGAAACGTATGGAATGCTTCTGACTGCTTTTTGACCATCTTGCATTAATCGAGCATCAGCTTTTGAGTGGCATAAGAGAATCAAAGAAGGCAGGGAGTCTGTGGGGGATGATGAGAGGTGTGGGAGGAGTAAGGAAGTCAATACATCAGAGTTGATTGGCCAAAGGGTTTGGGTTAGGGTTACTATGTTGAGGTTTTAAGGGAGTTCAGGAAGAGATTCCTAGAGGCCAGCACTCTTCAAATTGGGTCAGTGGCATTTCCACCAGGACAATGCACCAGTCCACAACTCCATCCTTGTCACTGAATATTTGACCAAGATGGACATCAAGACAGTTCCTCGCCGTCCCTATAGTCCAGACCTTGCTCCCTGTGACTTGGTTATTCCCTAAGCTCAGAGGCTGTCGTTATGAGACAATTGAGGAGATGAAAGAGGCTGTGACAAAGGTCATTGACACGCACACACAAGATGACTTCGATAGGGCCTTCCAGAAGTTGTTGGAACAGTACAACAAGTGCATTGCAGCCGGAGGAGATTACTTGGAAGGGGACTAGAGTTTCATGTGTGTACTATCAATAAAAGTACCCATACGAAAAAAGTCTGGAAACTTATCGTATGCACCTCGTAATTGCTTGTAAAATATTGGTGTGTTTATCTTGATAAGTCCTCTAGACGCTATCCAGTGTATCTACAGAGATGATGATGTTTGTTTTTTTTTCCTTATTGGCCAACACTAGTATATCCATATGTCCATATGTAGGAATACATAGGAGAATGTTACTTATTTGTTTGTCCTTTTTCCTACACCTGGGCCCAATACGTCTGGCTCGTATTACTTGGATGTGATGTAATCGGCTGTACAGATGCTATTTAGTAGGATGCTGCTTCCAGGGTTTGTTCAAAACAGCATGCAGCATCTTTGTGTAGTTCCCATCTGGCCTTTTCACCATACATTTTTTAAAGTCCAAGTAGTGCAACCATACCTTAGTACTGTTGGACATTGACCTTCGACCCGGCCAAACATGCCATTCTAAAGACAGCGGAAGTGACACATATCGATAGCAGTTGTGGGAAGAAATCGCGTAGGCGAGCTTGGCTGACAATATGGGACAAGGTAAAATCACGCGGTACAGTCATAAACTGATGCACCGGAAGAGAGTGACCTGTGAACTGCATGACAGTTATTTCCGCTTGATGACGACCAAACATGCCATTCCAAAAATTGAGTGGGCGATTGAACTATTATATAACTCGGTGAAGACAAGAAGTCAGTTAGTTTGGAGATCAGACCCGTTGGTGTCAAGATGTGGTAGAGAAAACCAGCACTCAGCAGAAAGCTGGGCTCCCGGGCCTCCGGTTTAGCAACCATGGAGAACGAGAACGACACACGGCTATGTCCGGAGGGGCTGGGGAGGTCAATATGTTGCAGTCTTTGTTCAGTCTCCAACTCCCTCTCACACACAAGCCTTACAAATAAAGTGAGAGGTATATTTTTCTATAAGAACTGTGTCCTCGTCTTCATTGTGTCGTTGTGTTCTGCAGGAATCTGCATATGACCATACAACAGTACTGACACAGCTACAATGTGGAAGAATTCTTGTTTTACATTTTATTTTTTCTAGAGGTGACCGTGTCCTCTGTAAAGAGTACGGATTTAACTTGCAAGACACATTCAGGTTAATTGGCCACGCAATTACTAGTTAGTTTGGCGTCACTTTTGTGCGATATGGACTGTGGGTCAGTTGTAGTTTCGGCACTGCAATCTGTGGTTGCTGGTTCGATCTCCAGTGGTGGAGATCACAGTATACGCTTCTGATGAGACCTAATAAGGTCGAAACAGCAGTCCAGTGTTTCCGTACGTCGTGCGTAAGTGTTCCCCCCGGACTTCTGGTTACGGTAATTCAATTTACAATTCTTGTTTCATTTCATTAGACATCAGATTTTAATATGGTAGTTCACCTTTCAATATCGGTCCATGCATATGTTGATATCACTTTAAATAGATGAGATATTGCTACCTAGGTAGATGAACTGATAGACTAATTTCAGATGGTAATGCACTGTTTATTGATAAAGGAAGCTGTGGAGGGTCATGAACACTGAAGCATTAAAATTGACATGGGATTTCCTCTTCTATGCAGATGTAGCATACCTATGATACGGAAGTGTGAAATAGACATTGGGAATCTGAAAACACGAAACTTTACGAAATTGGTTCACGTACGAAACTTTTTATTACCTTTGAGTTAAAGGTTATTCGACATGAGGAGAGAGAGAGAGACACAATCTTTCTCTGCTGACTGCTTTTACATCGTCAGCTCTCAACCCAACCAACGCGCGGCGCCCGTAGCGCACAATGGCATCGGGCCTAGCCCAAGTCTGAATCTCAACTTTCTTGTTCGGAGGCAGGAACTCAACTAACTGACATTTTCTCAAATCCCCAAATCCTCAGCCCACGCTTCCGGTGCATGACGTCACTCATATCCCCAGGTCTCAATTCCTATCTGGGATTTTTATTTTGACATCCCTGAATGACACATCCTCTCCGCGCACGCGTGAACACCTGCGTTAATGTTACACCTAACTAACCCATGCGCTAAGCGAAAGGTTCTCATCCTAACTAAACCGAAAGGCAAGATATACAAAACGAAATCCCTCGGCAATTATATTACATAGAGAGGAAAAAGGTGTAACGATCAAACAAACAGAAATAAACTTTCAGGCTTAATTGCCATGAAGGTTTTTTGTTCCATTCCGTAACCCCTTGAATTAAGAAAGGTCTTCTGGAAATACAAGGACCCATTTGCCAATAACAAAATTGTTATTGTAGAGTTGATACGTTACCATTTAAGATAAATAAATTCCAGTCTTGGAAATTGTCACGTGTGGAAATCTGAACTCTTGCATTTGGGTAATTTTATGCCATTTCTCAATGGGTTCATTTGTTATATATTGACCCTCGACCGAGCCGTCAATCAAGAGATGCACCTGTGTAAATAAGCAGAAGAACATCGGAAGCAGGTGGATGTAAGACAATAATATAACCAGGTGCCCGGGGCGGTTCGAGTCAGTTGGAGAGAAGATGCCGAATTGAGAGCCAGCTGCTGAAAGAGGGCTTTAGGCCCTCAGTGACCCACGGTTGAGCAACCCAACCAAGATGAGAAAGAACTGCTATGGTCAGAAGAACTTGGGGTCAATATAGCAGTCGATCCCCGTCCCCAACTCACCTCTCACACACAACCAACATCACCCTTTCGAGAATAAAGTGTGAGAGATATATTTTTTTATAAAGAAGTGTTTTCGTTCGTTCATTGAAGTTCGTCATTATGTTTGATTATTTTCCGGGAACCCAATACAAAAATTAGGATTAATACAAATGGTAGTGAAGTGGGACTGTGCGGTTCAAACTGACCCCAATGCTAACCATCTTCGCTGTCATGGCTGCCATTTGTAATTCCATCACTGTGCAAAGGTTGAACAAGCTCTTTTAAGAACATTGATGATTCACATTTGTGAGTAAGAAGCAAGCCACATGAGTGGCGGGCAGTGTGAATTTTGAAGTGAGATGAACAAGATGGTGGATTTATTGGTGAAATCAACTGCTGCAAATTAAATAAATATCTTATCTTTAAAAATCTACACTCACCTCGAGATATATCAAAGTTCAAGAGAAAAAGAAATTCTGATTGTAATAATTCATTTCTCCCTCCCTTACCCACACTTCCTTTGTCCTACTCCTTCCCACCAACAGACCGTGGAAAAGTCAACTGTGTTAATCGTTTTTTTCTAAATCTTCCCTCTGTCTGACGATTGCTGAATGCATGAAACCCAGAGTCACAGACTGTGCCATGTAATATATATATATATATATATATATATATATATATATATATATGTGTGTGTGTGTAAATGCTCTATCATTGATACTGAGCACTATTTAACATTACTACAACATTTGGTCTTCCATTAACTCACCAAGTCAGCTAGTAAAAACCGTAAACCTCTTTCTTTTTAATATATATATATATATGCAGTGTATCACAAAAGTGAGTACACCCTTCACGTTTCTGCAGATACTTAAGTGTATCTCTTCATGGGACAACACTGACTTTTGTTGGTCGGGGTTTAGCTTTTAATGGTGATATTTTGAGTTATTTTGACGGGGAAATGAATTAACTCTGTTATATAAGCTGCACACAGACTACTTTTAATTGTGTCAAAGTGTCATTTTGTCAGTGTTGCCCCATGAAGAGATATACTTAAATATCTGCAGAAATGTGAAGGGTGTACTCACTTTTGTGATACACTATATAAAAATATATATATAGTTTTCTATGGTTTTGATGTTTTTCTTATGGGTTAGTTATTGGGATCTAAAAATTGAGAAATAGTCAATTTTTTTCCCGAGTTTTGATTTTTTTTGCATGGATCAAACAGACTTCTAATCAAATTGGTATTTGGTGATTGGTTGACGACTCAAAGCTTATGTAGGAGTTGTAACGTGCGCGTGTGTGTGTGTGTTTGTTTACTTCCTCGCTAAGTTTTAATAATAAATAAAGGAGAGAAGTTCCAAGATGTCGAAATGTTTTTATAATAGTTTTTAATGGCAGCATGGTATATATTGTTTGCGTTCGTGCTGCAAGCCTCGTGGGAAAGGAAAGAAATAAAGAGACGAAATGGAGTTATGAGAAAGTTGAGATAGCAGCGTGTGTCATTGGACGTGCGAGGGAAGTATGTTCGCAGTATGTAGCGAAAGTCATGTTTGCCGTTGGAGGAAATAAACTTTGGAGTCACCGTTAGTTTGTATTTCTGGTTGTTTCGGGTAGAAGCGTGAATGTCTCCAAAAAATGTTGCCCAGAGGTGAAGTAGTCGCTAGGTGCCGAAAGCGGAATTAGACATCGAAATCGACATAGCCAATTTTGGGGGTGAAATAAAGTTGTTCCTGTATGTGGCGTATTGAATTTATCTAATTCATATTCAACTGGGATCCCTTGGTCTAACAGAAATAGACATAAGGGATCCATAAATTAGATAGGTTCCCTCATTGTGTCCATGCTGCTGCTGTTGCTGCTATTGAAGAGCAGGCAGATGGAACGTCTGTACAGAAACAAGTCGTTCTGCGAAAAGTCTGTGTTTGGTAGCTTCCCCATTTCTGCTGCCAGGAAAGGAGGTCCGGAGTGAATAGGATAAGTCATCTTGATTGGGTGAAATTATGCGTCGAATTAAATTACGCGCCAAACTAAAATACGAAAATTCCTTCTGCCACACTTATTATTAGAATTAAGTACATACAGTGCCTTAAACGTCGGGTCTTGGGGTGGGAGGTGCTAAACTTTGAAATATCTAAATATTGACCCTCAGAGCATTTTTAAAGGTTTTTGACCATTCATTTTTCAAAGGCTCCAAGTTAAAACAATTGGTTCTAACTATTTTTAAAACACTTTAAGATGGAGATAAGAAAAACAACTTTACCGAGGTTTGTAGCAAATCCAATTTCAAAATGAAGTCACAAAAATTGGAAAAAAACTCCAAAAGCAGAAATTTTTGGAAATTCCTAAAATTTTTAAATGGTCATAAAACAAGAACAATTAATATTATTCAATGGCAATGTTAAGGATTTACTTCTCACATGAATACCAAAAAAAAGTGAATGTTTTTTAATGTTAGGGTCTTCAAGATTAACTTTTGGTGAAACTTTCCTGAATGACCCTAGAATAATTAAATAAATTGAATAAATACATTTTTTCCTTTCACGTTTCTATATTTTTATACCCGGTGCCTCATATCATTTAGTTTCAGAAGAGCTGCTGGCACCACATGTATATCAATAATTAAAAGTCGGAAAAGGCTAGGACAATAAATTGCTATGTCGCTTATTGTACTGCTGGACAAACAACAAAGACCACGTAGATATATAAAAATATAATTCATAGTTTTATTCTTCGACGTCGACATTTGTGTGAAGTCGGAATACAGTCAAAAAGAGTTCGCACATATCTTTCTTCTGTGGCAGATAACATTGGTGTGAATTAGAGCGATGGCCGGAGAACATACTGGGGAGCTGACAGGTTTGCTTGAGTGACCAGTGGATCTCTTCCTTCAGTCCAAAATTACAGACCTTATATGGTCCTTACAAGTCCCACGGGGAAATATGAACACGCCTCTTCGCCCACGTATTTTCTGTTTATGGCTGGTTATTGGAACTTACATACTTTTGTGTTTTTTTTACAGTAATTTGTTGATCTTATCTGCGAACAGAAATATCTGTCACTCTATCCATTGGCAATAAATTATATTCTCGTCATCATCTTTCATTTTTCTCTTTCCTGTGAAACCACTTTGTGGATTTTATCTTGTGACTGCATTGAATTTGCTAAGTTCACCCACAGCACTCTGTCGCCAGCTACGCCAGTATATTACAGCTAGGTTGGTAGGTAAGTAGGTAATTAGATGATTTTACAAATATTTTGTAGCAGCCACAGATTTATTTCCTTTCGCGAATCAATGCCCCCGCCAAGTGATTCGGCAATAATCGACCGGAGCGCATTGATTCCTTCTTCTTCTCTAGAACTATTTTTTCTTGTCTTTTTTGGTAGTCAGCCGATGGTCAGAGAGCTACTAGCCAGCAGCCAAGACAGACCTCTCTCGCATCCACTGCTACTGATTCCACTTGGAACCCCTTCGATGAAAAACACGCTGCTACTATCTTCACACACACTTCCTACAAACTCAAGGACCAACTTACTGACCGGCAACACCAAAAGGGACACTTTCTCACTCTTACTCTTTTACACCTGCTACTATAATAAACCTTTTGTTGTTGTGTTTTTTAAAAGAAGTTTCGTTATTCATTTGTGTTGCCAAATAATTTATAGTGTTAGAGAAACTAACCATTTCCAAAACACTAAAATTTAATAAATAATAATAATGATAATATTTGTCTCGTTGAGTAATTTTAACTCCAATAGAATATAAAGAAAGACATAATGAAATAGAACTTTATATTCATTGAAAAAAATACTATGGAATACTAAAATGTGAAAAATTCTTTAAACGCCAACCAGAACCAATAACAAGCAAAAAGAAACAATTATTCTTCGGGACTTTGATATCCTAACTGACTGAAAAATAAAGAGTAATAAACCAGATATTGTGGTTAACAACTATAAAAGAAAAACATGCTTTCTAATCGATAATTGTTTTGATAATTGATCATATGACGTGGTATGCTACAAAGAGAGAGGGAAGGGGAGGTCAATACCCTTACCCCTTTATTTGAATCAACAGGCCTTAAGACTGACCGTTAAAATGGTATGGAAAGGAAGGGCAGGCTATCTGTACTCTATGCCCTTTAGTCTGTTGAACGAAAGAAGTCTAGGTCAATCAAGATGGGTAACCCGGCGAGGTAGTGGGAGAGGAAAATCGGATGATTGGTCCACAGGCTCTTCGCGCCAAAAAGGCCATCAAGTGTTAGAGAAATTTGAAGGAGAATTTTAGTTTGGATAAAGCCAGCGTTAGAACCAGATCGCTGAGGTCAACCAGCTCCGGAAAAGACACTCACCCGTAAAAAAAGAGAGAAAGAAGTCTGAAAATTGGGAATCTGTCAAAGATAAGTACAATTTTTCCTTCTACAATTCTTAAATATTGGAAAATTATAAGTATTTAAAAAAAGAGAGAAACTGTAAAGGTTCGGTTTCATCAATAGTAAAATTTATTGAATAAATATTGCTATACGCTTCAGTCCGGCGGCTTAGACACTTTTACTCAAGTAAGAGAAAAAGAAAGAAAGAAAAAGAAGAGAAAGAAGAAAAAGGACAGTTGAGAGACATCTTTGTTTGATGTTCTACTGCTGGCTTAATATTGCCAGTATTTTAAAAAGAAAAGAGAAAAGAAAAAGGAGCTGTTTCTTAAATCTCATTATTATTTGTTTAATCGTTGCCTATTAAAATTTTGTTGTGTTTTAAATGCACTCTTGTGTTGAAATCTTTTGGTTGTGTTTGTGGAGAAGGGAAAAATTTCGTATTTTGGTTTGGTGCACAATTTAATTCGACACTTAATTTCACCCAATCAGGATGACTTATCCTATTCAGCCCGGACCATCATTTCCGCCCACCAAATCTTGTAAGCTGCCAAACACACCCTCTTTGGCTGGAGAACGTCGACCAGTACAGACGTCACATTGGCCGTTCTTCAATAGCGATGCTTTTTAGCTGGACAACGCCGCCCAGTGCAGACATCTCACTGCGGCTCTAAGATAGCAGCAGCAGCAACATGGATACACGAGGGAACCCATCTAATTTATGGATTCCTTACAAGGAATCCCAGTTGAATATAAATTAGATGCATTCAATATGCCTCGCACAGGCACAACTTTATGTCACCCCAAAATTGGCTATGTCGATCCTACGCGTAATCCCGCTCTCGACACGCTAGCTCTCAATTCACCTCTGGTCCACCTTAATGGAGATAACGCATACTCTCCCCAAATACCAGACACACAAAACTACACGGTGACATCCAAATTTCAATTCCTACGACTGCAACAATGTCTTTCGTCAAAATCCAACAAACACAATCCCTCACACGTCCGACGACACACGCTGCCATCTCAACCTTCTCAACTTCTCATAACTCAATTTCGCCTCAATACTCACAACCCTTCACGAGTCTTACAGCACCAAAAGCAAACCAATATTCCATGCTCTAAATAAAAATCTATTTCTATAAACACCTTTCGACCTTCGCCGTCTTACTTCTTCTTCATCATCCTCCTTTTATTTCTCACAAACTTAGCGAGGGCCTTACAACATTCAGCGAGGAAACAACACAACGTAAACACACATACGTTACAACCTATCCTCGCTAACAAACAAACTTTCCCTCGCTACTAACAAACCAACTTCTCCAGCTAAAATCATCCAACAAAAACTCTGGCTAAATGTTCTTTCCTCTATTGATTTGTCTTCTTTTGCATGTATCTGTCTCAGCCTTGTATCACTTTCATTAATTCTCGCTAAACGTCTTATTGCCTCCTTAAACATTACAAGAGAATTTTGGACATCTGTCTACAGTTAATATTATCTAACATAGAAGTTCGTTCTTCCGTGATATGTGGGGGGTATGAAGACAAAGGATTTGGTGGTGTATGTGAAAGTGAATTGGCACCCCCTTATCAATGTCTGGGGTCAGTCTAGCCCCGAATTAACCTCCGCATTATTTGTCTGTTTATCATACACTCGAAATAGGAGTCTTGACCGGGATTTATTTTGTTGAGTGTCATGTGTCAGACTGCCCTCGGCGATACACATTCTATGTAACAGTCTTCTACAGAGGACAATGACCGAGATATCGATCTCCTCAGGTTAGAGTAGAATTCAACGTCACAATAATATAGAGCCGATAGATAATGATATATTACTCAAAGAATATATTAGTAAATACAAAGACCATAGAAACTACAGAAATGTGGCTCTTTAAAACTATCACTGTGTCAGGAATGATGGGAGACCTTGGTACGATCAAGAAAGGGACCAATAAACACATTAAAAAAGATACCTAGCAGATTCCAGCCTATATGAAAGATTGCACTTTGCAGAATAAAGAAAGACTACTGCATGGATACTTCAAGAGACAAATTGAGGGAGATTGCTCTCAAGATGACATAGAAATGGCCCAGAAGGGGAAACCTTGAGAGAGAAACTGAATCTCTTTCATT
The DNA here is from genome assembly GCA_963585895.1 of Sepioteuthis lessoniana. Classification (NCBI taxonomy): domain Eukaryota; kingdom Metazoa; phylum Mollusca; class Cephalopoda; order Myopsida; family Loliginidae; genus Sepioteuthis; species Sepioteuthis lessoniana. Next base: position 6,708,942 of record OY757908.1, read on the forward strand.
CGCAGCACAAAATAAGGTGATAAGAACCAATTCAACAAAATAAATCCCGGTCAAGACTCCTATTTCGGGTGTATGATAAACAGACAAATAATGCGGAGGTTAATTCGGGGCTAGACTGACCTCAGACATTGATAAGGGGGTGCCAATTCACTTTCACATACACCACCACTATTTATCGTCGCAGGAAATGAACACGGCGACACGAGTTCAAATCCTAGACGAGACTGATTGCATTTTCACATAGCACTAATACCCTTGGGAAAGGTATGAATCCAATTATTCTCCCTCCAGCTATGGGAAAATAGTAGGGCAGACTAGGTTCTTCAGCCTTGGTGAGGCAACTAGTCTAAAAGAAGGAAAACTCTGAATTCAAACCTGTTAAACTCCGCTTAAAACTGACCTTGTGTCATATCCTGCCCGAGCGGAGGGGTTGGGTAAATATGAAGAACCAATTCTATTATAACAATGGGTGCAGATAATGTTACTATTTATACAAAAATGACAGTTGAGGTTGTAGAGTTCTGTTGCCTCTTGTTATATCAAAAGGAAGAACAAATGAATTGACGAAGATATTGATAGTTTTCAATTTGGAAGTTTTATTAACAACTTGAGACAAGTCGCAGTTTTATTAACAGCTTGAGACAAGAAGAAACCCTTGTGCTGTAAGTCGCAGGAAGAAGGAAACAGTTGTAAAGTTGAAAAGGAATAAAGTAGCTGAATGTCATAGCATGAATTGAGATGATGTCGTCAGGACAGGAATTAATATGCTGAAGTCAAACCAGGAGTTGAGATGCTGTTGTCAGGACAGGAATTAATATGCTGAAGTCAAAGCAGGAGTTGAGATGCTGTCGTCAGGACAGGAATTAAAAAGCTGAAGTCAAAGCAGGAATTGAAATGCTGTCGTCAGGACAGGGATTAAAATGCTGAAGTTAAAGCAGGAGTTGAAAATATCCAATTTGTTTCTCCGAGGATCTGTTGGTTTAGAAGGAAAGATGAATGATGAAAGAATGATTCCCCAGACACCAACAGTCCATAAATTGGATGAGGTCTACTCATGGTGCTTAGCGAACTGCTCGAAATATGTGAGAGAGAGTCAGTGAAGAAGAGAGAATGTTCTCTCTCATGTTCGCTGGTCCTTCCTGCTGCTAGGAAGTGAAGAGAGAGAATGTGTGCTCGGTCATGTTGGCTGGTCTGTCCAGCGTGGAAGAGGGTGAAAGAATGTTTCCTTGCTTTTTTATAGCTGCCCAGGGAAGTGACCCGGGCAGAATGGCATGAAATATTCTCATTGGTCGAAAATATGAGTTCGGGACCAAAACAGTCTGAATATTCCTGCACCAGACAATAATTTGATATTCTTTCTGTAACAATATCAAAGCAAATAATACACTGAGGAATAGCAGTTATAGTTTATGTGGTGACAGAGATGAGAGGGTTAATCATGATGAGCAAATGCTGAAATCTGGCGTAAAAGGAATACAAACCTGGACATGACTGGGTAGGAAAAGTGATCTATTGGGAATTGTGCAAAAGGTTAAAATTTGACCATACCATATTTACCAACCCCTCCGCTCGGGCAGGATATGACACAAGGTCAATTTTTAAGCGGAGTTTAACAGATTTGAATTCAGAGTTTTCCTTCTCCTAGACTAGTTGCCTCACCAAAGCTAAAGAACCCAGTCTGTCCTACTATTTACCTATAGCTGGAGGGAGAATAACTGGATTCTTACCTTTCCCAAGGGTATTAGTGCTATGTGAAAAGCAATCAGTCTCGTCTAGGATTTGAACTCGTGTCGCCGTGTCCATTTCCTATGACGATAACCATTACACCACGGGCACCTCCAAAATTTGACCATTCTGACATTTCAGAATCTGTTTTAGAAAATGAGACATAACATTCTCTGGGACTTAGAGATACGAATGTAATCTAATTGCGGAGGGGTTTCATTTTATATATCTTGCCTTTCGGTTTAGTTGGGTTGAGAACCTTTCGCTGAGCGCATGGGTTAGTTAGGTGCAACATTAACGCAGGTGTTCACGCGCGCGCGGTGAGGATGTGTCATTCAGGGATGTCAAAATAAAAATCCCAGATAGTAATTGTGACCAGGGGATGTGACTGACGTCAGCGTGGGCTGAGGATTTTGGGGATTTGTGAAAAAGCAGTTAGTTGAGTTCTTGCCTCAGAGGAAGAAGTTTGACTTTCGGGGCTCGCCGAGACCAGACCAGTAGTTTGTGGCTGGGTGCCGCACGTGGTGGTGGTGGGGGGGGGCAGATGGAAAAGTCAGTATAGAAAGATTGTGTGTCTCTCTCTTCATGTCGGAAAACCTTTAACTCAAAGGTAATAAAAAGTTTCGTACCTGAACTAAGAAGTCGTAAAGTGTTTCGCGTGTATTTCGGATTCCCTATGTCTATTTTGCACATCCGTCTATTATGGGGATGTTACACAAACAGATCAACAAATCTTAGCCAGAAGACCACTCTTAGTTTTAATTATTAAGAAAAAAAACTTGTCATCTCGTGGATTTTGCAGTAGCAGTGAACCATAAAATGAAAATAAAAGAAACTAAGGCCTTTGTGACAATCTAAGCAAGGCTTTGAAACTGCAGTAATCATTTATGAAAAAGAATCAAGGATATTTATAATAATTTTGAGACGTTAAGCAAAATTGAATTGTTCAATTTCAATTTTTTTTTTTTTTTTTCAAATATCTTTGAATATTTTAAAAATCAAATTATTTCAATAATTTTTCCATTAAAAAAAATTATTTCAAATCTTTTAAAATATTTTAATAACTGTTTTAGAATATTTTAATAATTTTTAGATATTTACAAATAATTTTTAATCTTTGAAATGTTTTAATAATGTTTCAGAATATCATCTTCGCTGAAAAATGTCAAAAATCGTTTCTACTTTCATCAATAAAAGACACTAATTGATAATTTTGCATCTTTTCATAAAAAGGAACAAAATTTCGTTGATCACCGTTCAAGTCTTTGTAATCAGACGATATATTTCTTTAAATTAATTTCACATTTGCATTGTAATTTTTTTTTTTTTTTTTTTTGTTTAATTCCTTTGAACTTCCACTTTATTGTTAGGAATTCAATGGAAATGACAAAAATTGTGTTGATAAATTTAGAAATACAAACAAATTTGTCAAATTTTTAAAGAAAGAAAATATTTGAACACAAAGACAGACGATTATATCGCCTGCAATTTTGATTTTATTTTTTCATCCTGTCATTAAAAAGGTAAGTAAAAAAGAAAACAAAAACAGAACGACTATTCATGTAAATTATTATCATCTTATCATTAATATCATTTTATTGATATTTCTAAACTTTTGCTTTTAAAAATATTGGAAATCTTTTAAAATATTTCATTATTTTATTTTATTTTATTTTTCAATTTTTCTCTCTCTGATCGTCATCAATATTTGAAACTCATAATTCGCAAATTATTTTAATCGAGTTTAATTTGATTTTGTTAATTTAATTGTTATAAGAATATTTTAAAGTTATTAAAAAAAGAATTAATCCAAATTATCAAATTGAAATTAAAATTATTGATTTCATAAAGAAAGGAAGAATGACAAAATTTTTTACTCTTTTCACATTTTAACGAAGAAAAAAAAATTGAAAAATGTTCTGGTGTGAAAAATAAAATGTTTTTAAATGTTGCCGAAAAATATCTTAATAAAAATTTTTAAAAATGTATTTTCACCATAAAAAAATCGCATTAGAAATATTTATTGGCCTTTTTCATGGAATTTTTTGAATAAAATCAATTAGAAAAATCTATGTCTGTAAACCATTTGCCGGGGAAAAAAAGCATTTAACATTTAATTTTCTTGTCAAGGCACTTAATTCAATAGATTGAATATTATGCTTGGAAGTTTTCAGATCAAAATCAAGTTTGAGTTGGCCATTCCGCCCTTCATTTAAACTCAACTCGGAAAAAATGACGCCTATTTAACTTTTTAAAAATATTTCAGAGACTTTAATTCAAGTTTTAATTTTATTTTTACAGGAAAGTATCATGATTTTTTTTTCGTTAAAAACGAAGAGATAAATTTAATGAATTTTACGTTTTTTAATTCTATTTTCTTTGTCATCTAAAATTACTCTGTCTTCTTAAAAAATAATAAAGTCACTTTGAAATTATTGAATGACTGGATTTTGGAAAATTCTACTTTTCCTTGATAATAAAAAATCCTTTACACAAATTCCTTGTTTCCATGTCAACACAAGTTGAAAGATTAATGTATAAAATTGACTGAAATTTGAATTTGGTACATTAGAGCTGAACTTTTATTTGAGTATGGATGACCAAAAATGACAAAAGATTTCCTTTGCTTGTTACTCACTGACATCATCAACAAGTGGCAAATAGGCCATGTGGTTTATGATAATAATAATAATAATAATAATGATCCTCATGATAGATAAGCACGTAGTCCAGGCAGATAATAAACAGGTATGGGACTAAAGTATCTCCTTGCAGCACACCTGCTACAATGTTGAAGTAGTCAGTGCCTCCCTCCAGGGAGCTGGTTTTTACTTTCAATTTTTTATATAACATCATTATGGCTGCGACGGTTTCTTTGGGGAGGTCATAAATAAGAAGTATTTGCTCCATCTTCCCTCAGTGTATGGAGTCTGATGCCTTGGTGAAAAAAGAACAATACAAATAGTGACATTCAATGTTAGAACTTTAAATAGAATAGGCCAACTATTGCAGCTGACAGCTTCTGCGATAGATCATAACATAGATATAATACGGAGGTGCCCGTGGTGTAATGGTTATCGTCGTAGGAAATGGACACGGTGACACGAGTTCAAATCCTGGACGAGACTGATTGCATTTCTCATAGCACTAATACCCTTGGGAAAAGTATAAATCCAATAATTCTCCCTCCAGCTATGGGTAAATAGTAGGACAGACTGATTCTTCAGCTTTGGTGAGGCAACTAGTCTAGGAGAAGGAAAACTGTGAATTGAAACCTGTTAAACTCCGCTTAAAAAATGACCTTGTGCTATATCCTGCCCGAGCGGAGGGGTTGGTAAATATGGTATGGTCAAATTTTAATCTTTTGCACAATCCCCAATAGATCACTTTTCCTACCCAATCATGTCTAGGTTTGTATTCCTTTCATGCCAGTTTTCAGCATTTGTTGTGGCTTGCACAGTTTTGATCCACAGCTGTGACTACTTGATATTACCTTAAACAAATCTACATAACTTAGACTTGAGTCATTTAGCAGGCAAAACTGTGCCAGCCATGCCAGAAGATTCCCACAGAAGCACTTCCAATAAACCTAAACCTGTTATATTGAATGTGAATTATGAGTCGTCTTATATACTATCAAATATGGTTTATATAAAGTTGAATCATTTTCTAAATAAAGGTCGTTTATATTAAGATCAACTGTAATACAAATGACTAATTTGCAATGAATGTCTCATCCTTGACTGAATACGATAAATACATTGCTGATCTAAATAAAATTAGATTTTTTTGTCTGACTCAGAGAAGAATGCTTTGTAATAGTGTATCCATACAGCAGTATCGACAAGACCGCTGCTTGGAAGAAACTGCATTTCATTTTAGCAGTCTCGTCTAACTTCCATATCACCGACAGACTATCGATAGCCTGACTGAAATGATTTTTTTAAAAGATCATCATGATCATGTCGCACTATCAGCATGGATATTCCTGACTCTCTCTCACCACCCCTCCCTATCGTCCATTGCTTCCAGCAGGTCTTCAGGACTACATCCTGTATTGGTACAGAGCTGCGGTATGTAGGTTCGAGCTGGTCATCCTGCCTTTGCTTGTCCATGTTAAGGGGTCCATTGGAGTACATTGCTAATGAGCTCATTCCTACTTCTCCAGCAGTGTCCCAGATGTCTGATTGGTCTAATTTTGATAGTTTTTGTGATGGGTAGTAGGTGGCCGTACAGCTGCTGCTTTGTGGGGTGTTCCTTACAGGACTTGTTCAATATTGCTCGCAGTATTCTAGTATAGCTGCCGTCAAGCTTTTTCTTCATACATTTAGGTAGCGCCCATGTAGTGCATCCATATAGCAGTATCGACTCGACCGCTGCTTGGAAGAAACTGCGTTTCATTTTAGCAGTCTGGTCTAACTTCAATATGACCAATAGACTATCGATAGCTGTCTATGCCTTTGCTAGTCGCATGTTGATGTCTATCTCGGTTGATGAGACACTGTTTCCTTGGTAGGTAAACTTGCCTACTGTTTAGTGTGGAGATGTTGCCTATTTGAGCAAAGCACATTCACTCTTTTTAAAGATATATCACTATAATTATTCATATAACATGCCCTATTATGTTTGGGCTACAAAATTCTGAAAAAAGAAAACAAAAAACAATGTATGTTGTATATAAAATACGCATTGACTTTTTGGAATTTCTAGCTGCGAAATTTAACATTTGTCCAACTTTTTCTTTGGTTTGTTTTGACTAAAAATAAGAAATTATACAGTTTACTTATGTTTTGAAATGAAGCATTTCAAGCAGACATACAGACATGTTCACACGAAAATGCAACAAGCTTGTGGCAAAAATAAACTCACAAATGGCCCGGGAGACCTGGGTTCAATCCCAGGTCAAGTCATGCCAAAGACTCAAAAAATGGTACTTGATGCTTCCTTGCTTAACACTCAGTATTATAAAGTATGGATCAAGAGTAAAGTGGAGCAATCCAGGGAAAGGAGTAACACCCTCCCCTACACCTTGGTGTTGTAGCTATCGAAAAGGGAGCCTTCGGGTCACCCTCGACTATGGTCGCCAACTCTACTTATATTAAGAGAAAAGAAATGATATACACATATTCCAGTGTTAATGAAAATAAGTTTTAAAACAAAAACTAAATGCATATTTCAATTTTATATAGGAGTTCGTTGTTTTAATCGCAATTTTATATTTATGTACAGAATTTTTTTTTTGTAAGTTCGAAAAAAAAGGGAAAAAAAAGAAAGGGAAAAAGAAAGAAAAAGGAAGAAATACATACCGGAGTGAACAAATAGCCGAATAACAACGTCAGTGTGGCAGAAAAGCAAGAGTAAAGTGGCCTACCAATTTTAAAGGAAAGATTTAGAAGTCATCAGAAGAGGTTAGCTCTGATTGGCTGTTGCGAAATTATATATAGAGCCATTTCTGTGGTCATTTTTTCTTGTGTGGATGTGCAGGTTAGCTGCCGGGATGGGAGCTGGAGTAAGATCAATGCCAACTGGGTCATTTGGGTGAGGGGGTCTGAAGTTGCAATACTCGAAACCCCCCATGAACCCAAAGGAAACATCACTGATGACCCATCTCGATGCATCAATGAAGATGTATGATATAAAGAAAAGTGGCTATTTCTTTGTAGAAGCCTAAAACAGAAAATTTTGTTTGCCCATTAGTTTGTTTGGATCATAGATTTAACTTACATTCGGTCGTATCATTCTAAATTTAGTAAAACACATAGCTAGATAAAAAGTTGATATTTGTTCTCATTTGGACCTTCAAATTTTAAGCTTAAAAATGGGGAAAGCACAAATAATTAGAGTCATAATTTATTCATCTAAGACATATATCTATATAGTAAAAAAAAGTTTAGGCAATCAGGAATATTTATTTTGTTTTATTTATTTTTGAAGTGTTCTCATCTAATTCTACTCTTAGGTTATCTTCTAACAAAAAGGTTTCGTGTAGGAAAGTGTTTTTTAAGTTTTAAAACAAGTTGATATTCTATAAGAGAAGGAATGAAGCATCCAAATGTCTTTAGGAGACCATTTTCTATCTGCTGTCAGGACACCTGGCTCTGGGCTCTTCATTCAAAAGTTATGTGTTAATCTTAGGAGGGGTGTGTTTCAAATTAGCCATGACAGCTTATTTTGTTTATGTAAGTGTTTATATGTCACCCCAAATCTGTCCAGTCTATTTCAAAGTAGTACCATTCAGTTTGATGTTGAAACCACTTGGGGTCAGTGTTTGCAGATGTTTTACCCATCTATTCTAACTATAATATTATTCAATGTGTTTGTTTTTCGATTCTTTGATGGTGAAATTTGCATATCTGTTGAAATTGTGACTGTTGGTATTGAAATATATTTGCTTCTGTGTCTCTCATTATCTAAAGTAAAATGGCTTTCCGAACTTTTGTTTTTGGCAGCATATGCATTCCAGTAAATAAAAAAAAACATTTTTGCTTCTACAATTACAGTAAATTCTAAAAGATTTTCTTAGTTGTAAAGTTAGTGAATGATTTAGTTTACTTAAGATGTTTGAAGAAGAGTTTTATATATATATATATATATATATATATATATGTGGTGCATTCAATAAGTTTCCAGACTTTTTTGTACAGGTATTTAAAATTGTCGTAGACTCTTGAAAATTCAGTATGTTATTGCTATACATCTTATGAGATGACTGACCAATTTTTATGATTTCAGATTCAAATTTGAATTGGAATACACCCTACTAAAACCTGATTGTCACAGCTGGTGAATTTCAAAAATGCTATCTGGACTTTAGAAGAACGATATGCAATAAAATTCTGTTTTAGACTTGGAAAAAATGCCATGCAATGAAAGCTGGATCTACTGCTATGACCAAGAGACAGAGTTCCCAGTGGAAACATGCTGGCTCTCCCAGAAGGCCAGACAGAGCAAATCTACCCACAAACTTTTGATGATTCCTTTTTTTGACAGCACTGGCATGATCTACATGCACAGAGTTCCCACTGGACAGACAGTCAACAAGAAATACTATGTTAAGATTTTAAGGGAGTTCAGGAAGAAATTCCTAGGGAAGAGGCCAGCACTCTTCAAATCGGGTCAGTGGCATTTCCAGCAGGACAGTGCACCAGTCCACAACTCCATCCTTGTCACAGACTATTTGACCAAGATGGGCATCAAGAGAATTTGTCACCCTCCCTATAGTGCAGACCTTGCTCCCTGTGACTTTTGGTTATTCCCTATGCTCAGAGGCTGTCATTATGAGACAAATTGAGGAGATGAAAGAGGTTGTGATGGAGGTCATTGACATGCTCACACAAGAGGACTTCCATGGGGCCTTGCAGAAGTTGTTGGAACAGTACAAGTGCATTGCAGCCGGAGAAGATTATTTCGAAGGGGACTAGAGTTTCATGTGTGTACTATCAATAAAAGTGCTCATACAAAAAAAGTCTGGAAACTTATTTAATGATCCTCGTATATATATATATATATAGGGTGCGGAAGCAAAATTAGGAATATTCTAATATAATAATAAACAACATCCTTGTATATTGTATTGGGGAAAAACCCAGATAGCAGACAAAATTCTTTTATTAATTTCAACTGAGTTATTGTGATGTTGCAGTGTATTGCCATTTTGCTGCTCTAACAATTTCTGTATAATCAGATGCGACGGATTTTCTTCTTTTAATTTGTTATGGTACCTACCTTACGGACTATAATGAACTCTTCTTATTACTATGAATTCTGGGAGAATATTCATCTTGGTGTTAAGTTAACTCCAGCCTAACACTTTGGCAGTCAGACTGACGTTCAACTCTTTTACCTATGCTGTATTTATACTTTCGTTCAATATACTTGTTTCACGTGATCCCGAGTTCGTGTCTTTCTTCCGGACCTTTTACTGATCCAGAACATAATATGATTCGATATTTTTATACTTTTTGAGGAAAATATCAATTGATGAATGATGACAATTCAATTTCTTTGTAATATCATAAAATGACAGTCCACATTCATTGTATGCCACAAGTTGATCATTTTCAAATTCAAATAACTGCTTATGAGGCATTAGCAAAATACTAATAAAAAAGACTAATATCAAATTGAGGAAAAAGAAAATTCTAAAAAATTTGTTGACTTTTAGTATTTCTAAGGATTTTCTTTTTAGAAAATTATGACTTTTCACTACAACTAAGGGAAATTTGACAATGATAATCCAAGAAAATAATCACTTCCTATGTATGTCTAACTTTTCAATAAAATTTGTGGCAATGATAAAAGATGGGTCATTTTTTTATGCTGTTTGTTTTTTGTCCAATACTATGTGTGTGTATATATATATATATATATATGATCTAATTGCTTCTTGAGTTAATGTTTTCTTATTTCTTTGACAGATACCTGCAACCCAGTGGAAAATGAATTGGAAGATACTCAAATAATGAGAATAGATTCAGTTATCAGCTTTTTATAGTTGACCACCTATCATTGAAAAATAAAATATTTTAACAAAAAATTGTTAAAATCATTTGTGGATTTATCTTCGGTAAATTAAACTTAAAATCTTTATTTTCCACAACAAAGAAACCCAATATTTTTGGGAGTAATATTAAACTATGGAAGCACAAAATGGAGACAAATCATGTTCTTGTGAAATATGTGGATCTATGTTTTCACGGCATGCATATTTGAAAATCCACATGCGAACACACACTGGAGAGAAACCGTATACTTGTGAAGTGTGCAATTCAACATTTCTGCAAAGTTCACATTTAAAAACCCATACGCGAGTGCACACAGGAGAGAAACCATATTCCTGCGATATATGTGGGTGTGCATTTTCTCAGAACGTCAGTTTAAAGAAACATATACGGATGCACACTGGAGAAAAACCATATACTTGTGAAGTATGTAAATTTAAATTTTCACAGAGTTCCCAGCTCAAAACACACATGCGAACACATACTGGGGAGAAACCTTTTTCTTGTGGTATGTGTGGTGCTGCGTTTTCACGAAATGCAACCTTAATGGATCATATGCGAAGACATACAGGAGAAAAACCATATTCTTGTGAAGTATGTGGATCTTCCTTCTCTCAGAAGTCATATTTGAACATTCACATGCGAAAACACACTGGAGATAAATACTTCTGTGAAATATGTGGGTCAGCATTTTTGCATAGTTCACATTTAAAAAACCATATACGAATACACACAGGAGAGAAACCATATTCTTGTGAAATATGTGGTTTTGCGTTTTCTCAAAGTTCACATTTGAAAAATCACATGCGAATACACACTGGAGAGAAACCATATACTTGTGAAGTGTGTAGAACTGCCTTTTCACAGTACTCTTCTTTGAAAATGCACATGCAGAGACATACTGGAGAGAAACCATATTCTTGTGAGAAGTGTGGATCTGCTTTTGCCCGAATATCAGGCTTAAAACGTCACATGCGAACACACACAGGAGAGAAACCATATTCTTGTGAAATGTGTGGATCTACATTTTCCCAGGACTTTTCTTTAAAAATACACATGCAAATACATACTGGCGAGAAACCATATTCTTGTGAGCTGTGTGGATCATCTTTTGCACGAACAGCATATTTAAAATGTCATATGCGAACACATACGGGAGAAAAACCATATTCTTGTAAAGAGTGTGGGTCTTCCTTTGCAAGGAGCTCACATTTGAAAAGACACATTCAGAAGCACACTGGTGAGAAACTATATTATTGTGAAGTGTGTGGTGCTGCGTTTGCTCAAATTTCACAATTAACATCTCACATTGAAACACACACTGAAGAAAAAACATATCCTTGCGAAGAACAAGGTTCTGCATTAGCAATGCTCTGACATTTAAAAAGACTGATTCTCACTAAATATAGATAATATTCTTATTGACAGAATAAGCTGCAGAGTGACTTTTCATATTTAAAAATCACCAGAACTTGTACAAGGTATAATCAAAAATGTATTGAGACTAAAGCTTTAGATTTTTAAAATTTAAAATAGTATGCATTGCTGAGCATTCTTGGTCCCGGGAGACTGGGGTTCAATCCCACGTTGAGTCATACCAAAGACTCAAAAAATGGTACTTTAAACACTTAGGATTATAAGATACAGTTCAAGGGTAAGTGGAGTAATCCAGGGAAAGAAGTAGTGCCCTCCCTTACACTTCAGTATAGTAGCTAATGAAAAGGGAGCTATTGTGTCGCCCTCGACTTTTATATAGACATCTTGTTTTTGTCTCAACACCTCAGTGCCAAATCCAGTTACATTTTGAAGGCAGTTTTTGGCAAATCTCAGGAATGTGTGAGTTTGTGTAGAGTTACTTCATTGGTTGAAGAGAGGGTGGCATGCATTTTTTGCTGCAAAAGACAAAATGAACTAGGTATAAAATTGGGTGTATCATGTGAAAACAAAGGAATAGTTCTTCTAAGTTTGGTTTTTCTCTTAATAGGCCAGGTTAGAGAGTTCTGCTTTGTGTTATTTGGAATGTGTTGCGAATCGCGCATTGAATGGATCTTTGTCAGTGAGGAAAGAAACAAATATCATTTGTAAAGGAATGAATTTTGGTCTTAGTCGAAGGTAACTCGAAGGCTCCTTTTTCAATAGCTACTTCATTCCCTGGATTGCTTCACTTTACTCTTGATCCTTACCTTACAGTGCTGAGTGTTAAGCAAGGAGGCGTCAAGTACCTTTTTTTGAGTCTTTGGTATGACTCGACTTGGGATTAAATCCCAGCCTCCAGGACCATTGGTGAACACTCAACTCGTTAGGCCAATTACTGTTGTCAAAAACGACTTGTCGATAAACAAGTTCCATATAATTGTTACGATATTAGCTGGCTTGCTGATTAACACAAAACTTAGGTTAAAACTTCAATATTAGGTATTGTTTGCAACACTGGTGTAATGATAAAATTGGATCAAGGAGACCAGCCTTGACCTTTGTTTTCCTTTCTTTTTTTTTTTGGTAGGGGTGGCTACCATGCAGTATTCTCTATAATGGTCAGACAGAGCTTTGTGCAACTTTTTCTTATTTCCTAAACTGTAAGTTCATCTCAAGAGTAAGATTTGGGGACATTTAAAAAAATACAACAGTTCAGCTTTACAATATATCAAAAGAAGAGTTTCAAAGGTGCTTCAACCAATGAAAAACTCACTGGAAAAAGTGTTAATTTCCAAGATGTCTATTTTGATAAAAATTAACAGCTTTTCACTTTGATTTACGCTCATTTCTAATTTCTGTTTTGGTAAATACAGCTTCAGCCTGGATACTATTTTAACTTACCTAGATTTAAAAATAGCAATCATATTCTCATGGAGTGTGTATGTCATTTTGTCATTGTCATGGCAATGTTAGAGTTTTTCAAAGTGTCGAAGGTAATAAAAAGTGGAGATGCTCAAGGAGGCGTCACAAACAAATAATAATAATAAAGAAAAGTACCTTGAAGTTATAATTGTTTGCAAAGGATTATTATTATTATCATTAGTTACTTGAAACCATTGTAATTGCTTTAAAATTGTTTGTGATAGATAGGAATACTTGATATCCTGCAAATAAATTATATTGTAGCAGAAAGAATTTCAAATTATTATTTTGTGTGGGAATTGCTTTGGCCGTTGGAGTTCAAATTCATATATTTCGCCCAATGAGAATGACTGATGCCATTCTGCCTGGGTCACCTCCCCGGGGCAACATAAAAGGCAGCGCTAACCATTTCTTGCCCTTCTCGCTTCCCCACTGACCAGCAGCAGGACAAGCCAGCCAACATGACAGAGTACACATACTCTCTCTTCACTTCCTAGGAGCAGAAAAGACCAGCTAACATGAGAGAGCATATTCACTGTTCTTCACTGACTTTCACATATTTCAAGCAGTCTGCTAAGCACCATTAGGAGAGCACATCCAATTTATGGACCATTGGTGTCTGGGAAATCATTCATCATTCATCTTTCCTACTAAACCAACGGATCCTCAGAGAAACAAATTGGATATTTTCAACTCCTGCTTTGACTTTGGCATTTAATCCCTGTTCTGACGACAGCATCTCAATTCCTGCTCTGACATTCAGCTACTTTATTCCTTCGCAACTGTTTTCTTCTTCCTGCAACTTACAGCACAAGGGTTCCTTAGGCAACAGAACTCTACAACCTCAACTGCCATTTTGTATAAATGGTAATATTATCCGCCCTCCTGTTATAATATTATTAGGAATAATTAATTTAATTGTGCATGAATTAATTTTATAAGATAGGAATATTTAAAACCGTACAAATATGTACAAATGATTATTGACAAAAAGTGAAATTAAAAAACAATCAAACTTATAGTTATTAAAATGGAAGTAATGAATCAAATTTCAGCATTAAATATCTGATTAGGAGTTGATATGCCATTAAATAAACCTAAAGAAATAGTAAGAATTTTTGTTTTTTTGGTAAGTTAGCGCAAAGATTTAATCCTTAAAAGAATTCAAGACTCACAAAAAATTTACCAAAATAACACTAAAAACATTTATGTCCACATACAGAATTAATACACACGTGAAATCATATTTGTGAATTATTGTTAGCAAAAATAAGTAAGTAAAGTTGTCTCCCTTTAGTCGAGAGCAATCAGAAAGCTCCCTTTTCAATAGCTACTACACCGAGGTGTAGGGGAGGGGAGGGTAATACTCCTTTCCCTGAATTGCTCCACTTTACCCTCGAGACCTACCTTATATTGCTGAGTGTTAAGCAAGGTACTATCAAGTGCCATTTTTAAAGTCTTTGGTATGATTCAACCTGGGATTGAACCCAGATCTCCCAGATCATTGGCAAAAACTCTACCCATGAGACCAATGAGCCGGTTAGCAAAAATACAAATACATAAAAAGACAAAGTTTGTTCGTCTCAACATTTTGTTATTTGTTTTGTTTTTTTTTTTATCTTTTATTTTCAGTTCATTTCAGAGTTAACTTTTTATCACAATTTCCTGGAAGATTTCTGTTACAACATTAAACATAAACTTTTAAAAATTTGTTTTTCTTTGTTCATTTTTATTACTTGATTTCCTTTGGATATATTGAAAAGAAAAAAGGATTAATTTTTTTTTTAAAAGTTTTAAAATTGAAATTTGTACATTAAACTCTTCCAGTACTACAGATGATCATGACGCTGTTATTTAATTGAACAAATATATTGACTGAGTTGATAAATAGCATCTTATCTCAATAATACTTTTTAGTCTTTGTTTTTATGTGTGGCTTTTCATTAGACAATATGTTTTCTACCAAGAGCCACAAAAGAACCAATATAAAAACGTCACTTAAGAGAGATAAATGTTTTTCAAGAAATTATTAGAATAAAAAAAAAACCAAAGATTATTACGCTTTTGATCACCATACTTTAGAATACAAGTACATCTTGTCTGTAATAAATCATGATTTTGCCGATAAAAAGCACGTGGTTTTTTGGGGTTTTTTTTGTATATGCCTTATAGAAACTTTTACTTTTTTAAAATTGCAATTTGTGTTTGATTTTAACTGCTGTTGTAGCAGTCACAGATCTATTTTCTCTCGTGACTCAATGCCTCTGCCAAGCGATTCAGCCACACCTTGAACAATCGGCGGGCAGAGTGCACTGATTCCATATTCCTCTAGAGAACTATATTTTCTAGCCCTTTTTGGAAGTCGGCCAGCAGAGAGAGAGAGAGAGAGTACCCGGCCAGCAGAAAAGAAAGACCTCTCTCCCATCCTTTCTACTGAACGCTGCAGCAATGATGATCTTCGCCGAAGATAACGGCTGCTACCTGCAACACTCTGCTAGTATCTGCGACACTACGGCGACCTGCTGCACACAAAGAACTTTTCTCAGTCAAGTCTACTTTCTGTCATGAAAATAAACCTTTCGTTGTTGTTCTCCATGGAACTTTACTAAGCTTTTTGCTTAGATGTGGCACAAGGCCATATGAAAGGGGCACCCAATGAGACTCGAACTCACTCGTGTAGGTTTGCTAGCCGAGCTTGCTAACCATTACACCACCAGAGGCGCCTTATCGTTGTTGTTCTCCAATGAGGCTTTGTTCTTTGTTCAGCGCTACATAAACAATTACAAATTAACTTATAGTGTATGTGAACTAACAATATACTAACCTGTCAACCTTTCATGGGTTATTTTATGCCCTGAGTTTAGGAAATTACTCACATTATACATTTATATTTTTTGTGTTATATCTTGTTATGAGGTTGATAGATATATCAATTCCACGGACTCGTTAGAATTCGTGAAGTGACTCAAGAAAGGCAAAGATGACAAGAGGCAAGTGAGTAAATTTAAAGCCAACTTTTTATTTGGCAATAAATACAAGAAAACCATAAATTACAAAAGATTAGATTAAGTCTTTGTGGTATACAAAGTAAGTTTGACCGTCGGGAGATGAAAAAAGAGGAATGTGAATTTGTGGATTCCTTTTATGCGAGTAGCGGTAATTTGCATATGAGGAGAAGAGGCTAGCTATAAAAAGACCAAATTGGCGAGGCAGGGTGTGTTATTCTGAAAGCGGAGAGCAGACATTGAGTTAAGAGGAGTTGGCGTGAGTTGCGAAGTTGTGTTATTCTGAAAGCGGAGAGCAGACATTGAGTTAGGAGGAGTTGGTGTGAGTTGCGAAGTTGTGTTATTCTGTTTAGTCAGAGTTTTTGTTGTGTTAGCGAGAGGTTTAGTTGGAGATTTTTGTTGTTAGTAGCGAGGGAAAGTTTGTTGTTAGCGAGGGAGATGGTGTAACGTATGTGTGTTTACGTTGAGTTGTTTCCTAGCTGAGTTTGTAAGTCCCCTCGCTATGGTTTAACGGTAAATAAAGGTGGATGGTGAAGAAGTAAGATGGCGAGTGTCGAAAGGTGTTTTTAGAAATAAGGTTTTATTTTGTAGCATGGAATATCGGGTTTGCTTTTGGTGCTGCAAGACTCGTGGAGTTTAAGCTTGTTAGTATTGCGACGAAATTGAGTTATGAGATGTTGAGAAGGTTGAGATGGCAGCGTGTGTCGTCGGACGAGTGAGGGATTGTGTTTTAGAGTCACCATGGTTTTTGTCCGTCTGGTGGAGAGGCGTGCGTTGGTCACCATTAAAGTGGCCCAGAGGTGAATTGAGAGCTAGCGTGTCGAGAGCGGGATTACGCTCAGATCGACATAGCCAATTTTGGGGTGACATAAGTTGTGCCTGTGCGAGGCATGTTGAATGTATCTAATTTATATTCAACTGGGATTCCCCGCGAGGAATCCATAAATTAGATGGGTTCCCTCGTGTGTGTGTCCATGTTGCTGCTGCTGCTATTCTAGAGCCGCAGTGAGATGTCTGCACTAGGCGGCATTGTCCAGCTAAAAAGCATCGCTATTGAAGAACGGCTAGTGTGACGTCTGCACTGGTCGGCGTTCTCCAGCCAAAGAGAGTGTGTTTGGCAGCTTACCCGATTTTCTGGCCGGAAATGAAAGTCCGGGCTGAATAGGATAAGTCATCCTGATTGGGGGAAATTAAGTGTCGAATTAAATTGCGCGCCAAACCAAAATACAAAATTTTTCCCTTCTCTACATCTGAAAGCGGAGAGCAGACATTGAGTTAGGAGGAGTTGAGGTGAGTTGCGAAGTCGTGTTATTCTGAAAGTTGGTGTGAAGGAGTTCCAATCCCTTTTTTCATTACAGTCTTGTCTGTACACGTGGAGTCATTCAGTTGTGAACTGGTGTTGTGAGGCTTGCAGTTCACAGGCCAGGTAATATGGCCAGAGTTGCTAGGCCTAGTTGTTCTGCGAGTGAAGTCTAAGATTGTCCAAGTGGTGTCATCTGCTCATGGACTGGTTAACTACACTAGGTGTTCTCTGCATCTGGCTGGCTGCTAACAAGACATGAACCTTGTGGTGTTAAAGTTGATGCAGTTGACTACCCTGAAAGGACAGTAATGGGGAGATAAGGTTTGGGCTTTACAAGGAAGTTTGAGGTAGTTCAAAAAAGGACAGTTAAAAGGAAGTCTTGACTGCTATGTCCACTGTTCATAGCTGGACTGCTACATTCACTGAATATTTCCTGCTCTATGCAACAGTCAGAAAATACCTCAGTGATGACACGCAGAATTAATTGTCTCGGAAATAGTTTTTGTATGAAAAAATTCATTTGTTGTCAAAATTGGTGATTGCGACGAGTAAGTTTCGTTTCCAGTACACCCCATTTGGGAGGAGGGTCTCTCAATGTAAGTCCCTTCGACAGGACCACTTTTGGCGTTTGTTGTGTCAAATTTAAGGATTCGACGAAAGGTGATGAATTAATTTTTTATTTTCAAACATTAAAATTATGCAATTTGAAAAACTTATTCTCCAGTTCATTTTTTAAGAAGTTTTTTTTAACAATTTTGAAGTATTATTGTGTGGTATAATGGTTAGAGTGTTCGCCAATGATCCGGGAGACCTGGGTTCAATTCCAGGTCGAGTCATACCAAAGACTCAAATAATGGTACTTGATGGTTCCTTGCTTAACACTCAGCATTATAAGGTAAGGATCAAGAGTAAAGTGGAGCAATCCAGAGAAAGAAGTAGCGCCCTCCCCTTGGTGTAGTAGCTATCGAAAAGGGAGCTTTCGGGACACCCTCGACTAAGGTGGCCAACTTTACTTATTGTAATTCGTATGTGTTAACAAATGTGCCGACTATAAAAAAAAGTCTGTATCTCAAATGTAAATTCAGAAATCTAAAGTGAAAGAAAAAAAATCATACATCAAGAATCACAAGCCCAACGCCAAGAGGCAAAATAAATAATCAGGGATAAAATGCCAGCTTTAAAAAACCAAAAAAAAAACAAAAACGTCGATTCTTATTGAGGAAACAAAATTTACGGGTATTCGCGACTGTCAGGAAGGATAGAAAAATTACTCTATTCTATACGTCTGTTATTTGGTAAATTTCAAAAATTTATTTTTTCTTTTCGAGCTGGTTTTCTCCTTTTTTGCCACGAAGACTGGGAAAAAAACAATGGTAATTTTTTTTCTTTTTTCTTATGAACAAAATGCAGACGAACAATGAACTTAATTAACTGAAGGAACTAAATTTTGTTTTACACCGCTTTCATCTGTTTTCTTTATTTAATAAAGAGTTCATTCTGGTTATATTTTTACCTCGTCTCATTATTTTCATTTTTAACATTAATATTATAATGAATTGAATGAACAATGTAGAAATTGTTTGTAAAGGACTAAAAAAATCCTAAAGAAACCAAATTTTGGGGGAGAAAAAGAAGCAAAGTTTTTAAAAATTTCGGACTGAAAGGTAAGTAGAAAAACACTGTTCTTTATTATAAACTATTTAAAAATGTTATGATCTGCCTATAAACACTAATTTTATTCATTTCATTATTTTTTCTATATTCTAAAAAGTAGAGTAAAGGTTTTTTCATTCATTCAGTGAATATAAATTTATATTTTCATCTATTAGGTACTTATGCATCTATGTTACCGCAAAAAAGCCGAACTTTCCCGAGCGTTTCTGGGCCGATAACGGAATGAATCGGAATATTCCGGAAGGAAATTTAAGCAAGCAGACGATAAAATAAGTCAACCAATTTGTTGACAAAACGCGTGAAGATCAGAAAAAGAAAAAAAAAAGAGAAAAAGACAATTTTTAATGGATAATGTTACCAACCTTTTCAGGAGAAAAAGTAATTCACTTTAGATTTCTGAATCAACAGTCAATGTGTGGTAATTTTCAATATGAAAAAATAGTTTGAATTTTTATTTTATCAATTTTTTGCAGGGTGGGTATCATTTTTTTGTCTTTTTAAATATTTTTTTTTTTCGTATTTATGCACTTATTGTACCGTGCAGAAGTAATAACGTGATGGGGAGTGGGGGATGTTTTGTAACTTTTCTGTACTTTCACTTAACAATTTAATCATAATCCAGGTCCTGCATTTGGTGTTACGGCATCTCCAGCCATAACTTTTCCTCATTTTTTTAGGTGGCAAGGATGCTCACATGCCCGGCAACTTTTAATTTTGCCAATAAGTTTTTTTCTTGGCTGAATTGGATCACCATTTCTGCACATTGTAGATTTTCGCTTAGCTGCGATAAATTCATATTTACACTTGTTTATAACTTAGTAAACAAATTGATTGAATTATTTTATCTTAAATTTTATTAGCTAGGCATTTCGGCATATTCCGATTCTTTCCGGAAACGCTCGGGAAAGTTCGGCTTTTTTGCGGTAACATAGATGCATAAGTACCAAATTCATATTTTCATCTATCTTCGTTCATATTTTTATATTAAAGAATTATTTAAGTGATCCGTATTTTTCAAAAAAAAAAGAATCCACATTTTTGGAAAAAGTGGTTAAAAGTTGATTTTTAGAAAGAAGAAATATTGAAAAATCGAAAACTTATTTGTTTACAGAAATTTGTTTGGTAAATATGTCTCTACTTCTCGGTACATGAATTAAATAGACCCATTGTTAATTTTTAGTGGAAATTTCTTATCTTTTTGTTGCGTAAAAGAAGGTAGGGGAGTAAAATGTGCTGCCCAGTACCGGGATTGAATTCACAACCTTCTGGTTATGAGTCATACTTTGTACAGGTCTGTCACCGCTATTCGACTAGTGGAAAAGTCTGGATGTATTTTTGTTGCATAGAGAACCTTTACCTCTATATCACAGCCTCTAAATGCTGAGCTGTCTTGGGTATGACTAAACTGCATCTGGTGGTGAGGCTCCAGTTCTGGGTAGTGAACGAGCATTTTATTGTCATTACTCCCAGGTCCACTCTGATAATGAGGTTCCAGGATGGTAGTACCTGTTAGGGTCCAATCTATTAATCAAATAGATTTGTTTATCCATTATATTCAATAGCGAACTTAGTCAAGGATGACCTAAAGGCTCCCTTGTCAGTAGCTAGGGGAGGTGTTATATATTGACCTTCGGCCCGGCCAAACATGCCATTCCAAAGTGATGCATCGTAAGGAAGTGACACATTCCAATGGCCAGTAATCAAAAGAAATCGCTTAGACGGATTTGGCTGACGAAATGGAACAAGGTAAAAACCCATGATACACTCATAGACTGATGCACCGGAAGAGAGTGACCTGTGAACTGCATGACAGTTATTTCCACTTGATGACGATCAAACATGTCATTCCAAAGATTGAGTAGGCGATTGAACTATTATATAACTCGGTGAAGACAGGAAGTCAGTGAGTTGGGAACCAGAGAAGTCAGAGACAAGATGTGGTAGAGAAAGCCAGCACTCAGCAGAAAACTGAGCCCCCGGGCCTCCGGTTGAGCAGCACTGGAGAACAAGAAAGACACAGCGCCGATGGCCATAAGAGTGGGGGTCAATATATTGCAGTTCTGTTCAGTCTTCAACTCCCTCTCACAGTAAAACCCTGAGTAACCCTTCTCGAACCCTTACAATAAAATGAGAGGTACATATTTTTCTAAAGAAGTCTTCACTCGTTCTTTATCACTGTGTCGTTGTGATTCTTTCTGCATGAATCTGCATATGAGTATATAACAGAGGGTGCTTCTCCTTTCCCTTGATTGCTCTGCTTTACCTTTGATCCTTACCTTATAATACTGAGTGTTAAGCAAAGTGGCATCAAGTACCAATTTTTGAATCTTTGGTATGACTCAACCTGGGATTGAACCCTGGCCTCCTAGAATATTGGTGAACAATACTCGATGATATATATCTGCAAATTATTTCTTTAAAGAATAGTTACTTGAAGCTATGATTTAAAAGAAATTAAATATCAAATTTTTTTATGAAGAGATGACAATAAAAATGCCAAATTTGATATAAAGGGATAATGTTTTTAGGAGGCTTTAATTGATATTTTTAAATACTAAGTTCCGCAGTTTTCTAGTTTGGATACTGATTCAAAAAGATTATACAGATGACAAAGTTTTAGAAACAAATTTTATACAAAGAAATAACGATTAATTTTCTTGTCAAGGCACTTAATTCAATAGATTGAATATTATATTTTATATAAAGAAATAAGAAAGAAAAGATGGAAAGGATAGTGTTGCAAAATTTGGTATAATTGATCCTGAGAGAGAGTGTCCGAAAAACAAAGTTTGTTGAATTTTCAGCTTTCGTTTAATTTTAATTGAGTCTTCTGTAACGTCGTCTTTCTTGGGTTTTGGTTTAATTTAATTGAGTTCTAGAAAGTTGACTTTAGATAGACTTTAAGTTGAATTTCTTGGGAAGATTCTTGCCTATTTGTATATTTTTGGCTGTTCAAGACACGAGGGATGAAACCTATCTGCTGGCTATTTTTTCTTGCCTAAACAATCTGGCTTTTGAGTTCCCACTGAAGATTCAAAGCTGCCAACAAATAGGGGGAAGCAGCTTTTGGTGCCTTATTGTTGAGGCTTGCTCTTTCCTTCTCTCCTCTGGTGAAAATTAAGAGCCACATGTGGTCGGTTTTATTCTCATTAGAAATCAATTTTTATAAATTATTTACTAAGGATTATTATTAGTTAAATGAAACCATATAACTATGCGCAAACAAATGACTATCATTAAATAGAAATAATTTCTTGAAACCATAGAATTATTTGTGTTGGATAGGAATATTTGAAACTGAGTGCAAATTTTTTGCATTAAACTGAAAATTCTTGATAAACTGTGACGGGCATGTACAGAAGCACCCGAGAACAGTTTGTGTGCGCTTCAGCCGGGCACACGTTTGAAGACGACACTATAGAATGATAACAAAAAGGCATTCACCAGATTGGCCAGACTATCCGATTCGTGAAACAGATTGTAGACGAAAATAAGCTGGATCGTAAGATATAAGGACCCTGAGATATGCGCCACACAAGCTGTATTTTTATATAAGTTATAGCCAATCACGGTGCTCACAATGAACTCTTCCAACATTCATAATGGTATGTGCCAAGCATTATTTATACAATGCTCCAATCTTCAGTGGGTGCCTCGCTAACTCAGCAACTACCAAGGTTGCCGCTAGATTGTGTTGGTGTTGGTGTCTGTTTTTGTTGGTGTTGGCATTCGAATCGGGTTCATTTAGTTAGAGGACTTGCAGGCAGGTTTTGCCTTGCTCAACCGTTTTGGTTCCAGTTCCACAGATAAGACCACTATAATAACATGGAGAGTGAAGAGGAAAGTAGGTAGGGAAAAGGAATCATGGAATCTATTTCTTACTGGTCCTGGTGCAATCAAACTTGCACTTAAAAATAACGACATAAACAAATACACTGTCAATGAATGCAATTCCCTAACCTCTTAGCATGAAATATCCCTAGATGGGTTGACATGCTTTTAAAACCAATCAGTCAATCTGATTGTTGTTTTGTACCATTACGACGCCAAATAGAAAGTTGTAATGCTATGATGTTCAATTGGATGTTTATACTGGTATGGTCTCAACAATCATTTGTGCTACTACTTCAATACATAGATACTTCCACGATCACGGTTCTCGGTATAGCCTTTGTAGCACTACATAGACATTTGTACCGCCATGGTTCTAACTATGTAGCACTGCCTTGTAAATGTCAGTCGGACCTTGTGATAACCACCATGATGAAAAGAAGAAGTGGCAAACATACAAAAACATCATCTTGGTTTGTTAATACCAAAGTTGATTCACTACTACATATTTTAGTTGTTGTCAAGAAGAAAGAAACAGAGTACGAACTGAGTTGACCTCTTTAGCTAGACAGAGAGAAAAAAAACGTCATCTGGAGAAAGAGAGCAGACACAGACCTTGAATAATCTTTCTCGGTTTCTGTTGTAGTTCTAACATGTGCTTGCTCATGGGGGTCTGTCCTTAGAGCTTGGAGCTCACCCCAAAATGGGGGCTTCAAATCTCGTCTGTCTTCAAATCATCACAGCCGTTCTTCAATTGCTCTCTTTACATCGTTGTGGCTGCTATGTTTCCATTTTTGACGGAAGAAACAAAGAACAGAGAGAGAAAGAAAGACGGAATGGAAAATAGAATGGAAGAAAGGAATATAAGCTCTGTGTGCGTATGTGAACATTTGAAAAATTGTTTTACCCCTAAAGCTACAAAAGCTGTGAAATTCTACGGGCTTCTTAACTTACATGACTGACCTTCTGGGTTGGTTGGTTGTTTTATTTTACAGTGTATCAACCCTTTTTGAGTCATTTAATGCTGAATTAAATTTCAAACAATTCAATTTAGCATAAGTATAGTTTTTGTTTCCAAGCAGTTAAATGTCAAAACAGTTCTATTTCAAGCAATTCAGTTTAGCATAAGTACACAGTTTAGTTCTATTTGACACTTAGATAGGAACCTATCAGGTACTACCACTCTTGGTCAGATTGGACCTGGGAGCGATAGCATTGAAGGGGTACTCCATATTCCCCAAAGGTCTAGCATTACTGGAACCTCACCATGAGATTGTTTAGTGTCATATCCAGGACACTCTTTAGCAGGGAGTCTTATCCCTCGGCAGAGAAATAGTCTGTGTATTCTTCAACCCCAGCTGACTGGGCAATGACTTTCTGAGGTCATGTGGTATTGCTAAACATATAATATAGCTCACTGATAAGGTGTCCGTGGTGTAATGGTTATCGTCGTAGGAAATGGACACGGTGACACAAGTTCAAATCCTGGACAAGACTGATTGCATTTCACATAGCACTAATACCCTTGGGAAAGGTATGAATCCAATTATTCTCCCCCCAGCTATGGGTAAATAGTAGGACAGACTGGTTTCTTCAGCCTTGGTGAGGCAACTAGTCTAGGAGAAGGAAAACTCTGAATTGAAACCTGTTAAACTCCGCTTAAAAATTGACCTTGTGTCATATCCTGCCCGAGTGGAGGGCTTGGGTAAATATGGATAAGGATTATTTTAACAAATTATAAAAATCAAACAATTTTAACAAATTATAAAAAAAAACAACTATAAAAATCAAACAAAACAAAACGAGCAAATTCAAAAATGAATGTTAGTTATTTTCACGGTGCAATTCTATGTACAAAACTATTCATTCAAACTTATGGGAGCAATACGGTTAATTTGCAATTTCCTACAAAATGTTAAATTTGTGCCTTTTACAAAAGTATAGGACTCTCCAAGATTATGTGTTACGAACTGAGATTAATAATTGTGAGCAGATTAAGAAAAAAAGAAAAAAGTAATTATGGGATCTGATTTTCCTTTACAAACTTAGATTAATATTGTAAACTGATTTTACCGTATTTTTTATTATTTTTCTTTTTTCTTTGACAGACAATCCAACCAAAACCAAGTTTTATAGTGCAGAAATATAAAGAATTTTATGGTTCTGCTTTTCAAAATTAAAAAAAAATTCCAATGCCAAATATCATGGACATCTGTGGAAACATCTTCATGAAATTCTGTTTTTAAAATCATCAAAGAACTAAAGAAATTCAGTTTTCTTTGGAAAAATCTAAATCTAATTTATCAGAAAATTAGTCTTCAGGTGAACTTATCAAAAGACAGAAGAAAAAGAAATTGGCCGATCTGAATTCATATTTCAAACTGCACATGCAAACTCAGATTGCATTTAAACTCTTGTAAAAACATATGTGGAATCAAAAACCCTGTGCAAAAACACTATTCTTGTAACATGAGTGGATCTGCATTTTTACAGACGGCCTATTTAAACGAAGATGTAGAAGCACAAACTGGAAAAAAACTCTATTGTTGTGAAGTATGTGAATCCGTGTTTTGGACAAGTTCAAATTTAAAAAGGCATATGCAAATGCATCTAGGAGAGAAACCATATTCTTGTGAAGTATGTGGGACTGCATTTTCTCGTGACTCTTCTTTGAAAATTCATATGCGAACACACACTGGAGAGAAACCTTATTCTTGTGAAGTGTGTGGATCTTCATTTTCACAGAATTCTACTTTAAAAGTGCATATGCGAACACATACTGGAGAAAAACCATATTCTTGTGAGATGTGTGAATCTTCCTTTTCGTATAAGTCAACTTTGATTGGGCATAAACGAACACATACTGGAGAAAAACCATACACTTGTGATGTGTGTGGGTCTTCCTTTTCAGCAAAGTCAACTTTTATTGCACACAAGCGAACACATACTGGAGAGAAACCATATTCTTGTGAGATGTGTGGATCAGCCTTTTCACAGAATTCTTCTTTAAAAATACATATGCGATCACACACTGGTGAGAAGCCGTTTACTTGCGAGACATGTGGATCTTCTTTTCCACGTAAGACACAGTTAAAGTATCATAAGAGAACACATACTGGAGAAAAACCATATTCTTGTGATGAGTGTAGTTCTGTATTTGCAAAGCGCTCACATTTGAATAGGCACAAGCATATGCACACTGGCAAAAAACCATATACTTGTAAAATATGTGGATCAGCATTTTCTCAGAATTCAAATTTAAATCGTCACCTACGAACACACACTTGATAAAAACCATCATACCACTGTAAAGTCTGTGGAACAGCTTTTGTACAAAATTCACAATTGAAATGTCATATACAGATATACACTGGAAAAAATAGCCTTGTGAAATTTGTGCATTTGTATTCCCAAAGCTCCTCCACTTGAAACGGAATGGAAGAAGAAATATTCTTGCAATATATATTTGCAAAGATTCTTGAAATTTTGAATACAGACTATTTATTTTGGCATATTTCACATTTGAATCTAAGATTTCTTTAAAGAAAGTTGCTTTTCATTTACAATGCTAAATGTTTCTCAATTTGTAATAGGATTTATGATTTTATCATCATTTCAGTTTTTATTTTATTTATTTTTACTTATCTAATATTTCCTGCCAATTAAGAAGAAACTATCAACTCAGTTTGAAAATATCAGTCACTTGTATGTCACTCCTCTGCAGAGGAGCGAGACAACCCCAAAAGATAGGTCCTGGGTTAGACATTAAACTTCATATGTAAATTTCCTCTTTTGAAGATCTGGGAAGTATGGAGTGTTTTTTTGCTATTACTCCCAGGTCCACTCTGACCCAGGAGTGGTAGTAACTGTTAGATTTTCATCCACAAGTCAAATAGATCCGGTAAAAAGATATTCATATTCCAAGCTATAACTATTTAGTTAGGATTATTATTACTTGAAATCTTATAACTGTATACAAACAAATGTATATCATTAGATAGAAATAATTACTTGAATTGCACAGTCGGCTAGGGGGAGGCTGTAGAATACACTGACTGCACCTCTGCAGAGGGGTAAGACCCCCCCCCCAACAAGTGTCCTGGATATGACACTAAACAATCTGATGGTGAGGTTCCACTAATGCTGGGGCTTTGGGAATACGGGGCACCCCCTTCATTGCCATTGCTCCCACGTCCACTCTGGCCCAGCGTGGTTGCACCTGATAGGGCCCTATCTATGGGTTAAATAGAACTAACGGCATACTTATGTTAAACTGAATTATCTGACTAAACTGAATAGCTTAAAATAGAAATGTTTTTGACAATTAAACAGTACTTACATTTAAACTGCGTGCTAATGCTAAACTGAATTATTTGAAATAGAACTGTTTTTTGACATTGAAACTGTATTTACACTAAACTGATTTGTCTAACATAAAACTGTTTTGACATTTAAATGTGTGTAAACAAAATCTGTTCTTATACTAAACTGAATTAGATCTGCTTGTCTAAAACTGAATAGCTTGAAATAGAAATGTTTTTGACAATTAAACTGTACTTATATTTAAACTGCATGTATATGCTAAACTGAATTATTTGAAATAGAATTGATTATTTACATAAAAATGGATTTGGCATTAAATGACCTACAAAGGTTGATATGCCATAAAACCCAACCAACCAACCTAATTACTTGAAAGCATATAATTGTGTATAAATTATTTGTATTAGGAATACTTGAAGCCATATAATTGTACAAATTATTTCTATTTGATAGGAATTCTTGATATCATATAACTAGAAAAAACTCTTAAAAAATACTCCCCAAAATGTAAGTATAAACCAATGATATACATAATTCCTAAATCTCTAGGCATAAAATAACCCTAGACAGGTTGAAGTGTTGTTAAAATCAATCAACATAAGCAATTAGATATTCACTATACGTTCAATTCAAACATCATTTCTGGCTTATTCACTTCATAGATTAATGAAATACTTAAAATATTTGTTCAGTATTCTAATTTTTATAAATCTGATATGAAATTTGACCAATGTTTCTGCACAACACATTTCAAAATGAACATAATAAAATATTAAGTGTCCATAGATTCATTTCGTCTCAATTTCAAAGATGAGTGAGATATTTATTTTATAGAGTTTAATAAAATAAAGATTTGATCTTGCTAATCTGATTGACAGAAAGTGAAAATGCCGATTACAGCACATCTTATTGGGATAGTTTATGAAAAGTGGCTATATGGCTGCTGTTTTGTGGGATGCTGCTTCCAGGATTTGTTCAAAACAGCACACAGAATACATGTAGTTTACCATAGTGGTATTAATGAGTTTTTCTGGCCCAACATGACACCACCATAATGACACCATTGACAAAAACGAAGACTGTTGAACAACTCATTGCTTTATTTACAATTAGGTAGCCAGTAGCTGTTGGGAGAAAGAAAGGGAGTATGGAAACATGAGACAAGCATGCCAACTAGACAATTATAAGCAACATATTATAGTGAGAGAAAGAGCAGACACCGACCTTCAATTTTTTCTTCATTCTAACATTACTGCTGGCTCCAATGCCCCCTTTGGCACACTTCCAGAATTTGGGGCTTGTGAATTTTTGCCTCTTTACATCTTCATCCCTTGTGTCCGACTCACATCTGTACCTTATTGTTGTTTGCCGTCAACTCTCCAAAGAGTCGTCTCTCACTTCCACCTGTCGTGTCAGTAGCAGACACATCCCGTTCCGTTCACACGTGCACAAAATTTTGGACCTCAAGCTTTCCTTTGCCATCCCCAACCACAAGAGCCTCAGCCTGGTCATTTGGACACAACTGTCTGCTTTATTTATTTATTTATTTATTTATTTTTAAGAGCTGTTCAATTGCATTACAGTAGTTCCCATTTAGATTTTTCTTGTGGGATTTCATTAAAGTCCAAGAGGTGCAACCATACAATAGTATGGACATGGCTACAGCTTGGAAGAATTTCTGTAAATCAAACTTGGACAAGTTTTCCTGCTGCTCAGGTTTTATGGTACCAAAAACATAAAAAAAGGAAGGAGGATAAAGAGTGAAAGGCGGAAGGGAGAGACAACAATTGCATCACCCTTCACTTGTGCATCCCCACGTCCCTTCCTCATCCTTAGAATGGACCCTGGGTACGATGACTTAAAGTACTGAGACACATCTAACAATTGTGGGAGCTCAGAGCACGTGAAACTTAAAGTCATGGTGGATACATGAATTTGTAGACGACCTCTTAACTTTTAAATTTTGAATTTGCTTTGCTTATTACAGCATTGTGCATGTTTTAAAAAAATTCTCTTAATCTGTTTTGAGCAAAATATTTATAGGAGATGATTCTGTGAACTTTGGATATTAATTCAAGAATGAAGGCTTTGTTTTATGGAGTAGTTAATTCCCCTTGACCATTTTTAGGGTTGATTAAAGGCACCTGGTGGTTGCCGAAAATGTTTTTTATTTTTATTTATCTTGATTCGAATTTATTTTAAGGAGAGAGTCTAAGATCACATCAGCTGAGAGAATTAACATATGTATTAGAAGTAAATGAAGAATATATATGGGGATAATCATTTAGTTTACGAGCTGAGATTATTCAGAAGGTTCCACCCGCTATGGACGGCCTGGCATGTACTCCAATTGGGATGGGTTGATTTACAGGAACACCCTGTTCTTGTTTCTTAATGTTTCTAACACCCTATTGTTTTGACCCCCTTTGTCCTTGCCTGAGAATTTAAATTTTATAAAGGTCTTCCCACCACTTTATTTTTATACATAAATAAACTGTAATCCACATTTGCTGTTCTGCAACCTCAAGTCTAACATGTAAAAAGTCATCTGACAAGACGGAGAGTATAATAATATTCTCTGGCAAAATAAATTTATAATGACAATTTAACCCTGTTTGAGTTTCCTTCTAATTGAACTATATACACTCTGTATGTGAGTTTTGTTATATAAACCTGGGAGGAAAAAGAGATGTAACCATATTTACCAACCCCTCCGATCGGGCAGGATATGACACAAGGTCAATTTTTAAGCGCAGTTTAACAGGTTTCAATTCAGAGTTTTCCTTCTCCTAGACTAGTTGCCTCGCCAAGGCTGAAGAACCTAGTCTGTCCTACTATTTACCCATAGCTGGAAGGAGAATATTTGGATTCCTACCTTTCCCAAGGGTATTAGTGCTATATGAAATGCAATCAGTCTGGTCCAGGATTTGAACTCGTGTCGCCGTGTCCATATCCTGCGATGATAACCATTACACCACGGGCAATAGCCATACATCAAGCACTCACGTAGATTTAGTTGACATTCCTCATATATTCTATACACGAATAATCCACACTCACTGTCTTCGGATATTACTATATATATATATATATACCGGTTCATTGGCCTAGTGGGTAAAGTGTTCATCAATGGTCCGGGAGAGCTGGGTTCAATCCCAGCTCGTGTCATAACAAAGACTTTAAAAATGGTACTTGATACCTCCTTGCTTAACACTCAGCAATATAAGGTACGTACCAAGCAATCCAGGGAGAAGAGTAGTGCCCTCCCCTACACCTTGATGTAGTAGGTATTGAAAAGGGAGCCTTCTGGTCGCCCTCAACTAGGTCGCCAACTTTACTTTTTTATAACTATATATATATATAGTTAGAATGGCATTGATATGGAATCAACATTGGTAACAGTTAGTTTCTTCCTTATGCAATTGTCAAAGTAGTTCTCTATGGTAGGTATCCCTTTATATATTGTTGTGATGGGAAGAGTGATCTAGTTTGTAGGACATTCTAGAAAAGCAGTGGGTTTCTACAACATGGATATTTACATGACTATATTATATTGATTTTGTAATTTGATTAATTTATTTGTGTTTTTATTTATTTTCATTCTTTTTTCACACCAATTTTGATTGTCACCAACTGGAGTCTTGAATGACAACAAGTCTCCTTTGGTCTCCAGGACTTTACTAAGTATTCAAGCTGATGTTAATGATGCTGTGGTCTGGATTGTCTCAATTCTTTCACTAATTTCTAATTCTTCCAGTTTTTCCCAAGCTCTTGACGATTATTCCAAGCTGACCAACTACATTTATTCAAATACCTTCATGTTCCACCACTTTTTTAGCTCTCTTTGTGGTCCACCTTGACCAGTTTTAAAAAGTCAAGATTATCTTACAAAGGAGACAACCCAAGCATTCATTCCTTTGATGAGAATTCTGCATCAGAGTCTGGTTTTTTAAAGTTTTCTTGTTAAACAGCAAAAATCCACATTCTTTTCTCTTTAATTACTACTAGATCCGGTCTTCTGGCTTGGATTTGGCAATCCGCTTGTTTCTCAATGTCCTAGAAAATTTATGCGTCTCATTTTCTAAAAAAGATTCTGGTTTGTGGAAATCTCATTTGTCAGCATGGTCAAACTTTAACGTTTTGCACAATTCTCAGTCAATCACATTTCCCACCCAGTCATGTCTTCTCTTGCATTCCTTGTGATTTAAGAACAAGGGTCTTCCTATCTCAGTTCACTGCACCAAATTTGTTTCATCGCACAAAGTCTCTGGTCTCTCTCAGCTCGACTGTTAACACTTCCCTAGGCAAATGAGTTGTTTCACCTGACCAAATTTGTGTGTGTCTTAAGTAGTGTCTTCTACAAGCCCAAGCCTGCCTCTGATTGGCTGAAACACTCTGATTTAGATTAAACCAATCTACAATTTGTTATGAGAAGGTCTCAGGTTCAATTCTTGATAAGTCACGAGTTTTCTTCCCTTTTCCTACCCAATAACCTGACAGGCCACACAGATGCGTGGTCGTTTGCATGAGTAATAATTTCTATTACATTCCTTTTGTGTCAATTTGCTGCAATCACTTATGTGATTAACCATTTCATTTCTGTCACCACATGCCCTACACTTTCTATTTTGTTGTTTATTATGTATTTTTCGCTTTGATGTAATTGGTTCTTATTTTGTGCAGCTATTAAAAGAGTAATGGTGGAGTAATGGTTATCGTCGTAGGAAATGGACACGGCGACACGAGTTCAAATCCTAGACGAGACTGATTGCATTTCACATAGCACTAATACCCTTGGGAAAGGTATGAATCCAATTATTCTCCCTCCAGCTATGGGTAAATAGTAGGACAGACTAGGTTCTTCAGCCTTGGTGAGGCAACTAGTCTAGGAGAAGGAAAACTCTGAATTGAAACCTGTTAAACTGCGCTTAAAAATTGACCTTGTGTCATATCCTGCCCGAGCGGAGGGGTTGGTAAATAGGATTAAAAGAGATTCACATTATTTATTATCATTTGACTCCTTGTAAGTTTACAAACCAGTTTTAACTGATGCTCTTTCACTGGAGTCTGAGTGACAATAAGTCTCTTTAGGTTTCCAGGACTTTTCTCAGTATTCTAGCTGATTTTAATGCTGTAGTCTGTATGGTCTTCATTCTCCCTCCAATTTCTAATCCTTCCATATTTTTCCCAGCCCTTGGGAACTGTTCCAAGTGTACCTAATACAAATGGTATCACCGTCAGCTTCATGTTCCACAGTTTTATTTGCTCTCTCAAGTAATATCAAAGTATTGGTATTTTTTTCGCTTTCTTTCACTTTTCATCTGGTGGTACAGTGAAATCTGGATGACACTTCTTTTTTCTTATTAACTCTAAACCTAGTCTTCTGGCAGCGATTCGGTAACCTATTTCTATTTCAAACAAGCTGAGAATTATGTGTGTCTTATTTTTTGGAACTGATACTGGTTTGTGCCGATCCTACTTGTCAGTTGGGTCAAATTTGAATCTCTTGCACAATTCCCAGTGGATCACCTTTCCCACCCAGTCATGCCTAGTCTTATATTCATTTTGTGTCAGTTTGCTGTATTTGCTTTTTGTTTGGTTGGGGTTGGTTTTATGGCATATCAACCATTGTAGGTTATTTAATGCCAAATCCATTTTTATACATATAAAATGTTCTATTTCAAGCAATGCAATTTAGCATAGGTACACTGTTTAGTTGTCAAAAACATTTCTATTTCAAGCTATTCAGTATAGTCAACAAAATTACATGGTTCCAAGAATTGCTATGTTTCACTAACAATTCAATTAAACATCAATCATTTATTTACATAAAGTGAAATATAAAAATGGTTCTATTTCAAACAATTCAGGTTAGCATAAGTATGCAGTTTAAATGTCAATACAGAACTAAATCGTGTGCCCATGCTAGACTAAATTGTCTCAAATAAAACTATTTGACCCATGGATAGGACCCTATTAGGTGCTACCACTCCAGGCTAGAGTGGACGTTAGAGTCGGCAATGAAGGAGTAATCCACATTCCCCAAAGCTCCAGCATTACTAAGCCTCACCATAAGATTGTTTAGTGTCATATACAGGACATTCATTGGGGAAGTCTTACCCCTCTGCAGAGGTGCAGTCAGTGTATTCTATAGCCCCAGCCAACTGGACCATTGCTTATCGTGATTGTCTCATCTTTGTCTCCACTTGCCCAGTCGGCTGGGGATGTAGAATACACTGACTGCACCTCTGCAGAGGGGTAAGATCCCCCAATGAGTCTCCTGGATATGACACTAAACAGTCTGATAGTGAGGTCCCAGTAATGCTGGGGCTTTGGGGAATAAGGAGCACCCCTTCATTGCCATTGCTCCCAGGTTCACTCTGGCCCAGAGTGGTAGCACCTGATAGGGCCCTATCTATGGGTTAAATAGAACTAACGGCATACTTATGCTAAACTGAATTGTTTGATATAACTGAATTGGTTGAAATAGAAATGTTTTTCACAATTAAACCGTACATACATTTAAACAGCGTGCTTATGCTTAACTGAATTATATATAACTGCTTGAATATCTTGAAATAGAAATGTTTTTGACAATTAAACTGGGGGTGTCCTAGTGGTGTAATGGTTAAAGTGATGGACTGCGGAATCGTAGTAAGCGTGTTCATATTCCAGTCATGCTATTGCGTTCACTTTTGGGCAAATACCCTTGAGAAAGGTATAGAACCCCCTTATCCTTCTAGCTATGGTTTAAATAGTACCACTACTGTTCTTCAAGGAGAATGGCTTTGCCATTAAATAACGTAAAAAAAGTTGATATGCCATTAAAACAAAGAAACCAAACCAAACCAAACCAAGACAATTAAACTGCATGCATATGCTAAACTGAATTATTTGAAATAGAACTGATTATTTACATAAAAATGGATTTGGCGTTAAATAATGTACAAAGGTTGAGATGCCATAAAACCCAACCAACCAACCTAATTACTTGAAAGCATATAATTGTGTATAAATTATTTGTATTAGGAATAAAACCCAACCAACCAACCTAATTACTTGAAAGCATATAATTGTGTATAAATTATTTGTATTAGGAATAAAACCCAACCAACCAAACCATCTGTCTCCATACAATCTACACTTACTATTCTTCTGCATATTATCAATTTTCATTTTTATATGAATTATCCTAATGGCATTATTTTGTGCTGCTATTAAAAAAGATTCAGTTTCTCTGTTGAGGTTTCCTCTTCTTAGCCATGTTCACGTCATCTTGTGCAATCTCTCCTGTTGGTTAATTGAATAATCCATATAGTTGTTTTTCTGTCCAGTTTTGTTTTTGAGATTTTCTTGTTTTGCTGTTTGTCCTTTGATTGACTTTATTTTTATTAGCTGCTGTAATTAATCTTTCTTTACTCCTTTAAGTGTTGCATCTACACAACAACACTGCTGAGTCCACTTTCTCCTTCTTTTGTTGACACATTGAGTCTGTCTTTGTCATTTCTTGGGTGTAAGGCCTTGTGCATCATCAATTTCCTTGTCCTTTCGTCCATTTGTCTGAGTTTCTCTTTTGTCTATTTTAAAAATGGTCCACAGTATCTTAGAAAGAAATTGCCCAGGTGTTTATTTCTTTAAAAAGTCTGCTTTAGAGTTTTTTATTCATAAGTACTCCATTTTTGCCTTTTCTTTTTCTTCCTCAGAAGTACTCCTTTCTTATTTACCTGATTAAAGAGTTCCTTCATTGTTCATTTGTATTTCGGTCATGAAAGAGTGCATATATAGAATTTACACTACTATATTTTTAAAATGGCTGTGATACAAGAAAATTCTAGAAATTAGGATACTGATTCACTAATTAGTTTTGAGAACCTATTGGTCAAGAAAGTCACGTGATTTATGCTCCCAACTACGTCCTCACCTTTGATTTTCTCCCGCACAAAATAAACAGTGTGCTTGGAGCCAATCACATGACAAGGATTAGCTATGTATATATACTCTCGTCTTCCAATAACTCTTGACTTCCAATAACTCATTCTCTTACATTTTGACTTCGAGAGACAGCTTGGCTTTGCCAGCTAGTGACACACAGCTCAATACACACAATGTGGGTACGTATATACTCTGCAACCTTTTTCTTTCCTGTTCTGCCTTTTCAGCTGGGCTTGTTCCAGTCTCGTGCACGGCCTCAGACATTTCGTCAAATCCCGAAAGAGACAAACTACCAACATGGGAGAAGACACGTTCCTCCTAGAATACATTGCTATATTTCTGTATACAGATATCTTGCATGAAATACTTAGTCAACGTACATTTTATAGTCGACAGGACACTTTTCATATTTAGTCTTTTTTCGTAATATCCGTGTTAGTTACATACACACACACACACACACACACACACACAGAGGAATATTTAACAGTATTAGAATATTCATAATGTTTTGTAATGTTTCTTTTTTATGTACTTGTTGATATATAAATTCATTTTTGTTTGTATTGCTTTGTTTTAAATGTTCTTTTGTTCACATTGTTTTACATCGTTCGCTTTTCAATAATGAGCCACCATAAATTGTGGGAGCAACATTATTCAACAGACAACCCCACACTTATCATAATTCAATCTATGATCTCAACCCCCTAAAAAGGAGGAACTGAAAGTGCATATTCAATATGTAATGTTATGGGAGTTTAAGGATGACTGAAGCATGACAGAAACAGTTATGAATATTTTTAGTGTTTATGGCCAAAGTGTCGTGACTGATTACTAAGTTCAAATCTGGTTTTCAAAGTTTCGTTCTGGCGTTACATCATTAAGAGATGACCCCCAAACCAAGATGCTCATCAGACTTTGATGAAGATGCTTAAAGAGAATTAGAGGATAGTAATCTGCTCAAAAGTACTCGAGAATTAGCACTTGACCTCAAAACCTAACAAAGGGCTGGGACTGAGATCTCCGACGAGACCGGAAGTGAGGGAGGAAAGGCAGGTCCGAGAGAAGCCAGGGCAATTGGCAAGGGGACGCACTGAGGGGCAGTTGATAAAGGGACCCAGAGAGGTCAGTTGGCGAAGGGAGACCCAGAGGGGCAGTCGAGAACAGACAGCAGAAGAGACCAGTCAATATGAGTTAGCAGTCCTGAGTCGACAACGGACAGCAGAAGAGACCAATCGGCGTGAGATAGAGTCCAGGGGCAGTGAGGAAGACGATCAAAGATGAGTTGGCATTCCTAGTAGCTTGTAGAAGTTTCGCGCAAACTACACGCCAGCGTTAGTCTACAAAGGCACAAGGAATGCAGGGTCACAAAACTACCCTTCTTGCACTTGGAGCTGACCTAAGTGCGTATTGTTCGTTTATTCTTTTTCTCCCACTCCCTCGGTTGTATTTCTTGTGGCCGTAAAGAAATGTGTGATACCCCTGTCAGAACTATAGGACTTTACACTCCTATGAATTATTTTGGGCGGTATGCCACTTGTTCCCACAAAGATGGCGGACGCTCACATATTCAGTCTCGGGAAACCATTGGCCAGGAGGACCACGTGACATGCTTAAAACTACGTCCGCGCGTAAATTCAAGTCCTGCGTTCGGAGCCACCTACAAGACACGTATTTTCTATAAATACGTCGTCTTCAAACACCCTTGTTCTCTTTTTTACCAAATTTCTTCGCAGCAGCAACACACTCCCTCCAGCGTGAATCAACAGGAGAGCGAAGCAACAACATGGATGGGCCTCGCAGACATTTATATACATTGACAATGAGACGCTTTCCAGTCTCAGAGAAACTGCCCGTTTCTAATCATAAAAAAAGGACATTTTAAATATGTAATCCTTTTATAGCTTAGTTGTGTTAGATACACACACACACACACACACACACTATTATTTTGTTAGTAGAATTAGAAATATTTTTATGTATCAATGTAAGTTTTATTATCATAGTATATAAATTTGTTTTTGTTCATCGCCTTGTTTTAAATGTTCTTTTTGTCCACGCCGTTTTACAACCTTTACTCGTTTCATTCGTTCCATATCTTTTATTCATTTGTTTCATTGGCTTCTTTCATTTACTACTTTTTTCCATGTGCCTATATTATGTCTATATTATGTCTATTCCACCTAAATACTAAACACTATATATCAAACTTCAACATTAAACTTGTGGGGAAGCAAATACTAAACCTTATTCTAAAAATATCAAAAATTAATATTAAATTATCGGATACCATAAAAACATTTTCATTCACATCCTACAGTACCCACTAGATGAATCATGGGCCATGAATAGTATTGGTTTTAAAAAGTTGATGTATTCGGGGCCGCCGAAGGGGTGTATCACATCAACACATATCAATTGCCATCACTTGATAAAGATAGAAAAAGTGAGCATGAAAATCAAAGAAAATGCTCTTTACTCATCAAAAGAAGAAATGAATTTTTCTACGAGAGTTCAAGGCCATTTTCAGAAAGAATGGCACACGAGAAAATATTGGATTTGGGCCGTTGGAATCTATCCCATCCACCATATTTACCAGATCTTTTGCATCAAGTGATCTGTGGCGATTTAGGAATTAACAGTAAAACTCAGTAAAAAAACTCAGTAAAAAAGCATTCTGAAGCATTATTTTAATTCAAAAGAAAAAAATGGTTATTTTTAATTATAAAGAATACGCATTTAAATAGTGAACATTTTAACTGGAGGAACTAAAATATGTTCGACACCGCTTTTCTTCTGTTCTAATTATTTGATATTTCTTCCTTTTTAAATGAACGGTTAATGTTTTTTTTTTAATTTTCTTTGTCTAATAATTTTCATCTTTAACATTATTATTATTATTATTATTATTATTATTATTAATTCAGTGAACAATGTAGAAATTGTTTGTAAAAAAATCCTAAAGAAACCAAATTTTTAGGAGAAAAAACAGCAAAATTTGAAAATTTCTGAAAGGTAAGTAGAAAAATAAAGTTGAAATTATTAACCATTTTCTAAAAATCTTCACATAAAAATTAATTTTATTAATTTCTATTTTTTTTTTTTTTTTTTGTATTTTTAAAAGTAATGAACCTTTTCATTTAAAATTGTTTCCATTTTATCACGATTTTTATCGTCATAAACATTTGTATATTTATTTTGAATGGAAATTCTTCAAGATTTTCAAAGAAATATTTCAATGATTTTTTCAGCTGATAATTTAACAGCATATTTAATCTTATTTTTATATACATTTTATATTTTTTGTCCAATTTTGGAATATATACCGCCAAATGTAGTATTTTGAATTTATTGTCATAAATTTTTGTCAGAGGAAATTCTAACGACATGAAGTTCATTATATATATACGCCGTAATTATTTGTGTTTTCTAAATTTTTCAGCCCAAAATTTAGGGGTGTGGGTTGTACGGGAGAATTATCTAATTTATTTTCCTGCCGCATGCTTCACTATATTTTATACCCAAAGTAAGTTAAATATATAATCCAAACTGGAAAGTGATTTACACCATTGCAGAGAAATACCCATTGGAATGTGTGTTTGGTTATCATTATCTTTCTCCTAATCTGAACTTCTTTTTTTTTTTTTGGCCACAAGCTTGTTGCATTTTTGTGTGTCCGTGTATTTGCTCTAAATACTGTGTACATTTTGTGCTTTAAGACATAATGTTAGTTTTAGTTTGTAAGGGCCGATGAAAATTTGAACAAATGGTAAATTTAGGTGCTACAACTTCTAAGACGTTTAGAGGTGTGTGTTCTGAATCATTTCAGAAGATGAAATGTTTCACTGCCCTTGCCAAAAGAAAGAAACTCAAATACAACGTAGAATATAGAATTACAGCCAGTCGTGAAGAAATGGTGAAAATGTCCTTGTTTTATCCAAGAGAATTGGAAGAATTGATATTCAGTCAAACCAAAAAGATTATTCTAAAGAATTTTAGACACAAAAAGAGTGTTGTGGAAAGAAAGAATTTCAAATTATTGTTTAATGCAGGAATTATTTTTGCTGTTGAGGTTTCTATTTTCTATTTTCGTCCAATGAGGATGATTTAAACCATTCTACTCAGATGACTTTCCTGGGTAGTATAAAGGGCCGTGCAAACGCTCTCTCACTCTTTTCCTCACATATCTATCGAGCAGGACAGACCGACTCTTCCTCGTTCGTTCTAGAGCAGAACAAACCAACATTCAACACGAAGAGAGCATCATTCAACCATGGGCCATTGTTCTTTTTGGAGACTAGTCCTTTGTCATCTATTTATTCCTCTTAGACCAACTGGACCTCGAAACTTCAGGTTAGATGCTTAATTCCTGCTCTGACATCACCAACTGCTTGCTTCCATTTTGTACGACTCACAGTACAAGGGTTATCTTTCTGGCTGTTATTAAAACTGTTGAAACTCATCAATATTTCCATACACATTCCTGTATTTTCAGATCTTCTTAATGTAACAGGGCAGACCACAATTTGACTTGTTGCCAAAAAGAGGTTTGTTATTGCCAAACAAATCTACAAGAGAGATCTAGATTTTTTATGAAGAGAAATGAACAGAGATTCTCAAGAAAGAAAGTGAGCAGGAGTGTATGTAGCACCTAGTGAGGCTCAAATTCTCGAGTGTTGCTAGGCCAATAAATATGTCGATCCTGAATACTTAAGAAATGATTAAAGTGGCACAGAAATGGCTCGGATGACAAAGACAAATGAGTAAATGTAAAGCCAATTTTTATTTAGCAATAAATATGAGAATAGAAATTTGAATGAAGTTCCAGTGGCGTTAAAAGTGCGAACTCAACTGTCTAATAGTTTTTGATAATCTTGAACATGTTGTTTGTGCAGCAATGTGGCCTGGTAGTCTGCGGACCGCTGGAGAGTTGAACACATTGGATTGCAGAAGCAGGTCGATCGACATGATTTGGCTGTTAACGGAGTGTTGAACTTGTGGATGAGATGTCAAGTTGGTTGGATTGATATCGTCAGGCTTGCTGCTCAAATGCTTGGTCATATAGACATTCCTGCTCTACTTGGGATGTCAACACTCGTCATAGCAGTGTTGTCTGTTTGTGATCTGTTGCTCTGGGTGTTCACTGCATCTGACTGGCTGATAAGGGCATTGTCATCATGGTGCTGATTAAGATGTAGTTGATTCCCCTCAAAGGGCAGAGTATTGGAGAGATTGGACCTGTGACCTTATAAGGACAGTTAGAAAGAAGAAAAGACCTGTGTTCTTAAAAGGACAGTTAGAAAGAAGAGGCTGGACTGCTGCATTTACTGCTCATGGTTGGGGTAAGGAGGTGATAGTGTCTGATTGTCTGGAATTGCTGAAAGAATGCAGGAGGTATGAACTGCTGGAAGAGGCAAACTCTAGATCCTCTTCGCTTAAAACCAGGCAAGCTAACTTTTTAGTCTAATATTTTGGCCACTATGCTGAAACGAGGTCACAGCAGCACAGGCTTGCTAATTATTACCTAAAACTCAGTACGAACCAATATTTATAAAAGACTTGTGAATTTTTTTTTTTTAGATAGAGCAAATTTTTAACCACAAAACTTTACTTTTCCCCCTTATCACCTATGCGTTTTCACCAGCAATGAACAAATACACTTGTAGATGGATGCTCTGAGAGTAATGCCTCTTATTCGTTGATGTAATTCTGCAGTCACAGAGAATGTTGGATGTTTAAAAAAACAAGCAATGACAAGTTGTTACATTGGCAGGTGCAGCTCATTTTTTGTCATTTTTCTTCCTACTTTGTTGAAACACTGCTGATAAATGATGATCATGTTTTAATATGGACACCTCAGATAATGTAAGTAAATTAAGATAATGTGTTTGTCTCCTTCTTTCCATCGTACAAAGGAAACAATGATCTAAGAATTGATATCAAGTGATAGCCTATTACAACAACAACGCAACAAATGTATCCATAAAACTCACATATTCAGATATAAAACAAGTTTATACAATTTTATTAAAATTACTATTCTGTTTGTTCATTTCCAAGTTATGCTTATCTACATACTCTCCCTGCCGCCAAGTGGGATATTCTTTCTTTCTCTCTATTAATCAATTTTGATATTCTATCTACAATTCTTCTGTATTTCAAAATTCAACTGAAAAAGATAACCCTAACCCTAACCCTGTCTAGTGGGTAGAGTGTTTGCCTATGGTCCGGGAGACCTGGGTTCAATCCCAGGTTGCATCATACCAAAGACTTTAAAAATGGTACTTGATACCTCCTTGCTTAACACTCAGCAATATAAGGTATGTATCAAGGGTAAAATGGAGCAATCCAGGGAAAGGAGTAGTGCCCTCCCCTACAACTCGGTGTACTAGCTATTGAAAAGGGAGCCTTTGGGTCACCCTTGACTATGATCACCAACTTTACAACTTACATACCCTCCCTGCAGACAAGTGGGATATTCTTCTGCATTTCCTGACTGCAGCCAAGTGGGATATTCTTTCTTTCTCTCTATTAATCAATTTTGATATTCTATCTACAATTCTTTTGTATTTCAAAATTCAACTGAAAAAGATAATTACTCAATATTTTTTTGATATAAATTTTGGCTTAATCTTTGGCTTTACAAGAAAGACGATTCTGTTCAAGAAAGCTTTACTGTCATCTTAGAAATATGAAGAAATTAAAAAAAGATTTTTACAATTAAAAGAAAGATTTGCAGGTGGTGTGTGTTTTTAAAAATACATGTGTATAAAAATGAATGTAGTTTTGTTGATTGTGCTTAATTATACATGTATATATATATATATATATATATATATTCACACACACACACACACACACACACTTGCACCGAAAAGAGCCAGGGACAAAGGAATTGTTGGGAGAAAATTTTCTTTTTATATGAACCAACAATTTTGGAGATGAAATTTGTCTTTTTTGTTGATTGGTAAAAAAAAAATTTGTTTTGATTTTTTTATTTAATGGAATTTCCATTGATCTTGCTTGTAAATTATTTCTTGAATATATTTTTTCTTTTTACAGATGATCCAGTCAATTAGGAAGAATTTTAGAGATCAGCTTTTCCAGATCAGGAAATAAGAAGATACAATTGAAAAATTGTTAAAACATCTGGATTTAACTTTCTGGTGTTCAATTTATAAAATGCTCAAAGAATTGAAGAAATCTAATACTTTTAGGAAGAATCCTCATTTCTATTGTCAGAAAGTTTATATGGAAACACAGAACTAAAATAGATCAGAAATCGTATTTTAAAATCCACTTGCAAACATTGGAGTGAAATCTACTTCTGTAAAATCTGCAGATTTCATCCTGATAAATTTTTGCCCATTTCACAACCATCATCATATGTATTCTTTTGACTCTCTATCACCATCTCTCCCTATCAGCCATTGCTCTTGATAAGTCCTATAGATGGTAACCAGTGTCTGTACAGATGTTGGTCTTCACTGGTATCCATATGTAGGAGTACACAGAAGAATATCGCTTTGTCCTAAGCACTCATCATGTCTTGCTTATTTTACATGGATGGTTTGTGTGACGGGAGGTAAGTGGCCATACAGCTGCTTATTTGTAGGGTGCTGCTTTGAGGATTTGTAATCTTTCTCTTGATTTTTCTTCACGTATTTCAACTATACAATAGTACTTATTCAACTACAATTTTGAAAAAATCTTGTTTGATTTTACAAAAACTTCCTGTTCCTGTGTGAAAATACAGATTTCTATTTTTGAATTAAGTATCAGCATTTTATTTTGATTTTTTTTTTTCTGTATCACTATCATTCTTTTTATATTCTCAGTGAGAAAAACATATTGTGAAATATTTGGATCGAAATTTTCATTGCATTTTTAAAAAAAAATTGGATTTGGAGTAAAGAGA
The DNA here is from genome assembly GCA_963585895.1 of Sepioteuthis lessoniana. Lineage (NCBI taxonomy): Eukaryota > Metazoa > Mollusca > Cephalopoda > Myopsida > Loliginidae > Sepioteuthis > Sepioteuthis lessoniana. Next base: position 6,751,992 of record OY757908.1, read on the forward strand.
AAAGCTATATTGTTTCTTCTCCGCTAAAAACATATATGTAAGCATCTCTAGAGCAAAACCTATTGTAATGTATGGGAATCTGTATTTTTACCGAATTCGAACTTAAGAATGCATATGGAAACACAAGCTGAAGAAAAACCATATTTTTGTGAAGTATGTGGCTCTTCATTTTTACACAAGTCATATCTAAACCGCCACATGCAGGAACATACTGAGAAACTTTACTCTTGTAAAGTTTGTGGGTCTGCATTTTTGGACAGTTCCTATTTAAAAAAGCACATCCAAATGCACATAGGAGAGAAACCATATTCTTGTGTTGTTTGTGGATCTGCATTTTCACTTGATTCTGCTTTACAAGCACACATGCGAACTCATACTGGAGAGAAACCATATTCTTGTCATGTGTGTGGATCTGCTTTTACACTGACCTCATCTTTGAAAGCACATGTGCGAACACATACTGGTGAGAAACCATATTCTTGTGAAATATGTAAATCCTCTTTTGCAGATAAGTCAGCTTTAATTGTACACAAGAGAACACATACTGGAGAGAAGCCCTATTCATGTGATTTGTGTGAATCTTCTTTTTCAGATAAGTCAACTTTAATTGTACATAGACGAATACATACTGGAGAGAAACCATATTCTTGTAAAGTATGTGGATCTGCCTTTTCACAGAATTCATCTTTAAAAGCTCACATGCGAACCCACACTGGTGAGAAACCATATTCTTGTGAAACATGTGCATCATCTTTTGCAGATAGGTCTGCTTTAATTGTACATAAGCGAAAACATACTGGAGAGAAACCATATTCTTGTGATGTATGTAGATCTTCCTTCACTGCAAAATCAACTTTAATTGTGCATAAACGAACGCATACAGGAGAGAAACCATATTCTTGTGAAGTATGTGGATCAGCATTTTCTCGTGACTCTTCTTTGAAAATACATATGCGGACACACACTGGGGAGAAACCATATACTTGTGAAGTATGTGGATCAGCATTTTCTCAAAATTCTTTTTTGAAAGCTCATGTTAGAACACACACTGGAGAAAGACCATATTCTTGTGATATATGTGAATTATCTTTTGCAAATAAGTCAACATTAATTGTACATAAACGAACACACACTGGAGAGAAACCATTTTCTTGTGATGTGTGTAAAACAGCATTTTCTGATAAAGCAACATTAATTGTGCATAAACGAACACATACAGGCGAGAAACCATATACTTGTGAAGTGTGTGGATCTGCATTTTCACAGAATTCATCTTTGAAAATGCATATGCGAACACACACTGGAGAGAAACCATATTCTTGTGAGAGGTGTGGATTTGCTTTTTCACGTAAGACACATTTAAAAAGTCACATGCGGACACATACTGGAGAAAAACCATATTCTTGTGAGCAATGTGGTTCTCCATTTGCAAGACGTTCACATTTGCTTAGTCACATGCGAACACACACTAAAGTGAAACCATATAGCTGTGAAGTGTGTGGAGCAGCTTTTGTACAAAATTCACAGTTGAAAAATCACACACGAATACACACTGAAAAAAAGACGTAGCCTTATGAAATTTGTGGATATGCATTTCCAGAACCCCCACAGATATTTGGGAGAAATATTTGTGTAAATAGTATTTACAAAGACATTCTTTTGAATAGAGACAATTCCCTTTGATATACTGGGTGTTTAAAAATATCTGATATCATAAGATATAAATATATGAGTAACTTTATAGTCTAGAAAAATGAAAATAAACAGGATTCATTTTGTGCTTATTAAGATTTATTCATCCTCCAATGATATGAAATTTTTTGAAACACATGGTACAAATAAAACAATTTTCATTTGTACAGCAAAATGTTTTTCAGTTTCCTGCAATATTTATTATTCTATCATTTCCTTTTTTTTCTTTTTTTACATGTCATCTGATTGTTCACATTAATTAAAAAGCAATTAGATATTAGCTTTCCACCTTATCAATATAGGAGGTTTATTAAAAAAAGTATTGAGACTGAAGCTGTATTTACCAAAACAGAAATGAACGATAAATAAAACTTTAATTTACTTCAAAATAGTCACTTTTGTATTTGACACATTTATTCTAGCAAGTTTTCTATTGGTTGAATCACTTAAAGGAACTTGGGGGTCTGAAGGCCGCAGCCATTTTACAATTTAGTGCTTAACCAAAAACTTGAGAATTATCACTGATATGTCAAGACTTGATCTAGAATTCTTGACAGCTATTGACTGATCATTGATTTATTATTTTAAAAATCTTTAAAATCAGACTTGATACTTTGTCACTTTTTACAATTTATTTTTTTTTACTTGAAGCCATATAATTATTAGTATTAGATAGGAATACTTGAAACCATACAACTGTGTACAAATTATCTATATTCGATAAAAATGCTTGATATCATAACAATATGCCAGCTACCACAACACAATGTAGAAAGTCGAATATTCAAGGCCTATTCCAAGATAAAGTTACACTCGGATGATTTGTGACCATTTTTATTATATTTGTAACTGAATGATCTTGGCCCATTCCTTGACTAAGGAATTTATTGCTGAAGGATCAAGGACCATTTTGAGACAAACTAATTGACTGTCAAATAATCAACCGCCATTCTTTAATAAATTTCTTTCTAGTCTGATATGGATTTGAAAATTTGATCACAGCAAGGTTTTACAACAAACCCTCACTGACTAGACTCTAGAATAACTAGCTTACCTTCTAACTCTTGATTAATTAGTAATATGTAAGTATATATATATATATTTATATAAGTAAACGAATATATCAATAGATACGTAGATATGATACACTCATATGACCAAAAGCAATTCACGAATATACGTACAGTTGAATGATCAAGAAGCGTTCCTAGATTAATTTATAGACAATTAAATATAGCTCACTTATTGACAAACTTATTTACACTTCAATGATCAAGTGGCATTACACGGATTAGATTCAGCCGAAAGATTAAGAATCATTCCTAAACAAACAAATTTACAAATCAATGATCAGCATCCATTCCTAGACAACCTAATTTGTCCATCAATAATCGAGGTCTATGCCCGTGGTGTAATTGTTATCGTCGTAGGAAATGAACACAGCGACACGAGTTCAAATCCTGGACGAGACTGATTGCATTTCACATAGCACTAATACCCTTGGGAAAGGTATGAATCCAATTATTCTCCCTCCAGCTATGGGTAAATAGTAGGACAGACTAGGTTCTTCAGCCTTGGTTAGGCAACTAGTCTAGGAGAAGGAATACTCTGAATTCAAACCTGTTAAACTCCACTTAAAAATTGACCTTGTGTCATATCCTGCCCGAGTGGAGGGGTTGGTAAATAAAGCTCATTCCTACAGTAAAAAATTTATAATCAAATGATCAAGGCAAATGATCTAGACAAACTTATTTCTTGTGTGATATGGGTTAGAAAATTTTACCTTAGCAAGATTTTATTTTTATTTTTTTCATTTTGCCCAGTCGGCTGGAGCTGTAGAATACACCAACTGCATCTCTGCAGAGGGGTAAGACCACCCAACAAGTGTCCTGGATATGACACTAAACAATCTGATGGTGAGGTTCCAGTAATGCTAGGGCTTTGGTGAATACGAAGCACCCCTTTATTGCCATTGCTCCCAGGTCCACTCTGGCCCGGAGTGGTAGCACCTGATAGGACCCTATCTATGGGTTAAATAGAACTAACGGCATACTTATGCTAAACTGAACGGTTTGACTAAACTGAATAGCTTAAAATAGAAATGTTTTTGACTATTAAACCGTACTTAAACTTAAACTGCGTGCTAATGCTAAACTGAATTATTTGAAATGGAACTGTTTTTTGACATTTAAACTGTATTTACACTAAACTGAATTGTTTAATATAGAACTGTTTTTGACATTTAACTGTGTGTAAACAAAATCTGTACTTATACTCAACTGAATTAGCTGAATTAGACCTTTATGCTGCAAGTCTCGTAGGAAGTAAGAAATAGTTTTTGAGTTAAGAAAGAATCACAGCAGCTAAATGTCTGAGCGGTATATGCGTAGCTGTAGATGTGGCAAATATTGAGTTGCTGATTTTAGAACAGGAAAGAATGTTCAGCCGTAGATGTGTGGTCCTGGTTGTTGTGGGAGAGAAGTAATTGCTGTCTCCTTAAAGGGTGTCCAGGAATGAAGTAGCTGAATTGTCAGAGGCGGAATTAATTCGGCTTGTAGCAGAAAGAATTTCGTATTTTTGTTTGGCGCATAAATTAATTTGACTGTTATGGTCGTCACATATTTTCACCCAATGAGGATCACTTATTCAGCCCGAACTATTTTCCCGGACAACATAAAAATGGTGAAAGCCTGCCAAACTACCTCTTCCTCAGAATCTTTCGAGCAGGACGGACATTCTTTCTGTTTGCTCCCTTGATAGCAGCAGAATCACAACACTATGAGGAAAGCCATCTAGTTTATGGACCCTTTGAGTCTACCCTCTTAGACCAAGGGTTCCCAGCTGAACATGAATTAGATGCACATAATCTGCCACTTACAGGAACACTTTTATGTTGCCTCTAACTTTTGCTATGTCTACAGTGACGCGTAATTCCGCTCAGACATCCAGCTACCTCATTCCTGGACAACCTTCTCTGGAGACTTTCATGCCTCTCTTCTACAACAACCAGGATCACACATTCATGGGTGACTACATCATTCCTGCCCTTAACCAGCAAACACGATTTTTGCTACACCTATGGCGACGCATGTCCGCTCCAACATTCAGCATTGCCTTGACTATAGCGATCCCAGCTATGGGTTAAATAGTACCACTACTGTTCTTCTAAGAGAATGGCTTTGGCATTAAATAACCTAAAAAGAGTTGATATGCCATTAAACAAAGAAAGACTGTAGCGAAGCACATTCCGCTCAGGAATTTAGTTGCTATAATTCCTTCTCAACTCAATAACTATTTCCTTCCTTCCTACGAGACTTGCAGCATAAAGGTACCCTTTATTCTGGCTGCCATTAAACCTTCTTGAAAACCTTACAGCATCTTCATTAATCTTCTTTATTTCCAACAATGTAGCGAGGAACTAATGTAACAATCATCCTTGCTAAAGTCTAATTCGTATTCAATGGTGGAACCCTGGGTCTAGAAGTGTAGACACAAAGGTCCATGAATTAGACGGTAGATCAGGAATGAAATATTCAGCCATGGTGCGTGGTCCTGTTTGCCATAGGAGAGCAGTATGAAGGTCTCCAGAAAAAGTTGTCTGGGAATAAAGTTGCTGAATTGTCAGAGGCAGAATTAATACGTCTAGTTCATTTGTAACTAGGAACCTCTGGGTCTAAAAGGGTAGACCCAAAGGGTCCATGAACCAGACGGCTCTATCCTCATGGTGGTGAGTTGCTGCTGATAAAGGAGCGGACAGAAATACGTCCGTCCAGCTCGAAAGATTTTGAGGAAGAGGTAGTTTGGCGGGCTTTCACCAAATTCGATCTGCCAGTGAGAGTCATCCGGGCTGAATGGGATTCGTCATCCCCATTGGGTGAAAATATATGACGAGACCAACGGTCAAAATAATTTACGCACTAAACATACGAAGTTCTTTCTGCTACAAACAGATAAAAACAGAGCCAGATCGCCGAAAAAAAAATACGGACGTTTTTATTCTGCTCGGTGGAAGAACCAGTACTATTACACCCCATGTGTGTTTGTGTACAGGAGGTGAATGTCTTTTATATGGTACTATTACACCCCCCCGTTTAGTTATGTATTACATACAGCTCGTCTGTATGTGTGTGTGAGTGTGTGCTAGGGTAGATAATATAACATGAGGGCAGATAAAATTACCATTTATACAAAAATGGCAGTTGAGGTTGTAGAGTTCTGTTGCCTTTTGTTATATCAAAACGAAGAACAAATGAGTTGACGGAGATATTGATAGTTTTCAATTTGGAAGTTTTATCAACTTGAGACGAAAGGAACCCTTCTGCTGTAAGTTGCAAGAAGGAAACAGTTGTACAGTTGAGAAGGAACAGTTGATGCCGCAGTCAAAGCAGGAGTTGAGATGCTGTCATCAGAAGAGGAATTAAAATGCTGAAGTCAAAGCAGGAGTTGAGATGCTGTCGTCAGGACAGGAATTAAAATGCTGAAGTCAAAGCTGGAGTTGAGATGCTGTCGTCAGGACAGGAATTAAAATGCTGAAGATAAAGCAGGAGTTGAAAATATCCAATTTGTTTCTCCGAGGATCCGTTAGTTTAGAAGGAAAGATGAATGATGAAAGAATGATTTCCCAGACACCAATGGTCCATAAAATGGATGTGGTCTCCTCATGGTGCTTTGTGGACTGCTTAGTGGTGAGAGAGGAAAATGATGGCCTGTCCTGCTGCTAACAAGGGGGAAGCGAAGAGAGGGCGAGAATGGTTTGTGAGGCCTTTTTTGTTGCCCGGGGAGGTGACCTGAGCAGAATGGCATCAGTCATTCTCATTGGACGAAATATATAAATTCGAAACTCCAACGGCCGAAACAATTCCCGCACTAAATAATGATTTGAAATTCTTTCTGCTACAGTAAGATATTTGTTGTTGATTTCTATTGTGTGGTAAATTGGCTAAAGAGTTTTTGAATCTGGATAGTTTTCTTACAGTCCGGCTCGATTTAGTTCAGAGCCAGCCTTGTTGTTTCTTATCTTATCCTAGCGTGGAATTTGTGATGTTAGGATTGGTGGTCTGTGTGGTGTCTGGTTGTAGATCAACGAAGTGGACTTTCTTTGCTACTGGGATTGGTATGGTGCGTAAGTGGGTGCGATTATGGCGGAGTCTTTCCCTATTTGGTGTTTCCACCACATGGCTTCTTGGATTTTCATCTTTCGGGATGACCATCCCGGGCTGCCATGTGTTGTTGGGTCTATTTACTATCCACACATATTGACCTGGATATAGTGGCGGTAGTTCCTTGTTTTGGCTGATGACCAAACGCAGTAGTCCGGCGGGTTGAGGTCGGGGGAGGAGGGGGGCCAGTGAGAGAAGGGTACAAAGTCTTAGTACTCTTTCTGAAGCCAAGCCTGGGTCTCTTTGGACTTGTGGGCCGGTGCCGAGTCCTGATGCCACACCCAGGGTCTGCCACTGGCCACCTGATTGCACCAGGGGATCACCACACTCTTCAGCACATCCACGTACACTTTGGTGTTGACTTTCAAGCCGACTTCGAAGATGTGAGGTGGCATGATGTGGCCCTTACTTGAAACCACACCAAAGACAATAACCGTAGTCGGAAACTTTGTTTTCATCACCCTGGGTACGTCCCTGTTATTCATGGCAATCCAGATTTGCATTTTGAGGGTGCTGGTAATGGTTCTGTTGTCATAACTTGGATCGGTAGAGAGGATGAGTTGTACAGCGGCGAATCTCCGATCTCCATTGTGTCCCTTTCAGACGTGATAGAAGGCTCCTATCGCCCTTGGAATTAGTACATAACTGGCCAACTAGTAAATGGTCTGTAACAAAAAAAGAAAACCGGTTTTCATTAAACAGAAATGGAATCATGTCGTCTTTTCTAGGGCGACAATTTTATCGTTTCACCTTGTACAAATTAACTTATAATGATGTAAACTAACATTCACTAAAGAAAATTGTGCCTATCCACCTTGAGTTCCTGTACTGGTATGAGATATTAGTAGTTGTCAGGCATCGGATTCGGTCGCCATTATATGAGGTGAGTTGCACGTGTGGAGTGGGTCATAGGAAGATGAGGGCCTTTGGTGAGGTTCCATACATCTTTTAGAATGTTCTGAATGGGAGTGTGTTGCCTTATGCGTCAGAGTCTATATTTATATGGAGTGTGTGGTGTGTCCTGTATTTTATGTGGGGTGGTCTGATGTTCAGGGTTATATAGACTTCGTCCATGGGCTGTTCGATTATACTGTCCGTACATCTTGCACTGACACTGATGGCGTAGAAATGTTGTCGATAGTCTTCTTCGTCACTCCCGACGTCGATGCAGTTGATTTTTTTCTTTGCCTCTTGGTCTCCTGTGCTTAGTTCTTCCCTAGTTATCATGCCGATTGTTAAGGGATTGGCTCCTATGATGTCTATTTTGTCTCCTGGCTTCCTTAAAGGGTTTTGTTTTCCGGCAGCCTCTTGCCCAATGTCCCTTAAAGCCACATGCAGAACATTCATTATTGTATGCTGGGCACTGTCGTGGTTTGTGGTTAGTCTCGCAGTTTCCATACTTTCTGTTTCGGTTGATGCCGTACATTTTTTTCATTTTTCGACGTACCAAGTTCATTCAGTTGCTCATTTCCTGCTGTGAGGGCTTCGTATTTTCTGTCTTTAGTGAGTACATTTGTTTTTCTGTAGGCTTTTAGTTTTTCTGTAGAGCTCGTCGCGGAATGCCTCAAATGGTGTTGAAAATATAATAAGCTCTATGAGTCTTTCACACAATTCCTTGTCTGTAAAGCCACACTTTTGAGTGGGTGTCCTGGCTGTAGTAATGAAGTCGTGTAAGGACTCGTTAGATTTCTGTCCGTACTGCATGAGGTGAAATCTGTTTACATTCACCAGGCTTTCAAAAAATTCTACAGGTTTTCTAGGGAGACCTTTTCTGCTGTTCAGTGAGGCCACTGATGTTTAGAAGTCTTAATACTTGGTCCCTATACCACAGCAAATTTTCCAAGCTTGCTTGGTTTTGTCCGTGATTTCTTCGTCTTCAATGTTCAGGATAATTTTCGGCTTGAAAAGCTTTACTCAAGTCTGGGTCAGACCAGTTCATCGTCGGTAAATGATGTACCATGACATATTTCTGGGAGGCTGTGTTGTTGGTAGGGAAGAGATGATGGTGTAGCCTCCGGATTTTTTTAAAAAAATAATTATGGATATTTCCTATCTTTCAACAGGAAATTGCCATTCAAAAAGGTATTATTTAAACAATGCGTTGTAATTCTTTGTCTTTTTTCCTTTTTTTTTACAGGCATTTAACAGAGAATTTTTTTTACTGGTTCAAGGCAATATGTAATTGGCTCTGAGAGCGTTCCGTTTTTCACTGCTGCAACTATGAAGTGTTCTGAGTTAGAATATATAACAGAACCAGAGGGCGAAGCACGTTGTACGGCAATTTTTTATTCTGATAGGTAGATCGGACTATAACGATATATATAAACTCACAAATTCAATTCTCTGTATATCACTACCCTTATGTTTAATACCTGGTTGCATTTTCGTAAACGTCTATAAACAGTTCCCAAAAAAGCCTGATATATATATATATATATATATATATATATATATATATATATATATATATATATATATATATATATATATATATATATTAGATTAACTTTTTCTTTTTTTAAATAAATTTAAATCAAGCAGAGTTTCATGTTAGGGTGAGAAAATTCAGGTCATAATAAATTTGATTCTCTCTTGATCTCCGTATTTCTAGTCTTGTGCCAATTTAAACTTAATAAAGAACCATCCAATAATACACATACTTTATCCCCCCCCATACATTGCTACTTGCTTTTCAGATAAATTAGATGCCAAAAAGTAATCAGAGGAATTTTTTCTTTACTTCAATACATTTTTACATTTAACTTCGACGCATTTGTATTTAATAAAAAAGACATTTTTTAGATTTTGTTGTAACAATGTTGAATCGATAAACAGTAAAATTTTTATAAAAATAAAAATATCTTCGTTTAATGTTAAAAGTCAGCCACAATTATCAATGAAATAAAAATGATATTTTAAAGAATTAACACACCAAATCGCTGGATGAATCAGATTATTGTCTATTTGTACAATTTTTTTTTCAACTGCTGCATGATTTCAAAATATAAGCTCCATTAATTAATTCATGAATATATTTATATTTTAAATATAGATTTAAAGATTTTTTAAGCATTCTGAAGCATTATTTTAATTCAAAAGAAAAAAATGGTTATTTTTAATTATAAAGAATACGCATTTAAATAGTGAACATTTTAACTGGAGGAACTAAAATATGTTCGACACCGCTTTTCTTCTGTTCTAATTATTTGATATTTCTTCCTTTTTAAATGAACGGTTAATGTTTTTTTTTTAATTTTCTTTGTCTAATAATTTTCATCTTTAACATTATTATTATTATTATTATTATTAATTCAGTGAACAATGTAGAAATTGTTTGTAAAAAAATCCTAAAGAAACCAAATTTTTAGGAGAAAAAACAGCAAAATTTGAAAATTTCTGAAAGGTAAGTAGAAAAATAAAGTTGAAATTATTAACCATTTTCTAAAAATCTTCACATAAAAATTAATTTTATTAATTTCTATTTTTTTTTTTTTTTTTTTTGTATTTTTAAAAGTAATGAACCTTTTCATTTAAAATTGTTTCCATTTTATCACGATTTTTATCGTCATAAACATTTGTATATTTATTTTGAATGGAAATTCTTCAAGATTTTCAAAGAAATATTTCAATGATCTTTTCAGCTGATAATTTAACAGCATATTTGATCTTATTTTTATATACATTTTATATTTTTTGTCCAATTTTGGAATATATACCGCCAAATGTAGTATTTTGAATTTATTGTCATAAATTTTTGTCAGAGGAAATTCTAACGACATGAAGTTCATTATATATATACGCCGTAATTATTTGTGTTTTCTAAATTTTTCAGCTCAAAATTTAGGGGTGTGGTTAGGGTTAGAGTGAGAGAATTATACAGTTAACTTGTTCGTTGGTAGTACTTTTTTTTTTAATTTTATCAAGGACTTATTTGGGAAACAAAGAAAAAAATCGTATCCTAAAAAATGACCAAAACAGATTGACCAACGCCAACTTCCAGTTCAAAAACCTTTTCGAATAAGCAACAAAGAGAGAAAAAGAAAAAGTTGAAAAGAATAAGCAAGAGAGGTTTGAAAAAATCTTGCTGACCACAGTGTTTGGTCAAAGGAGAGACGAGAATGTTTGGTCAGTGGCAGAGACGAGAGCATTTTTGTCTGTGGAAGAGATGATAGTGTTTTGTCAGTGGCAGTGACGAGAATATTTTGGTCAGTGGCAGTGATGAGAGCATTTTGGTCAGTGTCGGAAATGAGTGTGTTTGGTCAGTGGCAGAAACTAAAGCATTTTAGTCAGTGCCAGAGAAAAAAGCGTTTGCTCTGTGGCAGAGTTGAAAGCGTTTGGTCAATGGCAGAGATGAGAGTTTTTGGTCAGTGGCAGAGACAAGAGTTTTTTGGTCAGTGGCAGAGACACGAGTGTTTGGTCAGTGGCAGAAATAAGAGTGTTTGGACAGTCGCAGAGATGCGAGTGTTTCATCAATGGCAGAGATAAGAACATTTGGTCAGTGGGAGAGATGAAAGCGTTTGGTCAGTGGCAGAAATGGAATCATTTGGTCTGTGGCAGTGACAAAAGCATTTTGATCTGTAGCAGAGATGAGAGTGTTTGTTCAGTGGCAGAGACGAGTGTTTGTTCAGTGGCAGAGACGAGTGTTTGTTCAGTGGCAGAGATGAGTGTTTGGTCAGTGACAGAGAAAATAGCATTTTGGTAAGTGGCAGAGATGAGAGTGTTTAGTCAGTGGCAGAGATGAAAGAGTTTGGTCAGTGGCAGAAATGAGAGCGTATTGGTTAGTGACACAATTCAGCCAGATCTTCTGACTGTCTGGTGATACGAGTGTCTAGATTGTCTAGCTACTCAAAGAATAGAGAAAACCCATTGTTAACAAATAAAAAGGATGGTTTTTATTGAAACATGAATGTTTGCTTTCCTGGCAAAAAGAGGAAGAAAGAATATCGAGAGAGGAAGAGTGACGATGAGGTGTAGTTAGTATGACACTAATGTCTAAAGTCTGGGACTTTGAATTTTTATAAAGTCTGCAGGTTGTTTGGAGTGGTTCAGATCTAGAATGGTAGAGATGCTGCTTTGGTAGTCTTGAGGTTTTTCTTGGTCTCTTTCCTCATCCTCTCTGATGATTTGTTTTACCATCCTGTTTTTTATTGATCGAAATCTGGACTAAAAAGGCTTCTGATTGGTTGTCCAGAAAGACTCATATTCCCATTGGTCAGCCAATCCGTGTTCAGGATTATATCTTACAGGTATTGGGAAACCCCTTTTTAGATGCTTTGACCAATGGGGACAGGTTTAGAGCAATGGGGTTGAACTAAAAATTCTCAGCCTCACCTATATATATATCTCAAAAACAAAAACATCCTTAAAATAAGTATTTTTTTGTTCAAGGCTTAAATTGACCTAAAAAGCTGGTTGATTGTTCCTAAAGGTCAGTTAAATGTGAGACAATTGTTTTTGATTTTAAAGGTCAGCAAATTTATTTAATTTATCAGTTGTCATCTAACTCCATCGATCATAATGATGAGACGGGTCATTTCGCAAAACATATTTTTCGAGTCACTCATGAGTGGGAATAACCAGTTTAATAAATCCCCCCAAATCTTATTTCCCAGAAAAACTTCAAACTTGTGATAAAGTTTGTATTAGAGTAGATTGTGTTTGAAAGTACCCTATTCAGTTACCCTACAAAGTCCTTCAGTGAACACCTAAATATTTTCTGATTAAGACAATGATATTAATATGCAAGTCTCTGTGTGCAGGTTAAAACCATATATAGAAATACAAAAACAAACAGTAGAAAAACATGTAGAAAAAAGGGGAGATAAGAATAAAATGCCTAGTTGTGTATTGAATTACCATAACCTGAAAATTCGGAGAACACTTATGCATGACATACGGAAACACTGGACAGCTATTTCGACCTTATTAGGTCTCATCAGCAGTGTATACCGTGATCTCCACCACTGGAGATCAAACCAGCAACCACAGATTGCAGAGCCAAAACTCTACAACTGAGCCAACAGTCTATATCGCACACAAGTGATGCCAAATTAACTAGTCATGGTAATTGTGCAGCTAATTGACCTAAATGTGTCTTGCAAGTTACATCCATACTCTTTACGGAGGACACAGTCACCTCCAGGGTCACAACTTCCAAAGAGGATTAGAAATACGCATCCGCATAATTATTATGACCTCAAGAGCAAGGATAAGGTCCACATTTTTCTTTTTTAAGTAGAGGAATTCTCTGGTCATGGTAATTCAATTCACAATATAATTCCTCTATTTGCTTTGAATTAAAGTTCCAAAAAATTAAAGATAGCTTCCTTATAATTTACGCAAAGCTGTCAGTTTGGCTCTGAATGCACTCTCTGTATCTCCTGCAGAAAAGTAAAGGGTTCTGAGTATGACACTAAACTGTATCTGATGGTGAGGCTCCAGTTCTGGAGTTATGTGGAGTGTGGAATATCCATTCATTTCTATGTCTCCCTGGTCCACTCTGACCCAAAGTGCTTGTACCTATTAGGATCTTGTCAATTGTTCAAATAAAACTGTTCCATCAGTTACTAAGGATTATTATTAGTAAACTGGTCCTTTGGCCTAATGAGTAGAGTGTTTGCCAATTGTCCAGGAGACTGGGGTTCAATCCTAGGTCATCAGACCAAAGACTCAAAAAATGGTACTTGATGCCACCTTGCTTAACACTCAGCACTATGAGATAAGGGTAAAGTGGAGCAATCCAGGGAATGGAGTAGTGCCCTCCCTTCTACCTTGGTGTGGTGGTAGCTATTGAAAAGGGAGTCTTTGGGTCACCCTCAACTAAAGTGGCCAACTTTACTTATGTAAGTACACACTGCTGATAAATGATGATCATGTTTTAATATGGACACTTCAAATAATGTGAGTAAATTAAGATAATGTGTTTGTCTCCTTCTTTCCATCGGAAACAATGATCTAAGAATTGATATCAAGTGATAGCCTATTACTACAACAACACAACAAATGTATCCATAAAACTCACATATTCAGATATAAAACAAGTTTGTACAATTTTATTAAAATTACTATTCTGTTTGTTCATTTGCAAGTTATGCTTATCTACATACTCTCCCTGCAGCCAAGTGGGATATTCTTTCTTTCTCTCTATTAATCAATTTTGATATTCTATCTACAATTCTTCTGTATTTCAAAATTCAATTGAAAAAGATAATTACTCAATATTTTTTTAAGTAATTTTTGGCTTAACCTTTGGCTTTACAAGAAAGACGATTCTATTCAAGAAAGCTTTAAATCTTTGAAATATGAAGAAATTAAAAAAAGATTTTTTCAATTAAAAGAAAGATGTGCGGGTAGTGTGTGTTTTTAAAAATACATGTGTATAAAAATGAATGTAGTTGTGTTGATTGTGCTTGGCTATATATATATTTACGCACACTTACATTCTTGCACTGAAAAGAGCCAGGAACAAAGGAATTATTGGGAGAAAGTTTTCTTTTTATATGGACCAACAATTTTGGAGATAAAATTGTCTTTTTTGTTGATTGATAAAAAATTTTTGTTATTTTTTTATTTAATGGAATTTCCATTGATCTTGCTAGTAAATTATTTCTTGAATATATTTTTTCTTTTTACAGATGATCCAGTCAATTAGGAAGAATTTTAGAGATCAGCTTTTCCAGATCAGGAAATAAGAAGATACAATTGAAAAATTGTTAAAACATCTGGATTTAACTTTCTGGTGTTCAATTTATAAAATGCTCAAAGAATTGAAGAAATTTAATACTTTTAGGAAGAATCCTCATTTCTATTGTCAGAAAGTTTATATGGAAACACAGAACTAAAATAGATCAGAAATCGTATTTTAAAATCCACTTGCAAACATTGGAGTGAAATCTACTTCTATAAAATCCACAGATTTCATCCTGACAGATTTTTGCCTATCTCACGGTCATCATCGTGTTGACAATATGGATTCCATTGACTCTGTTTCACTCTATTCATGTGATTTGTGTGAATCTTCTTTTTCAGATAAGTCAACTTTAATTGCGCATAGACAAATACATACTGAAGAGAAACCATATTCTTGTAAAGTATGTGGATTAGCCTTTTCACAGAATTCATCTTTAAAAGCTCACATGCAAACACACACTGGTGAGAAACCATATTCTTGTGAGATGTGTACATCATCTTATGCAAATAAGTCTGCTTTAATTGTACATAGGCGAAAACATACTGGAGAGAAACCATATACCTGTGATGTATGTAGATCTTCCTTCACAGCAAAATCAACTTTAATTGTGCATAAACGAACGCATACAGGAGAGAAACCATATTCTTGTGAAGTATGTGGATCAGCATTTTCTCGTGATGACTGTTTGAAATTGCATATGCGAACACATACTGGGGAGAAACCATATTCTTGTGAAGTATGTGGATCAGCATTTTCTCGTGATTGTTCTTTGAAAAAACATATGCGAACGCACACTGGAGAGAAGCCATATACTTGTGAAGTGTGTGGATCAACATTTTCGCAAAATTCTTATTTGAAAGTTCATGTAAGAATACACACTGGAGAGAGACCATATTCTTGTGATATATGTGAATTGTCTTATGCAAATAAGTCAACATTAATTGTACATAAACGAACACACACTGGAGAGAAACCATTTTCTTGTGATGTGTGTAAAACAGCATTTTCTGATAAAGCAAAATTAATTGTACACAAACGAACACATACTGGAGAGAAACCATATACTTGTGAAGTGTGTGGATCTGCTTTTACTCAAAATTCATCTTTGAAAATGCATATGCGAATACACACTGGAGAGAAACCATTTTCTTGTGAGATGTGTGGATTTGCTTTTTCATGTAAGACACATTTAAAAAGTCACATGCGGACACATACTGGAGAAAAACCATATTCTTGTGAGCAATGTGATTGTCCATTTGCAAGACGTTCACATTTGCTTAGTCACATGCGAACACACACTAAAGTGAAACCATATAGCTGTGAAGTGTGTGGAGCAGCTTTTGTACAAAATTCACAGTTGAAAAGTCACATACAAATACACACTGAAAAAAAGACGTAGCCTTATGAAATTTGTAGATATGCATTTCCAGAACCCCCACATTTCAGATGACAGATATTTGGGAGAAATGTTTGTGTAAATAGTATTTACAAAGACATTCTTTTGAATAGAGACAAATCACATTGATATACTGGGTGTTTAAAAATATCTGATATCATAAGATATAAATATATGAGTAACTTTATAGTCTAGAAAAATGAAAATAAACAGGATTCATTTTGTGCTTATTAAGATTTATTCATCCTCCAATGATATGAAATTTTTTGAAACATATGGTACAAATAAAACAATGTTCATTTGTACAGCAAAATGTTTTTCAGTTTCCTGCAATATTTATTATTCTATCATTTCCTTTTTTTTCTTTTTTTACATGTCATCTGATTGTTCACATTAATTAAAAAGCAATTAGATATTAGCTTTCCACCTCATCAATATAGGAGGTTTATTAAAAAAAGTATTGAGACTGAAGCTGTATTTACCAAAACAGAAATGAACAATGAAATAAATATTTATTTACTTCAAAATAGTCACCTTTGTATTTGTCACACTTATTCTAGCAAGTTTTCCATTGGTCGAAGCACCTTAGAAACTCCACTTGGATATGATATCAAGCTTAAGTGGTGCCTGTGGTGTAATTGTTATCGTTGTAGGAAATGGACATGGTGACACGAGTTCAAATCCTGGACAAGACTGATTGCATTTCACATAGCATTAATACCCTTGGGAAAGGTATGAATCCAATTATTCTCCCTCCAGCTATGGGTAAATAGTAGGACAGACTGAATTTTTCAGCCTTGGTGAGGCATCTTGTCTAGGAGAAGGAATACTCTGAATTCAAACCTATTAAAATCCACTTAAAAATTGACCTTGTGTCATATCCTGCCCAAGCGGAGGGGTTGGGTAAATATCGATATCAGCTTAAATTTGCCAGCTTCTTAACCTAATGAAAAATGTCTAGCAATTAATAAAAAAAATACTTAAATTACATTCTGTAAATCTGATATTTTCGTATTTAATTTTTCTGCAGAGCAAAAAAGAAAAGCTACGTATTTTGAAATGAACTTTTAAATATGGATTAATTTTGTCTGAATTTCTGTGATGAACATTATTATTATTCACTCATATTAATATCATCATTTTGTTTATCCCTCTATTAGCACGGTTTCGAATACTCTGAGTGAATCAATTGTCGTGTGTTGTTAGTATGATACAAAACTCTATCTAATGGTGAGAGGTTCCAGTTCTGGAGATTTGTGGCATGTTGAGTATCTCTTTATTCCCATTATTCTCAGGTCCACTCTGTCTTCAAGTGGTAGTACTTGTTAGGATTCCATCTATTGGTCTATTTAAAATTATTTGTATTTGATCAGAATATTTGATACCATATAACTGTAAATAATTTGTATTAAGAAGAGTTACTTGCAGCGAAAGTGACATTTCAGTTGGAGAAAACCCCTATTTGAAATTTGTGTTGAATTATATTTGATTTTCACATCTACAAAACAGGTTTAATTTAATTGCCATTAAGAAAAAGATTGTTTAATATACTTTGTGAAAATAAATATTATTATGAAGTTAATGTGTTTTTCTGTTTGTTTTTATATTTGCATATGTGATGTCTTTGCTTCCTCCTCCTCCTCCTTGACAATATGTTTCAGATTGACTCTGAAAAAAGCAGATGTGTTTAAAGATGAATGAATAAAAAATAGCATTTGAAATTTTCAAAGTAAATTTTAAAATAAGAAGTATTCAAAGTTTTATATATATAAAGTAAAGAGATGGAGATCTCTTCTGATTCATTGTACAAACAAAATAATGGGAATTGCATTCATCAGGACTGGAGATCAGTTCCCGGATGTTACAGGGGCTGAGATTCTTTCCAAAATGAAAAAAAATGAGTCTCTGCACATAGGCTCCACACACGGTGAAATGTTGATAGAATTTCTCACAAAAAATAATGTTAAAAGTAAATTTTTGACCAATCTATGACCATGGTAAAAAATAAAGATCAAAGTTGATCTGATTTGAAGAAGGGAGAACTATAAAAGACAAGATTCTTTCGAGGTCCCGATAGAGAAGAACGCTCACCTAGACACTGAACATCGACTGTGACACCTGCAACTCAACACTTGTCTTAACCTTCCTCCTGCGGCTTTTGATGGACGTTACATGACCCAAGAATCGCCACACTCACCTACATTCCACTTTTTCAATGCCGACGTTTCTCCTTCCCTGTCGACATCAACTTTGGTTGACCCCCACCAACACAAATATTGGTACGTTTTATTTCTTGATTCCACTACAATTCAAGACGCGTCAAATTTCCTAAAATTAACTCATTCTTATCGTTACAATTACAAACATTTTCGTATTCACGAAAACATTTTTGCTAAATCTTGAGACATTAAAAAAAAAGACTAAAAACTGATTAAAAAGTTTTAAGAATATCAAACTTCCTTTCTTATTTTTTCACTTCCATTGAGACTAGGAATACTTGATATTATATAACAGTAAATAATTTGTATTAAGAAGAGTTACTTGCAGCGAAAGTGACATTTTCAGTTGGAGAAAACCCCTATTTGAATTTTATGTTGCATTGCTTTCCTCATCTACTAAATATGGTCAATTTAATAGTCTTAAAGAAAAAGATTGTTTAATATACTTTGTGAAAATAAATATTATTATCAGGTTCATGTGTTTTTATATTTGCATATGCGATGTCTTTGCTTCCTCATCCTCCTCCTGTTTCAGTATGGTTTGTTGGGTTTTATGGCATATCAACCTTTGTAGGTTATTTAACGCCAAATCCATTTTTATGTAAATAATCTGTTCAATTTAAAACAATTCAGTTTAGCCTAAATACACAATTTAATTGTCAAAAACATTTCCATTTCAAACTATTCAAGCAGTTATATGTAACAATTCAGTTAAGTGTAAATACAGTTTTGATGTCGAAAACAGTTCTATTTCAAATAATTCAGTTAAGCATAAGCAGTTTAAATGTAAGTACGGTTTAATTGTCAAAAACATTTCTATTTCAAGTTATTCAGTTTACTCAAACAATTCATTTTAGCATAAGTATGCTGTTAGTTCTATTTAACCCATAGATAGGGCCCTGTCAGGTGCTACCACTCCGGGCCAGAGTAGACCTGGGAGCAATGGCAGTGAAGGGGTACTCTGCATTCCCCAAAGCTCCAGCACTGCTGGAACCACACCATCAGATTGTTTAGTGTCATATCCAGGACACTCGTTGGTGGGGGGGGGGTCTTAGCTCTCTGCAGAGAAGCAGTCGGTGTATTCTACAGCCCCAGCCGACTGGGCAACACAATATGTTTCAGATTGACTCTGAAAAAAGCAGATGCGTTTAAAGATGAAGAAATACAAAATAGCATTTGAAATTTTCAAAGTAAATTTTTAAAAAGGAAATATTCAAAGTTTTATATATAAAGTAAATAAATGACTGAAATTTGAAAAATAAAGTTTTAAAAAGATATATTCAATGATACATAGATAAAAAATAAATAAAAGATCATTTAAAACTTGAAAAATAAATTTCAAGAATATCAAACTTCCTTTCTTACTTTTTCACTTCCATTGAAACAATGACAAATTTGAGTCGCAATTTAAGATATAAGAAAAAAATAAAATTAAAACTATTCATTGTTAACTAACATTTAGCTCAGTACGTAAAACATTATATTCTATAACAATGTTCATAACCATTTTCATGAAAATTTTAACATTTAAACATCTTTGAAGTCTTGAATTAGATTTTCATTGTCTGATAATCACAATGAGATTTTTTTAAATTACCTTCCTATACTGAATATCAATTTTTGTCTTGTGAAACAAATTCTTGGTTGGTTGGTTGGTTGGTTGGTTGGTTTTGATGGCATATCAACCTCTATCGGTTATTTAATGCCAGAGCCTTTTTACACATATATATGATTTGCAAATGCATATTTTTAGGTTGGTTGGTTGGGTTTTATGGCATATTAACCTCTTAAGGGTCATTGAATGTCAGATTCTGATATGTATGTGTATATATACAGGGTGGAACGATAAAATTGTCACCCTAGAAAAGACGACATGATTCCATTTCTGTTTAATGAAAACCGGTTTTCTTTTTTAGTTGCAGATCATCTCCTAGTTGGCCAGTTGTGTACAAATCCCAAGAGCGATAGGAGCCTTCTATCATGTCTGAAAGTGACACAATGTTCAACGAGCGAGATCGGAGATGCACCGCTGTACAACTCATGCTCTCTACCGATCCAAGTTATGACAACAGAACCATTACCAGCACCCTCAAAATGCAAATCTGGATTGCCACGAATAACGGGGATCTGCCCAGGGTGATGAAAACAAAGTTTCCGGTTACGGTTATGGTCTTTGGTATGGTTTCAAGTGAGGGCCACATCATGCCACCTCACATCTTCGAAGTCGGCTTGAAAGTCAACACCAAAGTGTACCTGGATGTGCTGAAGAGTGTGGTGGTCCCCTGGTGCAATCAGGTGGCCGGTGGTAGACCCTGTGTGTGGCAGCAGGACTCGACGCCGGCCCACAAGTCCAAAGAGACCCAGGCTTGGCTTCAGAAGGAGTGCTACGACTTTGTACCCTTCTCTCACTGCCCCCTCCTCCCCCAACCTGAACCCGCCAGACTACTTCGTTTGGTCATACGTCGAGAACATCACCAACATGACCTCCCACAACACCAAAGCCAGCCTGATCGGCGCCATTCGCCGAGTATTCGCTGAGCTCCCGCCGGCGCTTGTGAAAAAGGCATGCTCCCAGTTCCAGATCCGTATCGAGGCGGTGATTGAGGCTGAAGGCGGCTACATTGAATAGATGTCAGCTCCACTACATAATCAAGTTACCTGAATTGATTTTTTCAATAAAAGTTTTAAAATAAAGCTGTCGTGTTGTTTTCTTTAGGACGACAATTTTATCGTTCCACCCTATATATATATATATATATATATATATATATATGAATATTAATTCTAAATAAATAGTCCTGAATTAGTATTTTAAAATAGGTCAATTCTGATTCTACCATAATTGCCAATTATGATATTATAGTTGGTCACAGTACCACACGTAATACTGCAGTTTGGTCCGGTTACCAAACTCTGCTTAATATGTTTGCATAGTACCAAATGTAGTACCATCGCTTAGTCGTGGGGTTTTCAGTGTCGAATCCTGTTCATGGCTCTCGAGAATTTTCAGGGTTGAATTCTGGTAACAGTGCCCAATGCATTTTCGGATAGTTCGTTTATCAATCCCGTCTGTGCCCACGCTGTGTTTGAAAGATCCACAGACAAGGAATGACATAATCCATCCGTAAATTCTTCTGACGGTCGGGGTGATCCATTGGAACAAAGTTGCCTGGATGTTGGCAACTCAAAAACAAGAAGAACTTTTCGTCAACAATCAACTATCATTTATTGTTCGATGTTCAGACTGCAAGAGAGAGAGAGAGAGAGAGAGAGAGAGAAAATCTGTAAGGGTGTTTGAACAGACACAAAGAGACACGCCCTCCCTCCAGCCCGACAGAACTCTGTGAATGCAACCTTCTAACTGACAACTGACCGACTGGCTAACTGACTCCTTTTTCAAAATTATCTAATTTTTATATATTTAAATTCAGGGAATTGGTAGGATCATGTCATCTTGCAAAATTATTGTGTTATCTCTCACATGTCCCAAATTCACTGTTTTCGTTTGTTCAATCAAACCTGTTACAGACAAAATATGAATCCATTTTGTTTACATTTTGGCGTTCCTGTATCGATCGTTATGTATTCTCTTAAACTTTCCAATTTGACTTACATTTCCACTCAAAGATTTTAGCTAATTTAACAGCTAACTGAAAAACTTGCAGCCTAACCACATCAGGTAATAAAATAATTAACCAGCGTGGCAACTGTGCCACACATTAAGTAACATTTGACTCACTTAGATTTTGGACAAAAAGTGAAACATCCTTTTTTATTCTCGGAGAATATTTGTTGATTCTAAGAATTGAAAATGTAGGCTAAACAATTATTCTCTTTCATGAGGCCCATTTCGATGAAAGGGAATGTAGGCATTAAAGTCTTTCTGTGTTCTAAACAAACCCTCATTATAAGAATATTTCCACTGCAGCAGAAAACAAAGAATCACTTTCTCCAGAATAATTTTGTCTAAGCATGTTAGAAAAGATAATCCAACATGTGCCTAATCAAGATAAAATGGTTCAGATTAATTTTTAGTAAAACTTTAGAAAATGAAGGGGAATTTTTTTCTTGACTCCATAACCACGAAGATATCCTGCCTCAACTTGTCACTTGTCTTAGAGGCAGGTGAGTATTTTATGAACGCCTCAAGCATATTGCAAAAGAGACTATGGGATGTAGCATCGTGAATGTGAAGTAAGGCAAATACATCTAAAGTTGGACAATTCACCAGATGATGGGCGAAAAAACTTCTGAATACAAATCAACTAAAATCATCCGGTCAAGTTTTGTTCCTTGTTATTGAAGAGGAAATGAGCACCAACAAATGACTCTTATTGTCTTAGAAGATGCTATAAAGGGGAATTACTCTGCATAGCACCTTCATAATCTACTTGATTAGTGGACTAAAACAAGACAATGAAAAATGCATTTATTCATCAAACAATTCAATTAAATATCAGTCATTCTTTATACAGTTAAATGATCAAACAGTTCTATTTTTTACCATTCAATTTAGCATTAGTGATTTGTTTGCACACAAATTAGATGTCGAACAGTTCTATTTGACACATAGATAGGATCCTATCAGGTGCGACCACTCCGGGTCTGAGTGCACCTGGGAGGGATGACAATGAAGAGATACTCCACATTCTTCAAAGCTCAAACATTACTCGACCCTCCCCATCAGATGGTTCAGTGTCATATCCAGAAAAATGGTTTTACATTAAAAAAAGGCAAGAAGCAGTCTACATCCTACAGAAACTATAACAGAGGCAGATGATCTAGCACTTCTCGCAAATAACTCTTCCTAAGCCGAATCCCTACTGGAGCAAACAGCTTGAGGCACTGGTCTACTCATAAAACACAAGTAAAACAGAGTTAATGTGTTTTAAACAAAAAGGAGCTATCTCCATTTTAAGTATCAGGCCTCTAAAATTAGTTGCTGAGTTCACATACCTCGGCAGCAATATCTCATCTACTGAAAGGGATGTTGACATACGCTTTCAGAAGTCGTGTACTGTTATCAACAGGTCATCTATCATATGGAAATTTGATCTCCCCAACAAAACTAAACTGGATTTCTTCCAAGCTATATCTATGTCAATACTACTATATAGATGCACCACATGGATGCTTAAAAAACTCGGAGAAAAAGGTTGGTGGAACATAACAAGAATGCTCTGAACTGTCTTGAACAAATCCTGAAAGCACCACCCCACAAAACGGTGACTGTACAGCCACTTAACTATGTATCAAAAACTATTTCAAAATCAATTTTTAGTCCTAAATTTAAGAGAGTTTATTTGAACATTTTGTGCGACCCAGTATTTTAAATTTGTTAAAATTGTTAAGGTAATATCCATTAAAGATGAATTCAAATCACTTTCGATGTCACTTTTTTATTTTCAATTTCAGCTATTTTCTCCATCAGTCAAAGATTAAATTATTTAGGGTATCATTATAAAGCAAAAAATAATAATCAAATTGATTTTATCAAGTAAAATAGCAAAAAATGACTTCCAACTACAAAATGATTGTAGTGGACTAATGTTTAAAAAATAACCCAATTAACATGAGTGCTTCAAAAATAAAAAAAAGTTTTAATCTTTGATAGATCTGAAAACAACAAAAAATGAAATTGTTCTTGTGTTAAGTCACTGTGGGCAGCAGTAAATTTTTAGCCAGCACGTAGAGTTGATAGGCTATCATCCAAGTTGATGGTCTTAACTCGATAAGTTTCGTCCAGCAGTCAAGAGCTGAGACACATTAGTATCCGTCTTGCATCGGTGACTAGTGAAATGTTCTCAAATGCCTTTAAAAATGTTCTGACTTGATAGAATTTGGGGGGTAGAGGGGTTTGCTCCATAAATTCGTAGCAATGAAAGTGACTGCACACCCTATTGATCAAAAAATGGGATCGAGTGTTTTTTTTTTTTGTTTTTTTTTTTTCCCAAATTCTTGAATTTTCTAGAACATGTGCGTGGGCATTTTTTGTTTGTTGTCACAGGTCGGAAGGCCGCCATTTATAGCGATGGGGATAACATTATTATTATTATTATTATTATTGGGTTTTTAGGTTTAAGGTTTAAGTTGGTTGCATTGGTATTTCGTTGGTTGTTATCCCCTCGCTAAATGTTGATGGAAAATAAAGGTTGTGGAGAAGAACGAAGACGTCGTTAGCTTTTAAAGGAAGGTATAATGGCTGCATGAAGTAAAGGGTTTTACGCTGGTATGCTGCGAGCCTCGTAATAAAGAAAGAAGGTAGGAAGTTGTTTGAGTGTATCATCTAATTTTTTTTAACAAGAATCCCTTGGTCTAGAAGAATAGACCCAAGGGATCCATAAACTAGATGGCTCTCCTCATAATGGTTGATGCGGCTACTGTTATTCAGGAACAGACGTTAAGACGTTATAGGACTTTACACTCCTATAAATTATTTTGGGCGGTATGCCACTTGTTCCCACAAAGATGGCGGACGCTCAATGTTCAGTCTCGGGAAACCATTGGCCAGGAGGACCACGTGATATGCTTACAACTACGTCGGCGCGCGTAAATTCAAGTCCTGCGTCTTGAGCCACTTACAAGACGGTATTTTCTATAAATACGCCGTCTTAAAACACATTCTTTCTCTTTGACGAAATTTCTTCGTAGCGCCAACACCTTCTCTTTGACCAATTTTCTTCGCAGCGGCAACACTCTCTTTGACCAAAATTCTCCGCAGCAGCAACACCATGCCTCGCAGACATTCATATACAAGGACTATGAGACGCTTTCCCGTCTCTGAAAAACTACCTGTTTCTAACCATAGAAAAAGGACATTTTAAACTTGCAATTCTTTTTATAGTTTAGTTGTGTTACACACACACACACACACACGAGCTCACACATATACACACACTATTATTTTGCTAGTAGAGTTAGTAATATTTTTATGTATTAATGTAAGTTTTGTTATTATAGTATATAAATTTTTTTGTTCGTTCGCCTTGTTTTAAATGTTCATTTTGTCCGCGCCGTTTTACAACCATTAATTGTTTCATATCTTTCACTCATTTATTTCACTGGCCTTATTCATTCATTTGTTTTTTCCATGTGTTTGTATTCTACCTTAATTCTAAACTTTAACATTAAACTTGTGGGAAAACATAATATTGTGGGGAAATATAAAACCTTATTTCAATATACATAAACTCAACGTTAAATAGTCAGGGAGCACAAACACAGGTCGACTCACCCACAACGTCCGTTCCCTTTGAGGATTTCTGAGCGAGAGAGAGATTGGCGAGCTTTCTTCAATTTTTGGTGCTGCCAGGAAATATGGTTGGGGATGAATAGGACAAGTCATCCTGATTGGGTGAAAATATTCGGCGACTCTAACGGTCAAATTAAGTTACGCGCCAAACAAAAATTCAAGTTTCTTTCTGCTACAAGTTCATATGTTTAGAAAATAGTTTTGTTTTGTCGATATACCTTATATTTTTCAAATACATACCTGCTTCAAAGAGGTTTGCAATTATGATGTCAGTTTTGATAGCCATACCTTCCAAACGATAGAAGCTAGGATTTTGCTTGATCTTTGGGCAATCCATTGTTACAGGCATTTGAAAGAGAAACGCAAAAAGAAACCATTTCTTGTTTTTCTGCCTAGCAGCCGCATTCTTTTTCCAGTAAAAAGTCTAGTTTATCAAGTATTAATCTAATTAGCAAAAATATGAGTCCTCTGGGCGAAGTATTTAAGTTTTAATGAAAGGAAATATATTAACTTAGAAAGACTAACAAAACTAAATAATTGTTGCGGGGCCTATAAGTATGTCGACCCCGCAAATGAATTTATGTGAATGAGGACAGCCAAAGCAATAGGAAGGAACAAAGGTGAGATTAATGATAATTACAAATGACAATTTATTTCGTCGTATTTACAAGCGTGAATGTAAATGTCCGTGGCGGTTGTATGTGTTCGCAGCTGGGCGTTCGACGAGGGTCGCTGGCGTAGGTCGAGTCGTTGAGTATAGCTAGATGTTAGATGCTGGTAAGCTGAGGTCGGTCGAGTCGTTGAGTTCAGCTAGATGATCGATGCTGGTCGTTGAGTACAGCTAGATGGTCGATGCTGGTCGTTGAGTACAGCTAGATGGTCGGTGCTGGTCGTTGAGTACAGCTAGATGTCGATGTTGGTAGTTGAGTACAGCTAGATGGTCGGTGCTGGTCGTTGAGTACAGCTAGATGGTCGATGCTGGTAAGCTGAGGTCGGTCGAGTCGTAGAGTTCAGCTAGACGGTTGGTGCTGGTCGTTGAGTACAGCTAGATGGTCGATGCTGGTAAGCTGAGGTCGGTCGAGTCGTTGAGTACAGCTAGATGGTCGGTGCTGGTCGTTGAGTACAGCTAGATGTCGATGTTGGTAGTTGAGTACAGCTAGATGGTCGGTGCTGGTCGTTGAGTAGAGCTAGATGGTCGATGCTGGTAAGCTGAGGTCGGTCGAGTCGTAGAGTTCAGCTAGACGGTCGGTGCTGGTCGTTGAGTACAGCTAGATGGTCGATGCTGGTCGTTGAGTGCAGCTAGATGGTCGGTGCTGGTCGTTGAGTACAGCTTGGTAGATCGATATCGCTGGTTGTGACGGTATGTTGTGGTTAACCGGGGGGGTGTCGATCGGGTTTCTGGCTCGTACAGCGGGTCGTACGTGAGTCAGGTGTTGCAGTGGTAGAACAGTCCGTAACAGCGAGTCGTTACGTGGACTGCGTGGTACCTTGCAAGAGCGTCGAGTTCGGTAGATCGATATCCTCGGTTATGACGATATGTTGGATTAACCGGGGGTGTGTCGACCTGGTTTCTGGCTCGTACAGCGGGTCGTACGTGAGCCGGTTGTTGCAGTGGTAGAACAGTCCGTAACAGCGAGTCGTTACGTGGACTGCGTGGTACCTTGCAAGAGTGTCGAGGTCGAGGAAAGGCTAGGGCCTTGCTGGGCCCCCCCTAGCCGTGCGGACGTATCGGACGGGAACGAAAGCTTTGCCGTGTCAAAGCCGTGCAGACAATGGCTATGGCTAGGTTCGCGCCAAAGCCGTGCGGACGAGCGGACGAGAGCGAAGGCTTTGTCGGGTAAAAGCCGTGCGGGCAAGAGCGAAGGCTTTGTCGGGTAAAAAGCCGTGCGGGCGAGCGGACGAGAGCGAAGGCTTTGTCGGGTAAAAGCCGTGCGGGCGAGAGCGAAGGCTTTGTCGGGTAAAAGCCGTGCGGACGAGCGGACGAGAGCGAAGGCTTTGTCGGGTCAAAGCCGTGCGGGCGAGCGGACGGGAACGAAGGCTTTGTCGGGTCAAAGCCGTGCGGACAAGCGGACAGCAGCGAAGGCTTTGTCGGGTCAAAGCCGAGCTGACGAGCGAACGAGCGGACAGGCCATGAGGCCGAGGCTAAGATGGGCGTTATCTTAGCGCTGCGCAGATAGTGAAGCCGTAGCTAAAGGCTGGACCGTGCCATTAGCGCTGCGCAGCTTATCGGACTATCGGAACCGACTGAGAGTTAAGACCGGTTGGTCTTAGAATCCGTCTTCGTGTTTGCCGCCTGGCCGTCTACTTCGACTGATCATTACTGACCAGTCAGAGATGCTCTGACCCGCAGATAGAGACCTCTTATGGTCCTAAAAAGGACCTTTGTGCATACCTATGTAGGTGGGAGAAAGGCAGGTCTACCACGAGAAGTGGGACCAACGCCGTAAGTTAAGGTGAATGCGACCGCACAGAATGCGGGATTCCTCCTTAATGAGCTTCGCCAGGAGCGCGCCAACGAGGGTTGAAAAGGGCCTGTTGATATCACGGAAGTGCTGTGACACACAGCTCAGCCGCGTGGATATAAAATTCTTTGATAAAAAATGAGTGTAGCCGTAAAGTATTTTCCTAACCTGCTATAGGCTGGCGACGACTATTAGTTCAAGTCTTATCAGGTAATTTTTGGTCGAAGTGTTTTGTGAATGTTATTAATTTTAATTCTCCCTTTTTCTTTTAGCTATAACTAGATGTCAAGGTCGTTAAAAAGAAAAAGGGCTTCGTCAGTTCCGGTCGTACTCGGATATGATCGTCTTAACTCGGGCGTGTAACTTAATATGTTTAGGTTTATCAGCAGGTCGCGGCAAGGGTTTATCGGCCGGTCGCGGCATAATAATGCATATAAAAAGATAGGAAATAGAAGGGACATAATCAAAAAGTAGAACAGCTTGGATGCTAGCTCTTCCCATCACTCCTGGCTTTTATAGCTAAATTTTCATAATTTAACATAAAGAATAAAATTACAGTTATTTCTTTTTGTTAATGAATTTAAGATTTATGATGAGATCAAAATAAAACCCAAATAATTATAAATTAACAATACCAAGAGGTATTCAAATCAAATTTTTAAGATTAGCCTTCATGTTCACACAGTGAATTGCTATTTCATATATAAGTACAATTGTTGTATATTGACCTTCGACCCGGCCAAACATGCTACTCCAAAGATTGAGTTGGGGACCAGAGAAGTTGGAGACAAGATGTGGTAGAGAAAGTCACCACCCAGCAGAAGGGGCCCTCGGGAACCCCGATTGAGTTTGGAGACCAGTTAGTGAGAAGATGCTGGGATGAGAACATGTCCCAGAGAGGCTGAGCCCCCGGGCCTCCGGTTGAACAGCACTGGAGAACAAGAAAGACACAACGCTGATGGCCATAAGAGTGGGGGTCAATATATTGCAGTTCTGTTCGGTCTCTAACTCCCTCTCACACGCACACCTTAAAATAAAGTGAGAGGTATATTTTTCTAAGAACAGTGTCACTCGTCCTTATTATTGTGCCATTATGATTCTGCATGCAGATGTAGATGTAGATGCATGTGAGTATACAACACAATCGCATGTTATTAGTATCTAGATAAGACCGACAGTATTACTAAAACCAAACAATTTTTATTAATTGATGTTCAAATGACGATGAAATCATGAGGAACGTTACCTGAATAACAGTGGAAATTGGAATATTGGTTTTAGTTTCTTTTGGTTTAATGGCATATCAACCACTGTAGGTTATTTAATGCTAATTTCATCTTTATACATATAAACAACTCTATTTCAAACAGTTCAGTTTAACATAAATACACAGGTTAAATGTCGAAAATATTTCTATTTCAAGCAATTCATTTTATTCAACAAAGTTAAATGGTTCCAAGTATTAATATGCATCACTAACAATTCAATTAAATGTCAGTCATTTATTTACACACAGTTAAATGTAAAAACCGTTCTATTTCAAACAATTCAGTTTAGCATAAGTAAACAGTTTAAATGTCAAACAGTTCTATTTGATCCTTAGATAGGACCCTATAAGGTGCAACTACTCTTGGCCAAAGTGCACCTGGGAGTGATGGCAATAAAGGGGTACTTCATATTCTCCAAAGCACCAGCATTACTGGAGCCGAACCATCTGATTATTTAGTGTCATATCCAGGACACTCATTGGGGGAGTCTTACTCCTTTGCAGAGATGCAGTCGGTGTGTTCTGCAGCTCCAGCCAACTGGATCACAGGACACTTGTTAGGGGAGTCTTACCGCTTTGCAGAAATGCTGTCGGTATTTTGCAGTTTCAGCTGACTGGACTAGTGACATCGGTGGTGATGTTGTTTTGTTTAATGTAAGACGCATAATCTCCATTAGATTAAGACACTGACAAAAGGGAAGAGAGTGATCATGAAACTCTGGCTATAATTAATTCTCTGCTTTGTCTGACAGCACACCCTACCCCAACCATCACTTCACTATCTTTTTTTTATGGTATATTTCTGGCATGAAGCAAAATGAATTGGCAGGTTGGCATTCAAGACCAGAACTAGGAGGGCAACTCTATTTCTGCTCTATTCAAACACCAATTACCAATCTGTGCCACCGACACAGCTGTTTTTACTCGTACAATTTTCTGTGGAAATAAATTTGATATTCATAGTTGTAAGCCAAAAACAAACCAGAAATGAAGCCGAGAGGACTCCATTCTCGCAAACAAACTGAATTTATACTTGTTATTCTGTATGTGGCACTGATCATACCGTTGTGCTATTAAAGGTTTATTAGAGAAATATTTTTAGGAGGTGCCCGTGGTGTAATGGTTACCGTCATAGGAAATGGACACGGCGACACGAGTTCAAATCCAGGCCGAGACTAATTGCATTTCACATAGCACTAATACCCTTGGGAAAGGTATGAATCCAATTATTCTCCCTCCAGCTATGGGTAAATAGTAGGGCAGACTAGGTTCTTCAGCCTTGGTGAGGCAACTAGTCTAGGAGAAGGAATACTCTGAACTGAGCGGAGGGGTTGGGTAAATAGGATTAGAGAAATATTTTAATTTTTGAAAAATTGATCTAAATTTGTTCAAAGCAATAAAATATATCTGAAATTTCAATACCGAATATCAACTCTATCTGTATGGTTGCTAATTGTATCTTATGTGGTATAATGATTAGCAAGATAGATAAATAGACGAAAGTTAGTGAGTAGATTTCTCACTGGGTACTTCATACTCCTGGCCTTGTGCCACAACATTAAGTAAACTTATATCTTTCTAAGTACTTTCCTTTGATTTGTCTTTCTCATATCAATAAAAATGATTGATTTTAATGATATATCAACCCATCTAGAGGTTAGGGAATTACATTCATTATATGTTAATATTTACATTTTTTCTGTAGCTATGTCTTATTTTTTAATGCACAGTTATGTATCAAGTATTCCTATCTAATACAAATAATTGGCACACAATTGTATGGTTTCAAGTATTCCTATCTAATACAAATAATTTGCACACAGTTGTATGGTTTCAAGTATTCCTATCTAATACAAATAATTATATGATTTCCAGAAATTATTTGTTAAAAAATAATAATTTATTTGCATACACTTATATGGTTAGATTATTTGGTTTAATGGCATATCAACCCTTGTGGGTTACTTAATGTCAAATCCTATATATATATATAATAATAATGATAATAAATAAATATATATTATATATATATTTAATCCATGGAAAATATTGATCTGCAACCAAAGGTTTCTTGAAGTTTATAACAACATTCATCAGGCAGTCAAGAAGATAGAATGAAATTGAAAATCAAAAATACAACAAAATACAGACAAAAATCGAATTTTGTTGCATTTTTGATTTTCAATTTGAGACCAGAGATGAGACCCTAACAGGTACTACGACTCTAGTTCAGAGTGGACCTGGGATTAATGGCAATGAAGAGGTGCTTCACACTGCTCAGTTCTCCCAAACTGGAACTTAGTCATCAGATGCAGTTTAGGTGTCATACCCATGTCACCCTTCTTTTTTTCAGGTGGAGTAGGGGGTACAATCAACATATTCTAAGCCCCATAATGAAATAATAAAACAATGAAGAAACAAGAACAACAAAAATATTTAATAAAAGAAAGTCAAAACATCTTTATTCACGGATGTTTCACTTTAACTTCACAAAAATATACTCTGTATACTGAATGACAACAAAACATTTTTAGTTTATGGGTAGTGATAATTTTGATATATGAACACTTGCTTAGACAAA
The DNA here is from genome assembly GCA_963585895.1 of Sepioteuthis lessoniana. Lineage (NCBI taxonomy): Eukaryota > Metazoa > Mollusca > Cephalopoda > Myopsida > Loliginidae > Sepioteuthis > Sepioteuthis lessoniana. Next base: position 6,783,710 of record OY757908.1, read on the forward strand.
GTTTAATGAAAAAGACATAATAAAAATATATACAGCATATGAAAAAGATTTCTCGCCAGGGTGTGTTTACAGGTGTACTTTTAAATGGCTACTTCATGAAAATACTGATCCACACACTATGCATGAATAAGGTTTCTCTCCAAAGTGTGTTTTCATGTGATTTTTAAAATCAAAACTCACAGAAAATTCTCATTTACAAACTTAATAAGAATTTGGCTTCTCTCTAGATCACATGAGGATTTTTAAATTGGAATTTGTTAAAAATGTCAACTCACACACTCAATATGAATATAATTTGCCTTCAATATTTGAATTGGTGTTTGTAAATGTGAATTCATTGAGCTATTTTTGAAGATAGTGTAATAAAAACTTGTGCATATTTAATATTTAAAATGTTGTGGATATTGGAATTTTGGAGCAAACACATTTTTTGAAATTTTGCTTTGATCAATTTTTGTAGAAAAGTGTGTTTAGAAGTTGACAGTTTTATGGAAATATTGATTGTAAAATTTGTAGGAGTAAACCTATTACCAAAATTGTGAAGCAATTTTTCTTGCTCAGGTATATGCTAATTTAAGACAAAATATGCTAATTTAAGACAAAATATGCTAATTTATGACAAAATACACCTAAGGTTTTCAGAAATTACTTCCACAGTTGTGAAAACTTTGACTTGGAAATTTCTGAGACGAAGCTTAATAGTTTTATTACTTAGAATATTCAGACTATTTTGACTTCATCTTTATTGTTATACTTACAATGTTTCGGCCAATATTTACTTCGGCCTTCTTTAGGTCTTTTATGTCGTGTTTCCAGAAATGTTCAGATTTTTTGACTGAAAGATTGAGTTATATATTTTTAGGACTTTCAGTAAAATTTTACTTTTTATAACCAGATGTTAAAGTCACACCTCTCAAAAATGCTTACTTTTTCTTTGGTAAAAAATATGAAAATATTTTCTGCATATCTAGAAATATGAAAACACTAAGGTAGAACATATTACTTGTATATAGATTTTAAAACGACAACTGGCATCTCTTTAAAGTAATTTCATTCATTTCTGCCTTGGCTATTTGGAAAACAATCATAATCAAAATTTATAATCATGTTTGTTTGAAAATAAGATTAGCCCACGGCCATAGAATTCAAATCTTAGGTTTCTTTGTATACTTGCTTTTACTCCAAACAAAATCAATAATAATTCCATTTCTGTATTTGGACCAGCTCAGTCGTGGAAACTTTGACTTGGAAATTGGCTAATTTGAAGAATCAAAGACTTTGATTTCCTCAGGACATTGGTCTAATGAGTAGAGTGTTGGCTAATGGTCTGGGAGACCAGGGTTCAATCCCAGCTCAAGTCATACCAAAGACTCAAAAAATGGTACTTTATGCCGCCTTGCTTAACCCTCAGCATTATAAGGTAAGGATGGAGGATAAAGTGGAGCAATCCAGGGAAAGGAGTAGCACCTTCCTCTACATCTCGGTGTGGTAGCTATTGAAAAGGAGCCTTCGGGTCATCCAATGACTAAGGCTGCCATCTTTACATTTTAATGAAAAAGCTCTTTGGGTTTTGCTCAATATTACATGTTGAATAATTTATTGATAATTGACTTTGTGCTGTAATTAACAGATGTTTGGCACTTTTATATGACTTAACAAATATGAGATTCTTTCCAACATATTAAGTGGGAATAAATGAAGTCTTTCTAAAAAATCTTCTTTCATTGTATGGTTTATCATATTTTCGGAAAAATTTGCAATGTTCAATCAAAACATCAATGAAATGGGCAATTTAGCCCACTGTGAAATAAAAAAAGAACTATCATATATGTTCGCATTGTACGCATAAGTATCGTTATTTTTCATTAATAAACAATCAAAAATGTATATCAGTGTTTTTTGCAAGAATATCATTTCTTTTCAAATTTGCATATTTAATATTAAATTGTTTAATTCCTTTTATGTGAGGTATTTCAAAACTAAATTTACATCTTTATCTACAACTTGTCACCTTCAAAATAATCCCCTCCATTGTCAATACATTGTTCCCAACGTTTTTTCAAATTTTGGAATGCATTCTGAAAGTCAATTTGAGGGATCAGGTTGAGATTTATTTGAACACATTCTTCTATCTCTTCTACTGTCTGAAAGTGACAACCTTTCAGAGTTGATTTCAACTTTGGGAACAAAAAGAAGTCTGCTGGAGTTAGATCCGGGGAATAAGGTGGCTTGGGCACAAGAGTCGTTTCATGTTTTGTCAAAAGTTCACGGATGGGAATTGAAGTGTGTGCAGGTGCATTGTCGTGGTGCAGCATCCAAGTTTTGTTTTTCCATGCCTCGGGCCTCTTCATCTGCACTGCGTTTATCAAACGTTTCAGAACCTCCAGGTAAAAATCTTTATTAATCGTCTGATCCCGAGGAACAAACTCATAATGAACAATACCATTCCAATCAAAAAATACAATCAACATCACTTTCACATTGGTGATGGTCTGGCGTGCTTTTTTTGGACGAGGTGACGATGTTCCCATCCACTGCATTGACTGCTTATTTGTTTCGACATCGTAGCTATGTATCCAGCTTTCGTCACCTGTAATGAGATTTTTCAGAAAGTTCTTGTTTACATTTGTACAATTAATAAGCTCCTGACTGATTTTAACACGATACCTTTTTTGTTCGTCTGTCAGTAAATGTGGCATAAATTTAGCAGCAAAAAGATGCATCATCAGTTTTTCTTTTAAAATCATGTGGCATGAACTTTTACAAATTCCTACCTCTTCAGAAACCTCACGGACAGTCAGGTGTCGGTTTCCACGGATCACAGCTCGCACTTTCTCGATGTGATAATCATCTGTCGATGTAGAAGGTCGTCCTGATTTGGGATCGTCTTTCGTGGATGTTCTGCCTGATTTGAAACGCTGGTACCAACCATGACATTGCGTACGACTCAAACAATCATCCCCATATGCCCTTTGCAACATTAGGAATGTCTCTGTAAAAGTTTTTCCCAATTTGAAACAAAATTTCACACAAACACGTTGCTCTTCAAGATTCTTCATTGTTAAACTTGGGGGAAGAAAATAAGTTCCCAATGCATCATACAGATAGTCTAGTGTGTGTGGCTCAATACAATGAACATATTATGATGCAATTTTTTATGCTAAATGCTAGATTTTACTCAAAACCAAAATGTCATATTGGCAAACTGTTTTAAATGTTGTTATTTTGATATGTTTACTACAATATTTACACATGGTCATCAGTCGAGTTCTTTTATCTGTAACTTCAATTGACATCTGTGAATAAAAAAGAAATATTAAATGATTAAGGTTATTTTATACCTAGTGGTTAGAGAATTGCATTCATTGTATATTTATATTTATCTGTGGTTGTTTCTTAGTTCTATATCAGTTATGTGAGGATACAGGATGTTGTCCTGAAGACCTACCTAGGGCGATGAACGATAGGGAGGAGTGATTAGAGAGGGTCAGGGATATCCGTGCTACCAGCGCGATATGATGATGATGATGATGTTCCAAATACAAATAATTTGTACACAGTTGTATGGTTTCAAGTATTCCTATCTAATACAAATAATTTGTACACAGTTATATAGTTTCAAGTATTCCTATCTAATACAAATAATTTGTACACAGTTGTATGGTTTCAAGTATTTCTATCTAATACAAATAATTTGTACACAGTTGAAAGGTTTCAAGTATTTCTATCTAAGTATTAATTTTTTTGCAGATTTTTTGTCCTCATCTTGGTAGTTTTGGGGTTTTTTTCACTACGTTTCGGATAAATTTCACCTCTGGTCGTCTTCAGGTGATTAACCGCGACCTCAGATAAGAATGCTGAGTCTTGTAACCATATCCCCAGTAATTACTGCCTTCCATAGTTGTTGTCTATCATACCATGAGGTTGAGGTTAATCACCTGAAGACGGCCAGAGGTGAAATTTGGCTGAAACCTAGTGAGAAAATAAAATTAATACTCAGATTAAGAAGCCTCATCTCAAAAACGATTCCCAATGAAGACTATTCCTATCTAATACAAATAATTTGCACATAGTTATATGGTTTCAAGTATTCCTATCTAATACAAATAATTTGCACATAGTTATATGGTTTCAAGTATTCCTATCTAATACAAATAATTTGCACATAGTTATATGGTTTCAAGTATTCCTATCTAATACAAATAATTTGCACACAGTTATATGGTTTCAAGTATTCCTATCTAATACTAATAATTACATGATTTTTTTAGAAATTATTTCTGTTTAATAATAGTTACTTGTAAGTACACAGTTATATGGTTTCAATAATAATGAAGGAAGCACCAGTGAAATAACGGCTCAAGTGCCGGACTACAGCCTAAAATTTATGATAATAATCCTTTGTTAATAATTCTAGCTTCAAGCAGCCCAATAGGTTGGGGTCATAGAATATGCCGACTGCATCTCTGTTGAAGGGTAAGACCCCTCTCCAATGAGTGTCCTGGATATGACACTAAACAATCTGATGGTGAGGTTTTGGGGAATGCGGAGTACCGCTTCATTGCCATCTTTCCCAGGACCATTCTGACCCAGAGTGGTATCTATGAGTCAAATAGAAGTGTTTGACATTTAAACTGTGTGCAAACAAATGACTTATGCTAAATTGAATAGTTAGAAATAGAACTGATCAATCATTTAACAGTGTGTAAACAAAGAACTTATGCTAAATTGAATTGTTAGAAATAGAACTGATTGATCCTTTAACACTGTGAAAACAAATGATTTATGCTAAATTGAATTATTAGGAATAGAACTGTTTGATAATTTAACTGTGTGTAAACAAATGACTTATGTTTAATTGAATTGTTAGTGATGCATAGCAATACTTGGAATAATTAGACTCTGTGTAAATGAAGGAAGGTGTTGAATAGAATAATTAGTGTTAAATAGCAATACTTGTAACCACTTCATTGCGTGCAAACAAATGATTAATATTGAATTGAATTATTAGTGTTAGATAGCAATAATTGAAAACACTTAATAGAAACAATAGCAGTACTTGTGTGCAAATAAATTAGTTCTCTTTTAAAAATGAAATTACCAGCAAACTATTCACTTACGAATCATATTTGAACATCTATCAGTAAGTGCCAAAAATACTTTACAAAATAAAGGTGGTTTTAATCCAAAGCAATTAGTATATGTAGTAAACTCTAACGTTCAATCAGTCTTACAAGATAAACTTACAGCAATGGAAAGATCATCTAGTAAAATTATATGCCAGAACATGGAAGTTTTACACAGTGCCAGACAAGAGTGAACATCTGTTATATAACATATGACATGGATTTTCAGTTCATTCAAAGTGACCCTGTGTGCTTTGACAAGCTGTCAGGTCGTGATTACTAAACAGGGGGATGGCAGTGCATCGGAGCAGGCAGGTCGAGTAGGTGTGCAAATGGAAGGAGACCATGTGATATGAGAACCACGCGGTCAGATTTAGACCAGTCCGAGAATCGAGAGCCGAGCCAGGGATAGGCAGCTGATTAGAGGCGTCCCGGACATCTCTGACAATACACCTTGCAAGGGAGTGCAAGCATTGGCACCCCCTGGCTCCCAGAAGAAGATATAGGACGAGAAGAAGTCCCCTCTCTGAGTATATGTGTCTCCATTTATCTCTCAAACTAACAATAAACTGTTTGCCCCCCCTTTCGAAAACAAAATGAGAGATATATTTTTATATATACATGTTCCTCATTGTTCATAAAGACACAGCTGAGTATACAGCATTTAAATGTGAAAGAATAATGACTAATGTTAAATAGTTACATAGCAATACTTGAAACCATTTAACTGTGTGCAAACAAATAATTCATAGTAAATAGAATTATTCATATTAGATAGAAATACTTGTGCAAAAAAATGAGCGTAGGCTCGTTTAAAAATGTTATCGACAAAATGTGTTTACAAATCATATTATATATATATATATATACATATATATATGTATAAATAGTATTTGGTATTAAATAACCTACAAGGGTTGATATGCCACAAAAACCTGGAAGACCAGGGTTCAATCCCAGTTCAAGTCATACCAAAGACTCAAAAAATGGTATTTGATGCCTCCTTGCTTAACACTCAGCATTATAAGGTAAGTATCAAGGGTAAAGTGGAGCAATCCAGGGAAAGGAGTACCACCCTCCCCTACACATCGGTATAGTAGCTATTGAAAAGGGAGCCTTTGGGTCACCCTTAACTAAGGTCACCAACTTTACTTTCCTTTATTGAAGTACCCTCGTAGAGATAATGAAAAAGAGAACCCTGATTTTAGGTTCAGATTGTGGCAGTGAGTGTTTAATTTAAAACTGCATCCTGTAGGTTTTAATTAATCCAAATGCTGCTGTCATAACAAAAACTGTTAAATAACCAATTCAATACAAAACTGAACGATTTGAGTCTGAATTTAAAGTATTTTTCTTGGAAAAACGACCCTTGAATGTTTTCTGACGTTAGTAGTAATTTCCTAAGCGTTTTTTTTTTTTTATTATTAGAAATGGCACAAGGCTGTATGAATAGGGCACCTAATGAGGCTCAAACTCACTCGTGTAGGTTTGATGGTCTAGCTTTTTAACCATTAACTCCATCTGAGGCGCCTAAGTCGGACATTAGTAAACACTGACCCCTCAGAATATTACTGCACATGCGTACTGGGTTCAATATTAGGGACCCTTTTACGTCCACTCAAAATTGAACACTCCTCTTACAAAACTAAATAAAAAAAAAATTTTTCTAAACAATTTTTAGCAAAATCTGAATTTCCACAGTTTTTACAAAATACTCTTTAAATGTGACATTTTAATAGTGATATTTTTTGATGAGTTCAATTACTTTGGATTTGAAAATATAAGAACGAAAAAAATATTGTTGACAGGTATTGTATCAAGATTTTTCAGCATTAGATTTTTTTAATAAAAAAAATATCTCCCTCGTTTATCTAACAACAAACTTAAAAATAAAATTTTCAAGCAACCATAAAGAAATAGAACATTAAATTATTCAAAAGGCGAAAACACAAATAAACAATGTGTCTGAATGAACTTGTTAAATACGAATCTACGGTTGAAAATAAAATTGAGGTCGTTAACTGTGTTTCAAATGAGTAAAAAAATCTTCAGACACTTACAAAATTATCCAATGCATAAAATATGGTGATTTCTATGTGTTTAAAAAAGATAAGTTTGAAAATTTGAAGCTTAAAACAGTGTCGTTTGCTTTCCGCTTTATTGAGAGATTTTCTTACCTCACTCTTTGAAGAGCGGCATTTGAAAAGGAAGTCATACCAACCGGAAACAATGGTATTAGTTTGGTGAATAAACAATTTTAATTAACACTCATTTTAAAATCATTTAAAATTTTCTAATTACCTCAGGAAAGATTATATATATAAAAGCTGGAAAAATAATAATTTTTCTGACGATTAAAATCAAAATTTGATTTTAATGGTATGCCAACTCGTCTGGGATTATTTTATACCGAGACGTTTGAGAATTGCCTGCATTGTTCGTTCATATTAACATTTGTTGTCTAATCGCCCCAGAAGATTTTTTTATACTGTTATATTCCAAATACAAGTAATTTGCCATTGTATGGTTTCAAGTATTCCTATCTAACACTAATAATTATAGGGTTTTAAGAAAGTATTTCTACTTGATAATAATAATTTATTTGTACACAGTTATATGGTTTCAAGTAGTTGTTGTTGTTGTCGTTAATAATAATAATAATAATAATAATAATCCTTAGGGAATAGTTCTTACTTCAAGTGACTATTCTTTATACAAATAATTTACACACAGTTTTAAGGTATCAAGTACTCATATTAAAAATGAATAATTTCTAAACAGATCAATTTGACAAATTTATGGGATATAAACGAGTACTCCCACTCCAGGTCAGAGTGGACCTGGAAGTAATGGCAATAAAGAGGTACTCCACACTCCCCACATCTCCAGAACTGGAGCCTCACCACTTGATACAGTTTAGTATTACACTCAGCACACGCCTTGTGGAGGTGGGGATATCCTACCCTCTCCTGTAGGTGATAAGCCCTGCTGAAAAATCAAAAATTTAAAATTTAGGCTCCTGGGGCTTCAAAATATACCGACTTCATCTCTGCAGAGAGGTAAGACTCTCCCAATATGTCTTGGAAAATAATCTGATGATACTATTTACCAACCCCTCCGCTCGGGTAGGATATGACACAAGGTCAATTTTTAAGCGGAGTTTAACAGGTTTGAATTCAGAGTTTTCCTTCTCCTAGACTAGTTACCTAACCAAGGCTGAAGAACCTAGTCTGTCCTACTATTTACCCATAGCTGGAGGGAGAATAATTGGATTCATACCTTTCCCAAGGGTATTAGTGCTATGTGAAATGCAATCAGTCTCGTCCAGGATTTGAACTCGTGTCGCCGTGTCCATTTCCTACGACGATAATGACTACCCCACGGGCACCTCCTAAAAATAATCTGATGATGAGGCTGCAGTAATACTGGAGCATTGGGAAATGCAGAGAACCCATTCATTGCCATCGCTCCCAGGTTCACTCTGGTCTGGTGCGGTAGCACCTGACAGGTTCCTTTCTATGGGTCAACTGTTTTACATTTAAACTGTGTTATGCTAAACCGAATTGTTTGAAATAGAACAGTTAGATAATTTAACAAAGTGTAAACAAATGACTGATGTTTAATTGAATTGTTAGTGATACATAGCAATACTTGAAAACATTAAACTGTGTGCAAACAAATAATTCATAGTAAATAGAATTATTTGTATTCGATCGAAATGAGAGAAACCATTTAACTTGTAGGAGGTTATATTGTGTTTTTGGTTTAATTTCCATTTTGTAGTGGTATATTTAACTTGTTTTTATATGTGGTTCCGTGTTCTCACAAGTCGGAAGGTCACCATTTATAGCGATGGGGATAACATTATTATTATTATTATTATTGGGTTTTTAGGTTTAAGGTTTAAGTTGGTTTTACGTTGGTTGCGTTGGTATTTCGTTGCTAGTTATCCCCTCGCTAACTGTTGATGGAAAATGAAGGTGGTGGAGAAGAACGAAGACATCGTTAGGTTTTAAAGGAAGGTTTTAATGGCAGCATGAAGTAAAGGGGTTTACACTGGTATGCTGCAAGCCTCGTAGTAAAGAAAGAAGGTAGGAAGTTGTTAGAGTGTATCATCTAATTTGTTTTTAACTAGAATCCCTTGGTCTAAAAGAATAGACCCAAGAGATCCATAAACTAGATGGCTCTCCTCATAATGGTTGATGCGGCTACTGTTATTCAGGAACAGACGTTAAGACTTCCGTTCCCTTTGAGGATTTTTGAGCGAGAGAGAGAGAGATTCGCGGGCTTTCTTCAATTTTTGGTGCTGCTAGGAAATATGGTTCGGGTTGAATAGGACAGGTCATCCTGATTGGGTGAAAATGTTCGACGACTCTAACGGTCAAATTAAATTACGCACTAAACAAAAATTCAAGTTTCTTTCCGCTACAAACTGAGTAAAAAAGAATGTGTTTTGGCTTGTTTAAAAATGTTATCAACAAAATGTGTTTAGAAATCATACATTTAATAAGTATGTATAAAAAGGATTTGGCATTAAATAACCTACAATGGTCGATATTGTTATATACAAGCGTGTGGTTGCAAGAAAATGAAGAGTGACGGGAAGATTTGGTTTATTTTGTTTATTGAATAAATGAAATAAAAAAGCGGATGAAATATCTGGCCGGCTGACGGGAGGTTGTCTATTCGGCGACAAGCGGTTGCTTTGATCTGGTCGGACGGTATTGCAGAGTGACGCTCTTAGGACGGCCGGCGATTCAATTGGCGTGTGACCTCTGCTTGGCCTATTTACAAGTTCCCAACTTCAAACACTGGCTCCAGAAAATACTACTTGTGGAAAAAAATGATTGGTTGAAAAATAGACTTTTATGCGCAGAAGCCATGATTTTCTCGGTTTGACACTGGTCGTTGTTAAGTCAACATCCGGTAGCTGTTATTTTCTTCTACAGTGTCGATGTCTGTGGGTCTGTGTTTTAGTAGTTAGCTGTGTGAAAATTTAAGTGGATGAATCAGAAGAGATTTGATGTATTTTACTATAACAGGGATCTCTCATCAATTTTTTGCTGGCTGAGGACTGCAAACTATGTGGAATTTACAAAACAATGTGTGATGTATATGTTTTAGTCAAAAAATGTTTACATGGGTTTGCTACAAGTCTGAGTGAAATAGACAATCCATAGAGTGGAAGCACACGGACTTTCTGGTAAAAAACAAGTTCCATGTACAGCAGTCAATAGAGAAGGTCATGATGACAATCTTTTTGGATATAAAAAGACCCATCACTATTGATTTCCATGTAAGCAGAGCTGACGTGACCCTATTGAGGGTAGTATACAGACTTAGCTCTATAAGGGTGGGCATAAGTGTTTGTGTGTGGTTTGGGATGGACCAACTTATAAACTTACGAGGTACGTTCAATAAGTTTCCAGACTTTTTTCGTACAGGCATTAAAAATTGTCGTAGACTCTTGAAAATTCACTATGTTATTGCTATACATCTTATGAGACGATTGACCAATTTTATGATTTCAGCTTCAAATCAACAGCTACAGCAGCAATTGGAATACATCCTACTAAAGCCTGATTGTCACAGCTGGTGATTTTCAAAAATGTAATCTGGACGTGAAGACACTTTAGAAGAATGATATGCAATAAAATTATGTTTTAAACTTGGAAAAAATGCCACAGGAACGTATGGAATGCTTCAGACTGCTTTTCGACCATCTTGCATGAATCGAGCATCAGTTTATGAGTGGCATAAGAGATTCAAGGAAGGCATGGAGTCTGTGAGGGATGATGAGAGGTGTGGGAGGAGTAAGGAAGTCAGAACAGCAGAGTTGATTGGCCAAAGGGTTATGGTTAGGGTTACTATGTTGAGGTTTTAAGGGAGTTCAGGAAGAGATTCGGTCGGAAGAGGCCAGCACTCTTCAAATCGGGTCAGTGGCATTTCTACCAGGACAACGCACCAGTCCACAACTCCATCCTTGTCACAGACTATTTGATCAAGATGGGCATCAAGACATGTCCTCACCGTCCCTATAGTCCAGACCTTGCTCTCTGTGACTTTTGGTTATTCCCTAAGCTCAGAGGCAGTCGTTAAGAGACAATTGAGGAGATGAAAGAGGCTGTGATGAAGGTCATTGACACGCTCACACAAGATGACTTTCATGGGGCCTTCCAGAAGTTATTGGAACGGTACAAGTGCACTGCAGCCGGAGGAGATTACTTCGAAGGGGACTATTGTTTCATGTGTGTGCTATCGATAAAAGTGCCCATACGAAAAAGTCTGGAAACTTATCGTATATACAAAGGGTAAATCAAAAGACAGTCAGAAGAACTGGGTCAGTTAGAGAGTTGAAGGAGTCAACCAAAATACAGTGGGAAGAGGGGGGAATCTGCAACTGGATGGAGACTGACAAAAGAGGAGAAATTAAGAGGGACGAGTCGGTTAGGAAAGGGAATCGAGCAGAGAGGGTCTCGAACAGAGAGCAGTTAGAAGAGGCATGCCCGTCAGAAAAGATTCACAAAGAAGTGAGTCAGCTGTGAGACAGAGATGGAGGTCTGCTGGGAAAAATACAGAGACATAAAAAAAGGAGGTGGGGGACAAGAGAAAAAAGGAACTGAGACAAGCTGAGGCGTTTATTCATCTAGTTAAGGGATTTCATTGTAAACGATCAAACTTTTTCTCCTTTCCAACCCTTTTGTGTTTTTGCGTTTCTTTCTTTGAAGGATCATCCAAGGTATGCATTTCAACCCAACTTGCCGAGAAAGCCAACACAACAAAAGGGGTCAGACGATTGTGCAGTGAGAAATGTATGCCCCGGACATTTATATAATGTCACACTGACTCTTTAGGCAAACATTTCACCTTATTTACTGAATGACCCTTATACTACTGCAAACAGCAACTTAAAACTTTTCAAATATGTAAATAAGTAAGTAAAGTTGGCGACTGTGGTTAAGGGCGACCAGAAGGCTCCCTTTTCAATAGCTACTACACTGAGGTGTCGGGGAGGGCGCTACTCCTTTCCCTGGATTGCTCCACTTTACCCTCGATACCTACCTTACATTGCTGAGAGTTTAGCAAGGAAGTATCAAGTATCATTTTTAAAATCTTTGGTATGACACGACCTGGGATTGAACCCATGTCTCCCATACCATTGGCGAACACTCTACCTACTAGACCAATGAGCCGGTTTTTCAAATATGAAGTTTTAAAAAATTCTAATCCTTTTTAACTATATTGCTTCTAATTTTTCTTCAAATATAAATTGTTCAAAAATCAATTACTATAAAGTATTTAAGAGGATATTTTATTTGAAAAATGTGTTTGCTTGTGTCTTTTTAATTGAGAACTACTTGTAAATGTAGATCTACATTGTTCACAAGGAAATGGTTTTTCTCCAGTATGAGTCCGTTTGTGGGTTTTCAAATTTGAGCTTGTTGCAAATGAAGATCCACATGTTTCACAGTGAAAAGGTTTCTCACCAGTGTGCGTTCTGATGTGTTCTTTTAAATGTGGACCTCTTGAAAATACAGCTCCACACATTTCACAATAAAATGGTTTCTCACCAGTATGTATTTGTACATGTCTCTTCAAAGCAGCATTTCTTGCAAACGAAGATCCACAAACCTCACAAGAATAGGGTCTTTCTCCACTGTGAGTCTTCACATGTCGTTTCAAGGTAGAATTATCTGAAAAGGCAGAGTTACACGTTTCACAAGAATACGGTTTCTCACCAGTGTGTGTCCGCATATGTACTTTCAAATCTGAATTGCGAGAAAATGAAGATCCACAAACTTCACAGCCATAAGGCTTTTCTCCGGTATGTGTCTGCATGTGTCTGTTTAATGTAGAAATCATAGAAAATCGATACTGACATACTTCACAAGAATATGGTTTCTCTCCAGTATGTGTTTTCATATGTCTATTGAAGGCTGATTTCACTGAAAATGCCGAGCCACAAATTTCACAAGAATATGGTTTAAATTCTATGTGTATTTTTTTATGTCTACTTAAAGCTGATCTATCTGAAAATGCTGATCCACACACTTTACATAAATATGGTTTCTCTCCAGTATGTGTTCGCATGTGTCCTTTCAAATACGAATTTTGTGAAAATGCAGAACCACATATTTCACAAGAAAATGGTTTTTCAGTGGTATGTGTTCGCAGATGAATTTTTAAATACTGACTTTTTGAAAAGACACGTTTACAAATTTCACAAGCGAATAGTTTTTCTCCTGTGTGAGCTTGCATGTGGATTTTTAGAGGGGTAGTCGATGAAAATATTACAACTCACACTTTACAAGAATATGCTTTTTCTTTTGTTTAAATTTGGAAACCAGTGTTTCGTACAAATATCCATTAGCTTATTTCGTAGGAATCAGTTTTTTCTTGATTATTATCATCATTATTCTGCATATTATCCAAAATCGGACATTGAAAAAAATGTCCAAACTTCCAAAATGATTCGTGTGCTGTTTTTTCTTGAATTGAAATATCTGCAAATATATTTAAAAAAACATAAATCATTAAACTTAATAAGCAGTTGATAATGTAGAGTTATCCCCCTTGTACAACTTACTGACTTCCGGTACGAACTTTCATCATACAACATGTGAAAACTGCCACTCTTGGCGCTACCAAGCAGCTTTTGCCACCGGACAGGGTATTAAAGAATTATATATATATATATATATATATATATATATATACGCCAGATCCATCAATAGCAGAGACTACATTGGACGTTCATCTTCATTCTTAGTGTGCAGTTTGTGATTTAAAAAAAACGCGTTTACTTTCGGCCGTTGACGTCATTGCGCGTTTACAGTAACCGTTTCTTGGTGTCACGCAATCACACGGGAATGGTGGTTCCGCGTGTATTACCTTCATGCTGAAAACTTTCTCGCTTTCGACCAAATCCAACTTGATGCACATTGCGCCGTGGTCTGAAGACGATTTGAGGCAACTTTCAAACTGCGGCCAGTGATTCCTATTTTTGAAAGAAATGAAATGACTGAGTGTCCTAGAAAACCATGACAACCAACCTCAATAGGAATCCCATGGCATATCCAACCCTTTTCCACGCAGTCGGCACGCAGTGTCTTATGTTATTAAAACATAGGCAAGCTGCCATCTTGAACATATCTAGATTCTCGTTCCGTCTTTTCATCGCACCTCTGACACCATGTGATGTTTTTGGCGTAAATCTGTTTTGTAAAGAAGTGTAATGAAAAGACGGAACGGGAATCTAGATATGTAGAAGATGACAGCTTGCCTATGTTTTGATATCGTACCGGAAGTCAGTAAGTTGTACAAGGGGGATAACTCTACAGACAATAGGGGTTTTATTCCTACGTAACAACATATGCAATAAAATTGTTTGAAAAACCATGGAGTAAGTACTTATCAATATTCAATAAAAAGATATCTTTTACCTATAAACATCCTCAGAGATATATTTCTTTTTCTACACATTTAAATCAAAAGAAAAGAAACTAAATCCTTTATTTTTAATAATGAACATCTTACAACTTGTATATAATAAGGGTAAGTACTGCTTACGAATAATTCAACAACCAAAATAGATTTTATATGCAATCAAATTGAGCAAATAATAAAGATTCTCACATAAAAAAATCATCAACAAATATCATTGTGGTCCTATTTTTATGTCATTGATAGAGTTTTCCCTATCCAGTACTTTGATTGCTGCCAACCACAGACTGATTTTAACAGTAAGTCAACCTGTCTAAGGTTATTTTATGCATTGAGGCTAGGAAATTGCACAGTTATATGAGATCAAGTATTCCTATTCAATACAAATAATTTCCATGTAGATGTGCTATTAAATAGAAATAAATAATTGAAACCAGGTATATAATTGTGTAAAAAACAAAAAAATGTAAATATGAATGTGCAATGAATACAATTCCCTTACCTTAAAGAATGAAATACTCCTACAATGGTTGACATGCCGTTAAAATCAGTCATCTCTCTTGTTCTATATAGACTTCATTTTTATGGAATAATTCCGATAACAGTATTTCTGTAGTGAGACATGTCTATAAAATTTTCGATACTGCTTTAGTTTTTCTCATTATATATATATATATATATATATATGCCCATATTATATATATATATATATATATATATATATATATATATGTGCCCATAAATTTTGTTCTCTCTCCCCGCTCTCTCTCTCTAAATACACACACACACACACACACACACACATATATATATATATATATGTGTGTGTGTGTGTGTATATACGCACACACATACATATACGCACACATATATACATATATATACATTTTTCTTATATATTCATTTCTTTTTCACATTATATACATATACACACACATATATATATACACACACATACGTTTTTCTCATATAAGAGGGTCATTCAATCATCATCATCATCATGTCGTGCCGCTTGCACGGATATCCCTGACCCTCTCTCGCCACTTCTCCCTATCGTTCATCGCCCCCGGCAGGTCTTCAGGGCTACATTCCGTATCCTCACATAGCTGCTGGATGTATGTTCGTACTGGTCGTCCTGCTTTTGCTTGGCCATATGCGGGGGTCCATAGGAGTACATCACTGATGAGTTCGTCCTTGCTTCCCCAGCAGTGACCTGCATGTCTGGTTCGTCTAACTTGGAAAGTTTTCATGATGGGAGGCAGGTGGCCGTATAGTTGGTGCCTTGTGGGATGTTGCCGCCAGGACTTGTTCAATATTGCTTGCAACATTATTGTGTAATTGCCGTCTAGCTTCTTCTCCAGCCGCTTAGTTAGCGTCCAAGTAGAGCATCCATACAGCAGTATCGATACGACCGCTGCCTGGAAGAACCTGCGTTTCCTTTTATCGGTCAGGTCTGATTTCCAAATGATCGATAGGCTATCGATAGCTGTTCATGCCTTCGTTAGCCGCGTGTCGATGTCGGTAAATTTTGCCTAAGGAGTTGATAATAGGAACTTTTTTCTTAGCTAGAGAATCTATGGCCTTTTTGGTTGATTTGGAGTGTTACAACATACAATGAAAAAAACTTCATTTAAAACAATACAAACAAGGAACATCTAAAATCTAAACAATTTTTATAAAACAATAAAGCGTCAACTTGGATTTGAATGTTCAGAAGTTCCCTTTTACAAGTAGTAAATTTTCAAAGTGGTAGAAAGTCAGATATTAGGAAAAAAGAGGAAAGGAGGAGAATGTTTTTAAAGAGTACTTATTCCTTTTTCTTTTCTCTTCTTTCTTTTATGGTCAGGTAGTGGAATAAGCAGAAAAGTAGTTTCAGCTCTTAACTCGAGGGCGGACGTTACTTCTCGACTGATCACCGTATCTATGTGCTTCCTTGGGTCTCTTTTGTCCTCACTGACTCGGTCCACAGAAATCCTGAGTTTTTATCTCTCCCCACCGGCTCCAAACTCGTCACTCCACAATCCTTCTCATTTTTGGCGCGACCGCTTCCCATTGGCTACTTTAATTTTTATTATTTTTCTGATTTCTAACCGGATGGGTGCGTGAAGACGATGCGTAGCGACCTGTTTATACACTTTGTATGTGGCAGCCGACGAGTCAACATCCGGTTGGGAGTTTTATTGTTAATTCCTAAATCCCCACAAATCTGTGTTTCCAAGCCATTGACTGTCTTTTTGACTCAGGCTCGTAGTGGCAAACCCATACTTAGCCCATTTGTAAACATTTTTTTAACTAAAAAAGGCTTCTCTGTGCACATTCCAAATTTTTCAGTAAATTTCACATGGTTTCCACTTCTCAGCAACCAAAAATTTGATGACAGAACTCTGTTCAAGCCACGAGCACTCTGATTTGCTACCATTTTGAATTGCCTCAAAACAAATATTTTGTGAAATTGAAATGAATATAAACCAATCCAAATAAGTTTACAATTATGGAAAAATTCTGAAAATCTATTCTGTTTAAAAAAAACCAAAACACCCCTAATTTATAGAATGACCCTTGTATATATATATATATATATATACGCGCACACACACACACACACTCACTCACGCAAACACTCAGACACACACACACACCTTTTTTGAATATATATATATATATATATATATTTATTTATATATATGTTAATATTTTTTAAATTGATAGATAAGCATTTTGAATATAATAATATACTACATAAAATATTTAATAGAAAAACGTTAAAAATTAGTTACTTCTGCACGAAAAATATTTTTCAAATAATCAATAATCATAATAAAGAGATAATTAAGGAATTTCAGGACCGAACGAATAATAATAATAATAATAATAATAAACAAAATGAATGTAATTGTAAAACTCGAATGAATTGTCCCATGAATGGATTATGTAATTTAGATAATGTGGTATACCAAGGAATCATTTGCCTAAAAGAAAATGTTAAGGATAGAAAAACTTATATCGGAGTTTCCTCGACGAAATGGAAATCTAGATACGCTAATCATAAATTTTCCTTCTCCCATGAACATCTGAAAAACCAAACAGCCCTATCCAAGCATTTTTGGAGTTTGAAAAATAAAGGTTTGATCCCTGAGATTCAATGGTCCATATTGAAAAAGTCGAATACTCCAAAATGTTTTGATAGTAGATGTAATCTGTGCCTAGAAGAAAAAATACAAATAATGATATACCCAGACCCCGAAAAATTATTAAATCAGCCATGTGAATTAATAGCTAGATGTAGACATAGGAATAACTCTAAACTTTAGACAAATTTAATTAACCAAAACATAGGATTATTTTGAGATTTGAGGTGAAATGAATAAAATAGAATAAAATAAAAACATGTGTACGTACTTTTCAATGGAAGGGTAACTGATTTAATAGGCACGAATATAAATTTCGAATTTCGAATTTTAATTTTGAATTCAATTTAAGATAAGTATTACTTTATCCTTACGTAAATTTATTAAGGAATGCTGTACTTCCCTGAATTATTATTAAATCTGGAGTTTTAAGTTGAAATGTATTTAGAATTTAAAAATTTTAAAAATTCAATTTACTATAATTCCAACCGGTAATAAAAAGCTAAAAACCGGAAGTGGGTGAAATGGGGGAGGAAACTCTTCACCCCACTTCTACCCCCTCCCACCCTTCCTTCCTGTGTCTATTCTGAATTATTTTATCCATTAGACCAGAAGAAGTCCTGTTATTTTTGGTGTTAATAAATCATATCAATACCCATAACAGGATGGAAATAAATTTATAACCCTAATGTGACCGGTTTTTGTTTTTCTTAAAGAAATTATTGCTCTGTAATGTCAGTTATATTAAGCTCTTTACCAGGAAAATTTAAATGTTCACTGTTGAATGATTTTTTGTCCTGACGGAATTATTCCCGACTCCGGTTTAACTGGGTCGAATAATATACATATATATATATATATATGGAATCAAATGCTTTGAAGTAATCTATGAAGATTTATCCAAGGCATCTGATTCCATACAAAGAGAAAAGATTGAGCAAATACTTCTGGTGTATGGTATCCCCAAAGAAACTGTCACATCCATAACAATGCTCTATAGTAACCTGAAAATCATAGTTCACTCACCAGATGGGGATACGGACTTCTTTGATATTGTTGCTGGTGTTCTACAAGGGGATAAATCAACCCCGTCACTGTTCATAATCTGCTTAGACTACTTACCTCGAATATTGAACTTAAAAATCTCAGAAATAAGGGCACTGTATTTTTTCTACAATCTTATGTGATAAAAGTGACCAGTTTAGTGTATATATATATATATATATATAGATGTGTGTGTGTATATATATAAATATATATACACGATTATTAACTAACAAAAAAACTACTGGGAGACCTGGGTTCAATCCCAGGTGACGTCATACCAAAGACTTTAAAAATGGTACTCGATACCTCCTTGCTTAATACTCAGCAATATAAGGTACATATCAAGGGTAAAGTGGAGCGATCCAGGGAAAGGAGGAGCACCCTCCCGTACACCTCAGTGTAGTAGCTATTGAAAAGGGAGCCTTCTGGGCGCCCTCGACTAAAGGGAGATAACTTTACTTTTACTGTACATACATACAATGTAACCTGGATATAAGAGAGGGGTCGGGACAGGAGAAGTCTCTTATATCCGGGTTTATTCTATTTTGTTTAGGTAACACAGGCTTTAATTTAGGACCAGAGAAAATCTCTCTTATATAAGGGTCTCTTATATCCGGGTTAAATACGAGGTGCATACGATAAGTTTCCAGACTGTTTTCGCATGGGCATTTGAAATTATCGTAGACTCTTGGAAATTCAATATGTTATTGCTATACATCTTAGGAGATGACTGACCAAGTTTTATGATTTAAAGTTCAAATGAACAGCTACAGCAGGAATTGGAATATACCCTACTAAAGCCTGATTATCACAGCTGATGAATGTCAAAAATGCAATCTGGACGTGAGGACACTTTAGAAGAACGATATGCAATAAAATTATGTTTTAAACTTGGAACAAAATGCCACAGAAACGTATGGAATGCTTCAGACTGCTTTTCGACCATCTTGCATTAATCGAGCATCGGTTTTTGAGTGGCATAAGAGATTCAAGGAAGGCAGGGAGTCTGTGAGGGATGATGAGAGGTGTGGGAGGAGTAAGGAAGTCAATACATCAGAGTTGATTGGCCAAAGGGCTAGGGTTAAGGTTACTATGTTGAGGTTTTAAGGGAGTTCAGGAAGAGATTCCGTCAGAAGAGGCCAGCACTCTTTAAATCGGCTCAGTGGCATTTCCACCAGGACAATACACCAGTCCACAACTCCATCTTTGTCACAGACAATTTGACCAAGATGGGCATCAAGACAGTTTGTCACCCTCCCTGTAGTCCAGACCTTGCTCCCTGTGACTTTTGGTTATTCCTTAAGCTCAGAGGCTGTCGTTATGAGACAATTGAGGAGATGAAAGAGGCTGTGACGAAGGTCATTGACATGCTCACACAAGAGGACTTCCATGGGGCCTTGAAGAAGTTGTTTGAATGGTACAAGTGTATTTCAGCCGGAGGAGATGACTTTGAAGGGGACTTGAGTTTCATGTGTGTACTATCAATAAATGTGCCCATACGAAAAAAGTCTGGAAACTTATCGTATGCCCCTTGTACATATCCATTAAAGAAAAACGAATAAAAAAACAATTCCCCTAAATCTAATGAGGCGAATAAAGAACAAATATTTTAAATTATTTCAGCCCATTTCAAACTTTAAACTGTTTTAAAGGAAATAATTCAACAACTTAAATCTTGTTGACACCCAAGAACAAAAAAAAAATTAATAATTATTCTTTAATTTCTGTGTTGAAATCAAAATAAATAAAGAAAATATTAATTGTATTTTTTGACTCACCTTTTCTTTCAAATGTCGAATTTTAATGTAAAAATAAAAGACAACCCAAAAACGTAGACGTTTAAATCTCCACGATTTCAAGTGCGAGTCTTTTGGAATTAGGAGAAGTGGGTAGCATTACACCGTTCTTCGAGATCATTTCTGTTCTTTTCGGACAATTCGATAAAGATTTTGAAAAGAACAGCAATGTTAATAAACAAGAAAACAGAATATATCAAATTAAATAGATTAAAAAGACAGGACAAGATAACGGTGCTGGAAACATAAGTCCCTCGTGTAAAAATGTCCTGGTTTTTCAAAAGGTAAAAATAAAGCTCTCCAAAAAACAAAAAAACGATCCCTTAAAATAAAGTAGAAATTAAAAAATTTAAAAAAAAATTCTATCATACAGAAATTTAAAAAAAAAGAATATCTGCTAAAACGTTCATAATTCATTTTTGAAAGTTCAGATGTATATCTATTTAATCTATTTATCTTTTAAATGTCGGTAATTAATGACAAATATTGTTAATAATTATCATTAAACATTAAAGAAGTTTCCAGGGAAGATTTTTAAAATTCCTCTTCCCACCGTCACTGTATTTGGGCACCTTGCGTGAGCTGGGCAAGCAGATTGTTAGCGAGTATGGTTCTCGCTGAGTTCCCCATACCTTGTGCTAAACTAATGACAATTGAGGTCAACTGTATTACTATTTTTTAATACTGGTGTATTTCTCGTAAAATTTAAGATGAATATAGAAATCTAGAAAATGCATCTTTTAAAATAATTTTAGCGTTCACACACACACACATACACACACACAGATACACACATACATACAAACACACATACTCCCCACACATACATACATACACCCCCACACACACATACACTCAGTCACACACACACCCATACACACACAGTCACCCACACACACATACACCCCCACACACACATATACATCCACACAAAGACAATGTCATTTTTATTTTACGATATTCTTCACCAACCAAGTTAGAATATTCAAATTGAAGAGCCCTACCAAAAAAAAAAAAAAAGATAAAAAAATAAACCCGTCAACCCAAAAATGACCCCCATTTTGTTTGATTTTTTAGTTGACGGAGTAATTTTTTTTATCTTATTTTTTAGGAAAAAAAATGTTTTATTAGATATTGAAGAGGGTGAAATTTCTTCATGTCACATATATTTCTGCTTCCACGATGTGTTCCAGAGTGGCGTTTAATAAAATAAATTTAAATCAAAATTTCATCAAAAGACTTGCAGGTCATAAAACCTAACCTTTACCCCCTGTTTGGGACGCTATCTAATCAATATGTAAAATATAATGGCAGAGGGGTTTCGTTTTATATATCTTGCCTTTGGGTTTAGTTAGGCTGAGAACCTTTCGGCTCAGTGCATGGGTTAGGTGCAAACATAAGTGCAGGTGTTCGCGCGCGCGCGGAGCGGACGTGTCATTCAGAAATGTCACATTAAAGATAGAAAATGTGACCAGGGGGATATGAATGACGTCATGCACCGGAAGCATGTGCAAACTATTTTGGGGGGATTTGAAAAAAGTCAGTTAGCTGAGTTTTGCCTCGGAAGAAGACGGTTGACTTTCGCTTGCTCGCCAAGGCCTGGCGGCAGGTGTCACACATAGTTTGGGGCAGATGGAAAAGTCAGCATAGAAAGATGGTATCTCTCTCCTTATGTCGAAAAACCTTTAAACTCAAAGGTAATAAAAAGTTTCGTATCTGAACTAAGAAGTCGTGTTTTTTTGTATTTCGGGATTTCTATGTTATCTATCAAAGGACATTATGAACGTTTTGCGTACCGGTATGGGTATGTCTATTTCACGTATTCATATCTGGCTATGTTACAAATAAAGGTATATGATGTAGCAGAAAGAACTTCGTATTTTTGTTTGGTGCAAGTAAGTCTTCGTTGCCATTACTGTCAGGTTTACCCTGAACCGGCGTGGTTGTATCCGTTAGGGTCCAGTTTAATCATTAACTATTCTTGAAACCATTTAACTGTGTGCCAACAAATAATTAATGTCAAATTAACATATTAGTATTACATAGCAATGCTTGAAACTATTTAACTGTGTGCAAACAAATAATTGTTAAATTGGATTATTAGAATTATATTGCAGATGTAACATTTATTAAGATAACCCTAAAAAATTAAATGATAAGAGGTTGCATGATGTAAAAAAAAAAAAACGAAGCTCAATTTTGTATTTATAGAATGGCACCATTTTTCTAATTGTAAAAATATAGCAAAAATTATTTCCAATGGATTTTTAAAGTACAGATCCTTTTTAATGTCTTTTTATAGTAAAAATCATTTCTAATGCATTTCTATAGTAAATGCATTTTTATAGTAAAAATCATTTGTAATGCATTTTTATAGTAAAATTAATTTTCAATGCATTTTTATAGTAAAAATCATTTCTAATGCATTTCTATAGTAAAACTAATTTTCAATGCATTTTTACAGTAAAAATCATTTCAAATGCATTTTTATAGTAAAAATCATTTCTATAATAAAACTAATTTTCAATGCATTTTTACAGTAAAAATCATTTCTAATGCATTTCTATAGTAAAACTAATTTTCAATGCATTTTTATAGTAAAAATCATTTCCAATGTTTTTTTATAGTAAAAATCATTTTCAACGCATTTTTATAGTAAAAATTTAAAAAACTAATGTGAACATCCTGTAAATGTACAAATTCCCTAATTTTGTAGGGTGTAATACATTAAAACTTCAGTCTTAGAGATTTTAATTGACACAATCTTGTTTATCCTCTTTGGCACTAATATTAAGACAAATATATCATATTTTTTCTATCTTTCGCTCAAACTGTAAGGAAAACATCCGGACAGATTTTTTCATGAATATAAAAAACAATAGAAAACACCTAAGTACATAATGTTGTCACAAAAAACTTAATAAAAATAAATTGCGTAAGTTTTAGTTTTTCCAAATATAAAACTGAGTCATAAGTTTTGCAATATTTGGAGATGTGAGGCAAAATTTGATTGGTTGGTTGGTTGGATTTTATGGCATATCAACCTTTGTCGGTCACCTAATGCCAAATCCATTTTTATGAAAATAATCAGCTCTATTTCAAACAATTCAGTTTAGCATGAGTACACAGTTTAATTGTGAAAAACATTTCTATTTCTAGCAATTCAGTTTAGTCAAGTAGTTCTAATTCAGCTAATTCAGTTTAGTATAAGTATACATTTTGTTTACACACAGTTAAATGTCAAAACAGTTCTATGTTAAACAATTCAGTTTAGTGTAAATACAGTTTCAATGCCAAAAACAGTTCTATTTCAAATAATTCAGTTCAGCATAAGCATGCAGTTTAAATGTAAGTACAGTTTGTCAAAAACATTTCTATTTCAAGCTATTCAGTTTAATCAAACAATTCAGTTTAGCATAAGTATGCTATTAGTTCTATTTAACCCATAGGGCCCTATCAGGTGCTACCACTCCAGGCCAGAGTAGACCTGGGAGCGATGGGAATAAAGGGGTACTCCGCATTCCCCAAAGCTCCAGCATCACTGCAACCTCACCATCAAATTGTTTAGTGTCATATCCAGGACACCCGTGGGGAGGGGGTCTTACCCCTCTGCAGAGAAGCAGTCAGTGTATTCTACAGCCCCCGCCAACTGGGCAAGCACAATTTGAATGCTTTTGCTGACGTCATGAAGGTACCAAACCACACCAGACCATGAGAATGTAAAGTTCTGTGGATTCTTTCCAATTGTTATTGGCTGGGTTTGCCTCTAAGGCTTGGAGAATTTGCTAGCACTGCGGCCTCACCATCCATGATTTTAGGCCTAGCTTTTTGTCGAGTTTCTTGTGACTCAAGCAAAATTTCTTGAACCATCTGGTTTCTGTATTGATGTATCACTCAACTCAATAAAGATTTCCATCAAATAATTTTAGAGATTTTATAAAATAACAAGTATTTATCTTCGTAATTATAGAGAATGCGGAAAAATTTTCCTGTAAAAGAAGTTCTCACAAGACAAAAATCTATTCTTTATAATTTGATACACAAAAAAAAAAGAATTCTTTTTGATAATTTGGGCGGGAGTTCAAATGAGAATTTATGACATATTTACTTAATTAATTTCATCTGAATATTTTTGGAAATTATAAAATAAAATGACAGTCATTAATGTGAGATCTTGTCTAAATTAAGTTAGAGTTTATTGTGATTCGTTGTTAGATGGACTATTTTCCATGTCTGTTGTGTTTTGTTTTTAATGTTTTGACAATGTACCAACCAGTCATCTTCGAATGGATTTACCACAGAATGATCAGCGTCAATTGGGAAGTACCATACAAATATGAAGAAGGAATTTATTGGTTTTAGATGCAATTTAAAAACCTTTGATAAATATGTATTCACTTTGACATGGCAGAGTGTGACACAAGGTCAATTTTTAAGCAGGCTGTGAATGGTTTGAATTCAGAGTTGGTTTTTTTTCTGAGACTAGTTGCCAAACCAATATTAAAGAAACAGTCTGCCCTACTACTTACCCATAGCTGGAGAAGAAATGATGAATAAATGTTTTTCCCAAAGGGGATAAGGGTGAAGTGGTAGGCAAAAATCATTGTCGTACAGATTGAAATTCAGTTCATCAAATCTATTTTCTAAGATGATTAACATCACGCTAAACTTACTTCCTCTTTGTTGAATATGTAACCTAATGTCAGAGGAGACCTGGTCTATGAATTTAAATTAATATATCATGCAGGCTGAAAACCACACTCTGCATCCTTCAAATTAGGAATTACAGAATGATAATTTCATTGGAATCCATAGATACAGGATTAAGTACTTTCAAATTTGTATGTCGTTAACAAAATGACTTCCAAAAACAAATAAAAATTCAGTGTCAGTGTACACACATCAGTAACCAGCATTAAAGAATAAGTTCCCAATGAGACTTGCATCCCTTTATTTTAGGAAGGCTGGTTAACTGTACCAGCTGCTCTAAGAACTGAGCTACTGATTAGAAAGAGCGAGTGATAGGAAGGGTAGTGTTATAATCATTGAATGATTTTAGCCTAATTCTGTTTCAGATTCAGTGCCTTTTTTTCAGTTTAAAGTTTCAAATTTTGTTAGGGTCAACAATAACAAAATGAAGATGAACTTACTTACGGATTCTTATTAGGGTTTCAGAAAACAAAAAAGACAAGATAATCAGTATGCAAGTAAGAAAAGAATGACAATTTACTATTACCGTTTAAACTTTTTCCAAATAATTACGAGGATCGTTAAATAAGTTTCCAGACTTTTTTCGTATGGGCACTTTTATTGATAGTATACACATGAAACTCTATTCCCCTTTGAAGAAATCTCCTCCGGCTGAAATGCACTTGTACCATTCCAACAACTTTTGGAAGGACCCATGGAAGTCCTCTTGTGTGAGTGTGTCAATGACCTTCGTCACAGCCTCTTTCATCTCCTCAATTGTCTCATAACGACAGCCTCTGAGCTTAGGGAATAACCATAAATCACAGGGAGCAAGGTCTGGACTATAGGGATGGTGAGGACATGTCTTGATGCCCATCTTGATCAAATAGTCTGTGACAAGGATGGAGTTGTGGACCGGTGCATTGTCCTGCTGGAAATGCCACTGACCCGATTTGAAGAGTGCTGGCCTCTTCCCTAGGAATCTCTTCCTGAACTCCCTTAAAACCTCAACATAGTAACCCTAATCATAACCCTTTGGCCAATCAACTCTGCTGTTCTTACTTCCTTACTCCTCACACAACTCTCATCATCTCTCACAGACTCCCTGCCTTCCTTGAATCTCTTATACCACTCAAAAACTGATGCTCAATTAATGCAAGATGGTCAAAAAGCAGTCTGAAGCATTCCATACGTTTCTGTGGCATTTTTTTCCAAGTTTAAATTACAATTTTATTGTATATTGTTCTTCTAAAGTGTCCTCACATCCAGATTGCATTTTTGAAATTCACCAGCTGTGACAATCAGGGTTTAGTAGGGTATATTCCAATTGCTGCTGTAGCTGTTGATTTGAACCTGAAATCATAAAAATTGGTTAGTCATCTCATAAGATGTATAGCAATAACATAGTGAATTTTCAAGAGTCTACGACATTTTTAAATGCCTGTACAAAAAAGTCTGGAAATGTATTGAATACAGCACATAAATTCAATTCCCATTATATAAATAGAGTCAGTGAGGGAACAATGGGCCTTGTGCCAGGCATTGACAATTATTGAAGATTGTTAATGTAACATGTACATATTCTCCATCTTGAATTTTTGGACAAAGACACTTTTAACATTTTTTTCTATCATTTTTTGTAGAAAACTTACAGCATTTTGAAATTGATAGTTTTATAGAAATTTGGATGATGAAATTGCATAGACAAATTTCACTAAGGAAAAGAAATTAAGGGTGAAATTTGGGTACGCAAGGATATCATCAAAATTTCCATAAAACTGTCAATTTCAAAACACCATAAATTTTATCATGTCTCTTTTGTATTCTAAACCCCTTGTAAGAGTTCCTAGTTGAGTTCATCTTTATTTTCTTGTTGTTGTTGTTGTTGACACTGACAAAATTTAACTGAAAAAAAAAACATTGAATTTGAAACAGAATTGGCCAAAATGTTTTCAAATTCTAATCTGTGTTGCTTATTGAGATCCATAAACTGACGTTATGAATAGTTGCGATAAAAAGTAATTAAAATTAATAAAGAAATACTAGGAAAAAATTAAATATATTTGCACGCTGTTTTTGTGAAAATGGCATAAAATTTAGAGTATTTAATCTCGTATCTACTAATTTCAGTGGAATTATAATTCTATAATTCAGAATTTGAAGAATCATATTTTTTCTAAAGTTCTAACATGCAAAGGATGTAGAGTATCGTTTTCAGCCCGCATGTTTGTGATTGATATCTTAAATTCATAGATCAGTTTACTCTGATTACGTATTCAAGAAAGATTTTTAAAAAACATCAAAAATTAATAAATCACTGTTAATGTATAGATTTCTCTAACTGACCTTATAACCCAGTTTGGTCACGGGTGGTGCTATTCATGTAGGGGTCTCAAACAGGAAGAGCCTGGGTGAACCTATACTTCTTCAGATTTACAATTGGTTTGAATTCAGTTTTCTTTCTTGTCGGCCAGTTGCTCTACCAAAGTTTAAGAATAACTATTTACTCATGGCTGGAGGGGAGAATATTTGGATTCATGCCTTTCCCAAAGGTATTAGGATTATATGAAATGCAAACAACCTTGAGTCCACTTCCTTTGGCAATAACTATTACACTATGAGTACCTCTTGTATATGACAGCATAATCGATTCTGATACCGTCAATTATATTTTATGAAACACCTACTCCGAAAGTTGCTTTAAAAATCTCAAAGAGCATTCCTGAAATGTCTTAATAGAATTCATCATGAATTTCATTAAAATATGCCACATTTTGCCAAAAAAAACACGTAGGTAATATTTCAATTTATGAGTTGCTGAGATTATGTGGCAAGAGAAATGCATACGGTAGCTCAACGCGTGCACGAATATGTCTGGCGTGTAAAATGAAATCAGGAAGAGAGAAATAGGTGATTGGGGAGATCAAACTCACATCCTCCCGATCGTGAATCGTGTTTGACGTCAGGACTACCTACACGCTGGTGCGCATGTAAACTACCACATTGTGTGATTGACCCGGATGTGGCATTTTGGTATGATCATTTAAGTCCTGCCTGAATGCACCAGGGAGAGAGTCTTGGTGATGCACGACAAGAGATGAGCTTGGGTGTACGACTGCTAGAGGAGATTGTTGCAGGTAGAAAGGAATATTTTCAGTGTAGAAATTCGGCTGTCCACCTTCTATTAAGAAGACAACGACACAGAAACAGCATTTGAAATTGATTCCACATGTTCAGTTACAAGAGACTCTTTTCTTTCTGTTACTGACGAAGCATACTATCCAACCCGCCCACATCTTTCAGATTACATACAACATCAATAGATCGAATGAAATAAAATAGTTTTACAATAAAATAAAAAAATCAAGAAGCACATGATATCCTGGAAAACTATGTCAACTGCAGACTACACAGATGATCTAGCACTTCTTGCAAATACACCTGCTCAAGTCAAATCTCAGCTGAATAGCCTGGTGCATGCAGCAAGTAGCTTTGGTACTCTAATAAAACATTTTCACAATTAAATGAAAGGCCTCTGAAATTAGTAGACCAGTTCATATATCTTGGTAGCAATATCTCATCTACTGAAAGTAATGATAACATATAGGTAAGTAAAGCATAGTCTGCAATTAACAGGTTCATGACTATATGGAAATTTGATCTCTAATGAAATAGAAAATGAATTCTATCAAGCTGTAGCCATATCAGTATGCTTGAACCGTTTGGAGTTTCATGAAACACGAGGAGAAAAATCTAAATAGGAACTACACAGCGCTGTTTTGAAAAAATCCTGGAAGCAGCACCCCATTAAACAGCAGTCGTATGGCCACTTACCTCTTGTCTTATAAACCCTCCAAGAGAAACCAGATACTGCTGAAGTGGTAAAGACAAATTCATAAGTGATGCTCTCCGATGGACTACTACACATGGACACACCAGTGTTAGCTCACAAGCAAAAACTTACATTCATAAACGCTGTACAGATAGTGAATGCCAAGAGTGATAACAAGTAGGGATGGATAGCAAGCTAGAGTCCAAGGAATCTGCGCTATCAGCACCCCTTGATAATGATGATAGCAAGATTTTGTGCTTCAATAGAAATCATCAAGAAGACACTTTGAATTAAAGAGCAATATCCATATTTTACAATCGATAAAAATGTTAAAAAAAAAATAACGTAAGAAAATTGTTTATTGAATATAAAAACATAAGTTGATGTTCATTTCTAAATTTAATCTACATTTGGTTAAACCATAAAAACCTCCCGTTTTTTAAATGTGTGGACTTTAAATGATCCATTGCATTTTTAACCAATTCCATTTTTTATTATATTTTACGAATAAAATTTGAGAAAAGAAATATTCTTTTTTCCCAAAAACTAGTTAAATCAATTTTAACTAAAACTAAAAACATTTACCTTCAAATCTTTCAAAGAACTAAAACTATTTGAAAAGAAACATCTACAAACGTGACAAAGAAATTAACTTTCTTCGTGATGTTTTCTCACATGTTTTCTCAAGGCTGATCTACTAAAAAATGTAGAGTCGCAAATTTTACAACAATGTGGCTTTTCACCGTTATGTCTGTTTATATGTGCTTCCAAATTTGAACGACAGGAAAATGCAGAGTCACAAAGTTGACAAGAATATGGCTTCTCTCCAGTATGAATTCGTACGTGTTTATTTAAATCTGAACTGGAAGTAAAAGCATATCCACACATTTCACAGGAAAATGGTTTCTCTCCAGTATGTGTTCGCATGTGGATTTTTAAATGAGGATTGTCTAAAAAGGTGGCATTACATATTTCACAAGCATAGGGTCTCACACCTGTGTGTTTTCGCAAATGTCTGTTTAAATGTGAGCTATCGTAAAATGAAGACCCACATACTTGACAAGAATATGGCTTCTCTCCAGTATGTTTTCGTTTGTGTATTTTTAGAACTGAGTTACGTGAAAATGTAGACCCACAAATGTCACAAGAAAAGGGTCTCTCTCCAGTGTGTTTTCGCATGTGATCATGCATATTAGATTTCCTTGCAAATGTAGAGCCACATACTTCACAAGTGTAACGTTTTATTCCGATTTCTTTGTTCATTGCTTTCGCAACAATTTTTTCTGTATTCAAATGTAGATCCATCGCAATCTGCTATGTTTGATTTCTGTGTACTTAGAAAACTTTTAGTCCTTCATGTAGCTTGATAATCTGCAAATAAAAGGTAAATACAAAATAAATTTTTTAAGGAAACAAATTTTCAACAAAAGACAATTTTTTCTGAGAAGTATTTCTCTTTTTTACCTCGCCATTCTTTTAAAAATTATTCATTTTTATTTCTCTAACATTTTACAATTTTTTCAAAAGAAAAGCAAAGATTCATGTGATTAAATCAATGAGACAAGTGTTTGTCAACTGGATCAAAAATTGAAATTAAATGTTTTATCTTATTTACTGTCTATGTCAGGGTTTTACTATCCAAAAAGAATCAATCACAGATCTGGGGGTAGTAAGGTAATTCATGACAAGTTGAGGAAAATAAGAGAAATGAATGTTATGTATATAACAAATTTAAAAAATCTGAGCCATTCCGTGCATCTAACACAAAATGAGATGACAGTTTGCCAAATTATTTATTAAACTGGATGGATATGTCTTGCTCAACTTATAGAAATGGACTGTATTGGATAATATAAAGGGGTAGTGTAGCTGTTGCAGACATGGGAAGAGAAAATTGGTTTGGTGATGATTAAGTCATTTTTCAGGAGGATAAAGTATTTAGTTACTGAGCAAAAAGGATTAAAGATTTTCTTCAGGAAAGGAATATAAAAATCAATGACATGGCCAACGAACAGTCCAGATCTAAATCCAATTAAAAATCTATGGTGGAAATTTTTTAAAATGGTCCATGAGATTGCTCCATTCAGCAAAGATCTATTAACTGCCATTTAGGAAAGTTGGAACGACTTTGATAAAGAACATCAAATATCAAATTTGTCAAATTCATGCCTGATACAATATTTTTGTCAATAAATTACAGACATTTTTTTCCTGAATATTAAGTTATTCCATAATATTTTCTTCTGTATAGCTAGAAAAAAATTATACCATGACTTTAATTGATTTAATCAACTTTATCTAAGGGATATTTTATGACACCGGAATGTTTAATTGTTAGATAACCATTTTGAATATTTTATTTATTTATTTATTTATTGCTAAATAAAAAGAAAAGGTGAACATTCATTAAGCATACTGATTCTATAATTTTTGCCAGGGATTATATATATATATATATATATATACATATATTGTCATCCACAGACATATGTTTCACTGGATCACAATTCTTCAGCGTGGCTAGACACGTAGGACGCTTGAAGCTGGGATCGAAACCCGCCTAACTTTACGTTAGACTTAGTATCAGACCGCTCGGCCAACAAGCATACCATGTCAGCTAGGAAATTATAAGGTATTAAGTAGTAGCATTCATTTGTTTACATTTTATACCTTACTGGATACCAGAGTGCTCAATTCCTTCGTAGAGCTTTCCATTATGCAAGCGTCAGCCGTAAATTCCTTCGACAGAGTGCTCAACCCCCATGGGGGAACAGTCTATCAATGGATGACTCTATATATATATATATATAGAGAGAGAGAGAGAAAGAGAGAAAGAGAGAGAGAGAAAGAGAGAGAGAGAGAGAAAGAGAGAGAGAGAGAGAGCCATTCATAGACTGTTTCATTGTATCGTAACTCTTTAAAGCGGCTAGATATTGTGAGATTCTCAATGCTGGCATCGAGACCCGACTGACTCATACGCCAACCAAAGATCCTACCACACAGCTACGAGGAAACTAGCGTAAGGAAAGGATTTTTCAAAATGCTTATGAATCAATTTTGTTTAGATATATCCGTTGAACGGTTACAGCATATGTATCCCTTTCGTTTTGTTTACATCCATCTGCTTAATGGCTACAGCATATTTACACCCATACATGCGTTTTGCGTTGTGTGTCAGCAATAAAAATTGAAGTTGTCATATTGAGATACTGCTTTACTAGATAAACATGCAACCTGATATTATCAAATGACTAATGAAATTTATTTATTTTCTCCAGGCATATCAAATTCAAATGTTTCATCTGAATGAAAAAGATCCAAAATCATTGCTTTGGATAATGTGAATTCTTGTTTCATCATTTAATATTATTTTCATTTAAGGTGTATTTTATGAAACCAGAATGTTCAGCTATTAAATAAAAACTGTTTTGCATCTTATCTTTTGTTAGTTTATTTACTGCTAGATAAAAAACCAAGGTGAACATCCTTTAAGTGTACAAATTCTATAATGTTTGTAATGGCAATGAAGAGGTACACCATATGACCCAAGGCTCCAGAACTAGAAGCTCACCATCAAATGAAGTCATACCAGGACACTCCTTTTTGTGAGGAAGGAGATGTCTTACCCCATTACAGTGGATACAGTCAGCATATTCTAAAACCCCCCAACTGGGCATAACTTACAAAGAGGACGCTTGCATTAAATCAAATTCCAATTTGATGCTGGTACCACCCAACCAATTAGTGAAGTGTGTCATTATTAACAGGAGGCCATCAGTTTGAATGTCTCACCAGTTCCAGAGAATGTCACCATTAGACGATGGAAGGCTCAGGCTGTGTTACTTTTTGATCAAATGACTGAGTTCATGTGAAGAGGATATTACATGGAGTTTCAGATTCACTTTGCAAGCTGGGTGTTGTGCAAGCTGGGTGTAGCTCTGTAAGGATTTGTGATGCATTCTTTTGGAATTTACAAGAAGCACTCACGAAACTAAAGTCTATCATGTTAAATCCGATAGACATAAATTTTATTACAGACAATTTTCATTCCTTTAGGTTCACTATATTTGATTGATTTTAACAGCATATCAACCTGTCTGGGGTTATTTCATGCCTAGAGGTTACAGACTTTTGTTCATTGTATATTTATATTAACATTTTTTATGTAGTTGTTGCTTAAGAGTTTTTAGCACACAGTTCTATGGTATCAAGTATTCCTATCTAATCCAAATAATTTGCATACAATTCTATGATATCAAGTATTCCTATCTAATCCAAATAATTTGCATACAATTCTATGATATCAAGTATTCCTATCCAATATAAATAATTTGCACACAATTCTATGATATCAAGTATTCCTATCTAATCCAAATAATTTGCATACAATTCTATGATATCAAGTATTCCTATCTAATCCAAATAATTTGCATACAATTCTATGATATCAAGTATTCCTATCCAATACAAATAATTTGCACACAGTTCTATGATATCAAGTATTCCTATCTAATACAAATAATTTGCACACAGTTCTATGGTATCAAGTATTCCTATCTAATCCAAATAATTTGCATACAATTCATGATATCAAGTATTCCTATCTAATACAAATAATTTGTACACAGTTCTATGATATCAAGTATTCCTATCTAATACAAATAATTTGCACACAGTTCTATGGTATCAAGTATTCCTATCTAATCCAAATAATTTGCATACACTTCTATGATATCAAGTATTCCTATCTAATAAAAATAATTTGCACACAGTTCTATGATATCAAGTATTCTTATCTAATACAAATAATTTGCACACAGTTCTATGATATCAAGTATTCTTATCTAATACAAATAATTTGCACACAGTTCTATGATATCAAGTATTCTTATCTAATACAAATAATTTGCACACAGTTCTATGATATCAAGTATTCCTATCTAATCCAAATAATTTGCACACAGTTCTATGATATCAAGTATTCCTATCTAATCCAAATAATTTGCACACAGTTCTATGATATCAAGTATTCCTATCTAATACAAATAATTTGCACATAGTTCTATGATATCAAGTATTCCTATCTTATACAAATAATTTTCACACAGTTGTATGATTTCAAGTACCCTTGTCTAATACAAATAACTGGCACATCATTGAATGGTTTAAGTGTTTCTATCTAATATTAATAATTACATGGTTTCAAGAAAATACTTTTAATTAATAAGTCATTTGTTTGCACACAGTTAAATGGTTTCAAGTAACTAATAATAATCCTTAGTAAACAATTATAGTTTAAAATAACTTTTCTTAATATAAAAAAATTGCACACTGGTATATGGTATCAAGTATTCTTATCAAATACTATTAATTTTTAAACAAGTCTATTTGACACAGAGATGGGAGCCTAACAGATCCTAACACTCTAGCTCAGTCAGCTAGGGCTGTAGAACACACCAATTACATCTCTGCAGAATGGTAACACCCCACCAATGAGTTTCCTAGATATGACAGTAAACAAACTGATGGTGAGGATGCAGTGATACTGGAACTTTGGGGATTGCAGAGAATATCTTTATAGGCATCAATCCAACCATTCACTTGTACGAATACCCTTGGGAAAGGCCATCTCTGCTCTAATTATAGATAAATACCAAGACAATTAGACCTCTTCATATTAGCAGTTTAATCAGCTGAGATTATTCCTTGCTTCAGGTATCATGTAACCCAATAAAAACTGTCACATATTACACGGAGAAGAACTCCCATTGTCCTTAGACGTGCTATGAATGAGAATACTTGGACTCAGTCTATAGAACCGACAAAAAAAATAAATAATAGTCTGATTACATGCTAGCTTGTGGCACATATATCAATGTAACTGAAGTGGTTCAAGCTGTGGAATTGTAACCGTTGTGGTTGGTAGTATCATGGTAGTTGGTGTGCTAACATGTTGCGCATTGCTTCAACTAGTTTATGATTTGAAAGCCTTACAGATGAACATGCAATGTAGTCTAATTCAGAAATTTCTACTTAACAAGTTTGAAATGGGCCATAAAACTGCAAATGCAACCAAAAACAATTATTATGCAAAAGGTTTAGATTGGTTTTATGGCATATCAACCATTGTAGGTTATTTAATGCCAAATCCCCTTTTTATACATACAAACAGTTCTATTTCAAACAATTCAGTTTAGGATAAGTACACAGTTTAAATGTCAAAACAGTTCTATTTCAAGCTATTCAGTTTAGTCAACAAAGTTAAATGGTTCCAAGTATTGCTATGTATCACTAACCATTCAATTAAACATCAGTCATTTATTTACACACAGTTAAATATAAAAACATTTCTATTTCAAGCAATTCAGTTTAGCATAAGCACACAGTTTAGTTCTATTTGAGCTATCAGGTGCTACCACTCTGGGCCAGAGTGGACCTGGGAGTGATGGCAATGAAGAGGTACCCCGCATTCCCAAAGCTTCAGCATTAATGGAGCCTCACCACCAGATTTTTTAGTTCCATATCTAGGACATGCGTTGGGGGAATTTGACTTCTCTGCAGAGATGCCATTGGTGTATTCTACAGCTCCAGCCGACTGGGCAATTGAGTTATTTAATTCAGATTGGATAGGTTGAGTTTAATGGCATATCACCTCGTCCAGGGTTATTTTATGCCTAATAGTCAGAGAATTGTTAATATTTATATGTACATATTTTGTGCAGTTTTTGGAAAGATTTTTTGATTTTTTTTGGACAGGGTTAAAGGAAATCAAGTATTCCTATCTAATACAAATAATTTGCAAACAAATCTATTCAACCCATAGATCAATCCATGTCAGAGTGGACCTGGGAATAATAAATAAGAAAACAAAATTTACTGTCATTTGAACCAAGGGTTGTTGATATCTTGTTGTGCAAATTATTCTGCAAAATATTCCTTTTTACCTCGGAAATATTTTGGCTAAGTCTTCCATCGTAAAAAAACGTTACCCAATCTCAGTTAGTCAAAATTGCAGTTCATGCAACAAGAAAAGGACGAAGAAAAAGTCCAATGTAGCCAAGAAGAAAAGCCCGAATCTTGTCAATTCATGAATTTAATTCAACACCAATAAAATTGTCCAGAATTTGATATGTAATTAAAGTTTTGTATTTTCATTCGCAAGTTTTTTTTTAATAGAATAGAAAGAAAAAAAACTTTTTCTTTGAAGCAAAAACAGTTTCTTTATCAATTAAATTCATACGTCGTATTTTATCTTTTTTTTTTTTTTATAATTTGGAATTTAAAAAAAACTTTCTTTTTGCCAAAAAGAAAAGAAATTGTCCAAAAAGAATCTTTTTGAATTATTTTGAAAATAAGCAGGTGCGATTTCGTTTTAAAATTCTTTTAGATACAAAGAAACGGAAAATAAATAAAAATTCTAAGATTAATTTTTCGGTTTTAATTATTAACATTCATCAAAACAACATCAAATATTCATTACATACAAAATATAAAACAAAAAAAGAAAGAAAAAATAATTACACATGGATTTGCAATATGAGGCAGGGTAAAGAAAAAATAAAATTAAATAAATGACACATCCAATAAATTTTACAAACAGACAGAAATATAAAGAAATAAGTAAATTGTTATTCGTGTGCTTAAAAAAAACAATAATAAAAACTCAAATAAAACTTTTTTTTTAGAAAAAGGACAAATATTTTGTGGATGTTTAAGTTTAAACATAAAAACAATGAAACGAATATTAGACTTACTTTTTTTTTTTTTTCTTTTTTTTATCCAATTTCCCTTTCTAAGGGAAATAAAATATGAAATAGAAATTTAAAAAATAAAGTTGAACTTAAAAAAAAAAAAGGAAATGTTAAATTTTCTTCTTTAGAAAGTAAATTTGAAATTTTCGGCAGTGGAAATTGTCAAAATGAAATTTGGTCAAAATGGGCAACAAACAAGGGAGATAATCGAAAAATCTCTTGAATTTTGGAAATATTACAAAATTTGATTAATAGTCAAATTTCTCTTAAAGCACCGGTTCCACAGTTAAGCAATGATGAATATGTTCAGTTTTCTGTTGGGAGATTACTTTGGAACAGCAGATTCTTACCAGACAAAAAAAAAAGTCTGGTGTTTGCCAATGGTCCGCGAGACCGGGGTTCAATCCCAGGTCGAGTCATACCAAAGACTTTTAAAATGGTACTTGATACCTCCTTGCTTAACACTCAGCATTATAAGGTACGCATCAAGGGTTAAGTGGAGCAATCCAGGAAAAGGAGTAGCGTTCTCTCCTACACCTCGGTGTAGTAGCTATCGAAAAGGGAGCCTTCTGGTCGCCCTCGACTATGGTCACCAACCTGACTTTTACTATTGGAAAAACGAAAATCATGATAGACAAAAAATATTCCGATTTCAATGATCGTTAATTGATTGACTTTAATGGCAAGTCAACCCGTCTAGATTTATTTTATGCTTACAGGTTAGGCAATTGTATTCATTGTAGATTCATATTAACATTTTGGGGCAGTTGTTTCTTTTTTCTTTTTTTTTTTTTTTTTTTTTTGCATAATTATATATTATCAAAATTCCTATCTTATGCTAATAATTATGGGACAACACTGACAAAATGACACTGACACAAGGAAAAGTAATCTGTGTGCAGCTTATATAACAGAGTTAATTCATTTTCCCCTCAAAATAACTCAAAATATAACCTTTAAAAGCTAAACCTCTGTCAACAAAAGTGAGTACACCCCTAAGAAACTCAATTTGGACATTTAGGGGGGTAGTTTCTTAGGGGTGTACTCACTTTTGTTGCCAGGGGTTTAGCTTTTAATCGTTATATTTTGAGGGGAAAATAAATTAACTCTGTTATATAAACTGCACCATTTTGTCAGTGTTATCCCATGAAGAGATATACTTAAATATCTACAGAAATGTGAGGGGTGTACTCACTTTTGTGATACACTATATATATATATATATATATATATATATATTTGATTATATATATATATATATATATATATATATATATATATATATAAAGCGGTTTATCGTTCTTACTAGGTCATCTGGTGGGTTAATGGAGGACCAGATGTTGCAGTATTGTTAATTAGTGCTCAATATCAACGGTAGAGTTTATACTTACAAAACAATTACAAAATGCATGAAACCTAAGGTCACAGACACTAGTGAGTCAAGTTTAAATTTCGTATGAGATTCTACTTCATTTCATGGAGTTGATAGATTTAGGATGAATTATATATAAATATATATATATATATATAGGTATTATTCGGTACAGTTAAACCGGAGTTGGGAGTAATTCCATCAGGATAAAAAAAACATTCAACAGTGAACATTTAAATTTTCCAGGTAAAGTGCTCAATGTAATTGACAAAACCGGTCACATTAAGATTATAAATAACAGGATAGAAATAAATTTATAATCCTAATGTGACCGGTTTTGTTTTTTCTTAAAGGAAGATATATATATATATATATATATATATAGAGAGAGAGAGAGAGAGAGATAATGGATAGGCTGAGATAGATAGACAAACATGAACAGCTATCGAAATATAAGCAGATTTCATATTCCTAGAGGATGAAGTTCAGAAATATATGCACAGATACTCATCTATACGAGATGCAGAAAAAATACACACAGAATCGAGGATGACATCTGTGTGTGTGTGTGTGTGTGTGTGCGTGTGCGCACGCGCGTGTGTGTGTGTTTGTGTGTTAAAACAGATAGCCAGTATATAAGGATAGGTACATAGAGAGGGAAAGAGAGAGAGAGAGAGAGAGAGAGAGAGAGACTGATGAAATAGTGTTATATAATTGCGGAAGGATTTTTTTATATTATCATTTTTCGTTTTATATATCTTATCTTTCGGTTTAGTTAGGCCTAGAACCTTTCGGTTTAGTACATGGGCTAGTTAGGTGCCCACACTGAGTGCAAGTGTTTACGCGCGTGCGGGGAGGCTGTGACAATCACAGATGTCACAATAAAACCCCCAGATAGGAAATAGGACTGGGGATGTGAATGACGTCATGCTCGGAAGCGAGGAGCCGGGATTCTTAGTGATTTTGAATAAAAGCAGTGAGTTAAGATTTGGACTTAGACGAAGCGAGTTGATTTTTGGACCTGGGTGAGACCAGTCCAGTGATGGACTGCGGTGTGCGCGCGCGCGTTGGTTGAGTCAATGATTTGAAAGCTGACGATGGACGAACAGTCAGCATAGGAAAATTGTGTCTCTCTCTCTCCTCGTGTCCAAAACCTAAACTTAAAGAAGGTAATAAAAGTTTCGTACCTGGACCGAGAGAGTCGTCTGTGTTTCGCGTTTTTCGGATTCCTATGCGTATGAACATTGTATGTATATTTCACATATACATATCTTGGTCCTATTTTGGTGAATATATTACAAGAGACTCATTTATATATAGAGAGTGTCTCAATATATTTAGGCCCCAGGTGACTGCTAATAACTATACTTATAATAATGTAGTGTTCTTTTTTGTTATCCCCTCGCTAAATGTTGATGGAAAATAAAGGTGGTGGAGAAGAACGAAGACGTCGTTAGGTTTTAAATCAGGGTTTTAATGGCAGCATGAAGTAGGGGTTTTCGCTGGTATGCTGCGAGTCTCGTAAGAAGGAAAGAAGGTAGAAAGTTGTTAGAGTGTATCATCTAATTTGTTTTTTACTAGGATCCCTTGGTCTAGAAGAATAGACCCAAGGAGTCCATAATCAAGATGGCTCTCCTCGTAGTGTATGATGGTCTGCTGCTATTCAGGAACAGACGTTAAGACGTCCATTCCCATTGAGGATTTCTGAGGGAGAGAGAGTTTCGCGGGCTTTCTTCAATTTTTGGTGCTGCTAGGAAATATGGTTCGGGCTGAATAGAACAGGTCATCCTGATTGGGTGAAAATGTTCGGCGACTCTAACGGTCAAATCAAATTACGCGCCAAACAAAATACAAGTTTCTTTCTGCTACATATTGAATGTTGAATAAATTTCCTAAGGACATTATAAAAAGCTTCTATGCCAGAATCTTTGAGGTAGTGAAACTGTTGAATGATTCATTAACGATTAAATATTGTTCTTTCTTTCTTTCTTTCTTTTTAGTTTTTGTTTTATTACAGTTTGTGTTGCGAAGCCGATAAGTATGTCGACCCCGCAAATGAGTTATGTGAATGAGAACAGCCAAAGCAATATGAAGGAACAAAGGCGAGGTAACAATAATAACAAGTGACAATTTATTTGTCGTATTTACAAGCGTGTATGTAAATGTCCGTGGCGGTTGTGTGTAGTCTTCAGCTATGATGGGTTATATCGTTAGCTGGTATAGTCGCGTTGTAAATGTTCGCAGCTGGACGTTCGACGAGGGTAGCTGGCGTAGGTCGAGTCGTGGATATACAGCTGGATGTTTGATGCTGGTAAGCTGAGATTCGGTCGGGTCGTTGGATACCGTTGGATAGTCGTCGCGGGCAGCTGAGGTCGGTCGAGGTTGGTAGATCGATATTCCCGGTTATGACGGTATGTTGGGTTAACCAAGGGTGTGTCGATCCGGCTGCTGGCTCGTACGGCGGGTCGTACGTGAGCCAGATGTTGCAGTGGTAGAACAGTCCGTAACAGCGAGTCGTTACGTGTACTGCGTTGTACCTTGCAAGAGCATCGAGGTCGAGGAAAGGCTAGGGCTTTGCCGGGCCCCCTAGCCGTGCGGACGTATCGGACGGGAGCGAAAACTTTACCGTGTCAAAGCCGTGCGGACGATGGCTATGGCTAGGTTCGCGCCAAAGCCGTGCGGATTTATCGGACGGGAGCGAAGGCTTTGTCGTGCCAAAGCCGTGCGGGCGTATCGGACGGGAACGAAGGCTTTGTCGTGTCAAAGCCGTGCGGATGAATCGGACGGGAGTGAACGCTTTGCCGTGTCAAAGCCGTGCGGTCGATGGCTATGGCTAGGTTCGCGCCAAAGCCGTGCGGACGAGCGGACAGGCCAGGAGGCCGAGGCTAAGATGGGCGTTATCTTAGCGCTGCGCAGATAGCGAAGCGGTAGCTAAAGGCTGGACCGTGCGATTAGCGCTGCGCACCTTATCGAACAATCGAACCGAGCGAGGGTTAAGACCGGTTGGTCTTAGAATCCGTCTTCGTGTTTGCCACCTGGGCGTCTATTTCGACTGGTTATTACTGACCGCCAGAGATGCTCTGACCCGCAGATTGTGACCTCTTATGGTCCTAAAAAGGACCTTTGTGCATACCTATGTAGGTGGAAGAAAGGCAGATCTACCACGAGAAGTGGGACCAACGCCGGAAGGTAAGGTAAATGCGACCGCACAAAATGCAGGATTCCTCCTTAAATGAGCTTTGCCAAGAGCGAGGCGATATTTGTCGCTGCCTCCCACCAGACACGACTTGACACAAGCTCAAAAGCCCGAAGGCCGATTAAAGTGGGGATAAAGGAGAGGGGAGGTCGGGAACGAATCGAGACTCGAACCCTGCTGGTCAGTGCTACTCATCGGCACACTTAGTGCAATGTGAGCCTGATGAGGCAAGCAGTTTCACGAACCCAAATGTGGGTCCGGGCACGTATGCTAGTTTACGGCTTAAACTAGACGCATGGTCTAGTGCCGTACAAGGGAGACAAAAGTGCAGCTCGCCCACCCGAAGGTAGCCTAGTCGAAACTAGGTGCCTAATTAAAGGCCCCGAATCTGCCATTGTTCCTTTTGCAGAGCCACGCTCCGGACCGAAGTCCAGAACAGGCTCCGGGGCTCCGCAAAAAGCTAAAAGCCGAGAGCAAGGCAACGAGCGTTGAAAAGGGCTTGTTGATATTATGAAGGTGCTGTGACACACAGCTCCAGCCGCGTGAATATAAAATTCTTTGAAAAAAATGAGTGTCGCCGTTAAGTATTTTCTTTACCTGCTATAAGCTGGCGACGACTATTAGTTCCAGTTTTATCACGTTATTTTTGGCCGAAGTGCTTTGTAAATATTGTTAATTTTAATTCATCCTTTTCTTTTAGCTATAACGAGGTGTCAAGGTCGTTAGAAAGAAAAAGAGCTTAGTCAGTTCCGGCCGTACTCGGATATAATTGTCTTACAGCGGGCGTGTAACTTGATCCGTTTATGTTTATCGGCAGGTCGCGGCATTTGTATTGTTACAGTATAGATTTGCAGAATTTGTTATTGTTTGGAAATATAGCATTCAAATTACTTTATAAACTGTTAAACAGATGGAAAAACACTGTGAGTTAACTCAGTTTAATTGACAGATGATGTCTCGGCGATCAATTTGAGAACTTGATTGTGATTGGATAATTATTAGTCTAAGCGGCTCTAGTAGTTTATAAGTTATTTAATCATTTGTAGCACATTGGAAGGATTGATTGTGCTCTCCATTCTCCACAAAGGTTGTAGCAGAAAGAACTTCGTATTTTGTTGGGCGCGTAAATTAACTTGACCGTTATGGTAGTCACATATTTTTACCCAATGAGAATGACTGATGCCATTTTTCCTGTATCACCTCCCCGAGGCAACATAAAAGGCCGCGCTAACCATTTCTCGACATCTTCTTAGCCATCTTTCGAGCAGGATGGATCTCTTCCACGCAGGCCTTTCGAGCAGGACAGACCTGACAACATGACAGAGCACACATTCTCTCCACTTCATAGCAGCAGGAAGGACCAGCCAACATGAGAGACCACATTCACTCTTCTTCACTGACTCTTCTTTACTCTCTCTCTCTCTCTCTCTCTCTCTCTCTCTCTCTCTCTCTTTCTCTCTCTCTCTCTCTCTCTCTCTCTCTCTCTCTCTCTTGGTGTCTGGGAAATCATTCTTTCATCATTCATCTTTCCTTCTAAACCAACAGATCCTCGGAGAAACAAATTGGATATTTTCAACTCCTGCCTTGACTTCAGTATTTTAATTCCTGTCCTGACGACAGCATCTCAACTCCTGCTTTGAATTCAGCGTCTTAATACCGACTTTTCATTTATAACTGTTTTATCTTTCTTTGGGTGTCCTCGTGGTGTAATGGTTAAAGCGATGAACTGCGGAATCGTAGTACGCGAGTACTACGATTCCGCAGTTCGTACTCCAGTCGCGCTATTACGTTCACTTTCGGGCAAATACCCTTGGGAAAGGTATGAACCCCCTTATTCTCCCTCCAGCTATGGGTAAATAGTAGGACGGACTAGGTTCTTCAGCCTTGGTGAGGCAACTAGTCTAGGAGAAGGAAAACTCTGATTTCAAACCTGTTAAACTCCGCTTAAAAATTGACCTTGTGTCATATCCTGCCCGAGCGGAGGGGTTGGTAAATAGTAACTGTTTTATCTTTCATGCGACTCACAGCACAAGGGTTATCTTTCTGGCTATCATTGATCTGGTCGGACGGTGTAATCGGGTGACGCTCTCGAAACGGCCGGCGATTCAACTGGCGGGTGATGTCCGTTTGGCCTATTTATGTGTTCCCGATTTCAAACACCGGCTCCAGAAAATGCTACTTGTGGAAAAAATATGATTGGTTGAAAAATAGACATTTTTCTTTAACTGAGAATTTTCTGAGGATTTTGGATGCGCAGAAGCCAGGATTTTCTCAGTTTGACACTGGCCGTTGTTAGGTCAACATCCGGTAGCTGTTATTTTCTTCTACAGTGTCGATGTCTGTGGAGCTGTGTTTTAGTAGTTAGGTGTGTGAAGAGTTAAGTGGATGAATCAGAAGGGATTTGATGTATTTTACTA
Source organism: Sepioteuthis lessoniana (assembly GCA_963585895.1). Classification (NCBI taxonomy): domain Eukaryota; kingdom Metazoa; phylum Mollusca; class Cephalopoda; order Myopsida; family Loliginidae; genus Sepioteuthis; species Sepioteuthis lessoniana. Next base: position 6,827,508 of record OY757908.1, read on the forward strand.
TAACACAATGAGAGAAGATAAACAGGGCAACAAATGAAAAAGGAGGGCGTTAACTGTGATAGTTATACGAGGTGCATACGATAAGTTTCTAGAAATTTTTCGTATGGGCATTTAGAATTTGTCGTAGACTCTTGAAAATTCAGTATGATATTACTATACATCTTATGAGATGACTGACCAATCTTTAGGGTTTTAGGTCCAAATAAACAGCTACAACACGAATTGGAATACACCTTGATTGTCACAGCTGGTGAATTTCAAAAATGCAATCTGGACGTGAGGACACTTTAAAAGAACGATATGCAATAAAATTGTGTTTTAAACTTGGAACAAAATGCCACAGAAACGTATGGAATGCTTCAGACTGCTTTCCGACCATCTTGCATTAATCGAGCATCGGTTTTTGAGTGGCATAAGAGATTCAAGGAAGGCACGGAGTCTGTGAGGGGTGATGAGAGGTGTGGGAGGAGTAAGGAAAATACACCAGAGTTGATTGGCCAAAGGGTTAGGGTTACTATGTTGAGGTTTTAAGGGAGTTCAAGAAGAGATTCCGAGGGAAGAGGCCAGCACTCTTCAAATCGGGTCAGTGGGATTTCCACCAGGACAATGCCCCAGTTTACAACTCCATCCTTGTCACAGACTATTTGACCAAGATGGGCATCAAGACACTTCCTCACCCTCCCTATCGTCCAGATCTTGCTCCCTGTGACTTTTGGTTATTTCCTAAGCTCAGAGGCTGTCGTTATGAGACAATTGAGGAGATGAAAGGGGCTGTGACGAAGGTCATTGACACGATAAAGCAAGAGGACTTCGATAGGGCCTTCCAGAAGTTGTTGGAACAGTACAACAAGTGCATTGCAGCCGGAGAAGATTACTTCGAAGGGGACTAGAGTTTCATGTGTGTACTATCAATAAAAGTGCCCATACGAAAAAAGTCTGGAAACTTATTTAATTATCCTTGTAAGACTCATATTTTTCAGAAATACATTTCAATTTCAAGATGACCAAAGACAGTGGACACTAAACAGTAAATCCGTTCAATAAAATCAAAATTAAAGATAAAAAAAAAAACAATCATTTATTTCAATATAATCCGTCCAGAAAGCATACAGCCATTTTATAGAAAAAAAACAAAAAATTGGTCTCCTTTGGAAAATTATACTTCACTCCTCTCCACATAAAATCTGACATGCGTCCATTTTTTTAAACAGTTTAAATAGTCTTTTTTTGGGATCATCATCAGTTGCCTCATTGCATTCTCCTTAATCTTATTCATGGTCAAAAATCTCTCCTTCAGAAGCAATTTGAAATTTGAAAATATCTGGAAGTCATAGAGGGCCAAATCTAGACTGTATCCTCTGCAAAGAGGTAAGAAACAAAAAAAAGTGTCCTGGTATGACACTAAACTGTATCTGATGGTGAGGCTACAGTTCTGGAGATCTGGGAAGTGTAGAGTGTTCTTGGGAGTTTCGGCAAATTTAATAGTTTTCTTTTTCGTTTTTTTAATTTAATTTTATTTTTTAAATTTATCTATTCGTTCCCTACAGATTCAGCGCATCAGATTCGTCCTAAATCAGCTAAAAAACGCAGACAACAGATTTGTTGTTCACCAGTGTAATTTATTCTTTCTTCTACAAAGTGTAAAATCAATAATAAAGGTAATATCATCTTGTATAGATCTATTTTAAATTAAAGTGGTCAATCTTAATCAAAACAGCACATGAAAATATTAAAACAGTATCTGATACACACTGTTTACCAAAATTCTGTGTCTGTCTGTTTACAGAATTCTAAGTTTGTAATATACTCATATGCATGCAGAAACATAGTCAACACACAATAAAGACGAGCGGACACAGTTCTTTATAAAAATATGCCTCTCACTTTATTCGAAAGGGTTACGAAAGGGTTATTGTGTGAGAGGTGAGTTGGGGACTGAACAAAGACTGCAACATATTGATCCCCAGCACTTCAGGCTATAACAACACGTCTTTCTCGTTCTCCTGGGCTACTCAACCGGGAGCTCTGAGGGTCCAGCCTCTGCTGGGACCTGCTTCTCACTCCTCGAACTGCAACAACTAACTCCAAACTCTGATCTCCAACTAACTCGAACTTCCCGTCGCACCGGGTTATATCATTGTTTGACATCCACCTTCTTCAGTGAGCGTCGCATCTGCACTCAATTCAACCCGTCCACAATCAATGTTATCCCCTGATATCTTCGACCGGATGCACCTGTTATTTACACTGGTGCATTTCTTATTTGACAGCTCGGCCGGTGTAATATCCTAACTAACAAAAGGGAAATAACCTCTGATGCCACAGGGGTTACGGCCCCTACCACATCCGGGGGATTTGGTCAATAAAGGAATGTACCAGGCATAGCGGCAGATGTTCGTTCTCGCTCTGTCTTTAATCACCATCCATCCTATCGATTCCTCTTGGTAATAGTCCATACCTAGCAAGTATCCATTACCTCAGATATAAAGACTTTACATTAGCGACGAAGAAAGAGTCGTTTACTCACCAATAACAACAACAAAAAAAAAAGAAAAGAACAAACCTGCCCACGTGCCGAAAATAAAAAACTAACATGGCCGCTTTACCACATTACCCAGAATTTAACCACGAATCAAAAAACAAAGCAGCAAAATGGACAAAATATGTCAACAGACTGAGAAATTACTTCACTGCATACAACATAGAAGACGATGAACGAAAAAAAGCTATACTTTTAACCTTTGTTGGCGAAGAAGTAAATGATATTATTGACGAACTACCGTCTGAACAAACCACACCAGAAAAAAACGAAACACGCTTTGATAAGCTCGTCCTGGCTGTGCAAAACTACTTCAACACTGAGTATAACAGATTTATATTCCGAAAAAAAAAACCACCCCAAACATAGTGGACTTTCATCGGGAATTAAAAGAGGCAGCAGCTATGTGCCGTTTCACAGACAGAAATGCAAAAATAAAGTCCCTGCTAATAACGGGCTGTTTATCAGAAAAAGTTCGCCAAAAGGGACTGATGAACCCAAACATGCTCCTAGGCGATCTAATAAACTATGCCAAAATGACAGAAACCATATCCAAACAAATGGAACAGATGCGCTTAGAAGACGCCAATTCTACTACAAAACCTACCACATCCATTAATGCAGTAGCCAACAAAGTCACGCATGAACAACAATGGCCACGCAAACGCCCCCAGCAAATCCGGTGCAGAAATTGCAATGGGAAATACCCACATGAACGGGGACCGACATCCTGCCCTGCATTCCAGAACCAGTGTGCCTATTGCCGGAGATGGGGACACTTCGTCTCTGTCTGTTTCAGAAAACTAAATGACGAGGACAGACGGCGAAGAACAAACCGCCCCCCCCCACGCCCACAAGCTCAAACCAGTCAACGACCGGTAAACTACATTGAGGACCATCAACGAGACTCAAACAGCAGCAGTGACACGGAATATATATTCCATACAGGTAAAGTGAAAAACCTTCCTTACTTCGACTTATCTTTTGGTGATGGCCATCAAATGTTCGATGTGTTAGCTGACTCTGGCGCCACCATAAACATTTTGTCTGAGGCAGATTACAAATCCCTAAGACCAACGCCCCTCCTCCGACCCACAAAAACCGTAATATCTGGATTCGGTGTCAAGGAAGCCACCCCACTCCTAGGTCAATTCAGCACACTTCTAAAGTTTAGAGGCATCTCCTGCCAAGCGGACATGCATGTTATAAAGAACCCAGAAAAACCCATTATTGGCTGGGAAACATGTAAAAGGCTCAAACTACTGTCAGCAAACACTCATTCAGTCAACCACATCAGTAACTCTGATGCACAGACCCCACTCCCCACTCTTAAACTTCTAGAGGACTACGCAGACCTATTCAATGGTCTGCGTAAACTCAAAGAAAAAAAAGTTCACCTACACATAAATGAAAACATACCACCCATCGCTCAGAGATACCGCAGGGACCCCTTTCACGTAAGGAAGGATATAGAAGAGTTAATAGCCAAAGATGAGAAACTGGGAGTGATTGAAAAGGCAGACGGACCAACCCCATGGGTATCTCCTATTGTTGTAGTGCCCAAAAAGGGTCAAAATAAAATCAGGATTTGCATCGACATGAGGGCGACAAACAAAGCTATCAAAAGGAAACGACACCCAACCCCCACACTCAATGAACTGAAAACTATTTTATCAGGAGCTAATGTTTTCAGCAAATTGGATCTTAACCAAGGCTACAACCAATTGGAACTAGCTGAAGAATCCCGATATATAACCACCTTTGCAACACACCTGGGCCTGTACAGATATAAAAGACTCTTTTTTGGTGTCAACTCCGCAAGTGAGATATTCCAGGAAGAAATTAGTCAAGCACTTACAGGGATCAAGGGAGCCATCAACATCAGTGACGACATCCTTTGCTTCGGATCAGACCAGCAAGACCACGACCAAAACCTCCATGCGATATTCAGATGACTTTGCGAAAAAGGACTCACCCTAAATAGCAGCAAATGTGAGTACAAGAGGTCACTGGAATTCCTTGGACACACCTTCGGTAATGAAGGCATCAGCCCAAGCGACCTCAAAATAAAAGCAATCCTTGGATTACCCGACCCTAAAAACGCATCAGAAGTCAGAAGCTTGTTGGGGATGACTAACTTCTGCGGGGCAGAATTCATTCCAAACTATGCAACCCTCACCCATGAACTACGTCAACTAACAAAAAAAAAACACAGTGGTCCTGGACTGAACGCCACACTGAATGTCTAAAAAACATTAAGGAGGCACTGAGCAGAGCATGCTCACTTGCCTACTTTGACCCGAACAAACACACTGAAATACATACGGATGCCAGTCCGGTAGGCATTTCTGCCGTGCTGTCACAAAATGGACGGATAGTACAATTTGCAAGTCGTGCTCTATCCGCAGTTGAACAGAGATACTCCCAAACAGAACGTGAAGCACTCGCCATCACATGGGCATGTGAACACTTTCACATATATATCTTTGGAGCTCCATTCACTGTCTTTACAGACCACAAACCCCTAACATCCATTTTTAACAACACCCGCTCCCAACTATCAGCACGCATTGAACGCTGGGTTTTGAGAACGCAACCATATGACATGACCGTCATATACAGACCAGGCCATGACAACCCAGCTGACTATCTCAGCCGCTATCCAACGCACCTACCACCAAGCGACAAAGAACAAAAAATAGCAGAGGAATATATAAACTATATCCTCTCAACCTCAACTCCCAAAGCAATGACAATTAATGAAGTTGCAACGGAAACGGCAAAAGACAAGACACTCACCACCGTCATCCAAGCCATCCTTACCAACAAATGGCATGGTGTAGAGGATGGCATAAACAAAGCAACATTCCACACTCTACACGCCAATCGTGCCGAACTATCACTTGCACACAAGGATAGCATCATCCTCAAAGGGCACCGAATAGTACTGCCTGAAGCACTACAAAACAGAGCTGTCAAAATAGCACATGCTGGACACCAAGGCATTGTGAAAACCATGGCTCTCCTTCGAGAAAAGGTCTGGTTCAAAAACATGCAGCCTCTTGTGGAAGAAAACATCAAGAACTGCCACACCTGTCAGATCAGTACCCATAAACCGACAAGAAAGCCACTGCAAATGTCCCCACTACCAGCAGCCCCATGGGCAGAAGTCAGTGCTGACTTTGGACACCTCCAAAATGGAAAGTACCTCCTCGTTGTCACAGACAAATACTCACGCTATGTTGTCGACACTCTGGACTCCATCTCAACATCAGTCATACCCCGCCTAGACAAGATATTCGCCGAATTTGGTGTGCCAGTCTCCCTCAAAACGGACATTGGCCCACTATTCAACAGCCACGAATTCAAAACCTATGCCTCCATCACTGGATTCAGACACAGGAGAATAACACCCCTATGGCCCCAGGCCAACGGGGAAACAGAACGCTTCATACGCACTGTAAAAAAGTCTATTAAAGCTGCCTTAAATAAAGGTCGAAGCTGGAAGCTGGAATTATTCAAATTCCTGCTGGACTACCGGACGACACCACATTGCTCCACAATCCTATTTGGCCGGACCATAAAAAACCGCCATGCCACACCTGATCACACCCATTGCTGAAGAGTTCAGCATTAGGGAGCGTGACACCGAAGCCAAGAGAAAAATAAAGCAATACGCTGATAGAAAAGCGTACGTGAAACCCAATGATCTCAGGGTGGGTGATACAGTCATTGTAAAAAGCGACAACACCTCAAAGGCTCTCACACCTTACCAGCCTAACCCAATGACTATTATAAAGAAAAAGGGATCCATGATCACCGCCACACACAAAGGTAGCCAAACTACAAGAAATTCCAGCTTCTTCAAAAATACCAAGCAAGTATCCATTACCTCAGATATAAAGACTTTACAGCCGGGTCAGAGGTCAATATGTTACAAGTTGAATAGATTATAATAAAATACAATGCTGTGAAAGAAAGTTTTATTCAACTTGGATAATTCATATACAATTTGTAAGTCATATTCCAATGTTAAACAAAATCTAAGAGATGCAACTAACAATTGGTATAAACTCAAACTTTAAAGGAGGTGCCCGTGGTGTAATGGTTATCGTCGTAGGAAATGGACACGACGACACGAGTTCAAATCCTGGACGAGACTGATTGCATTTCAAATAGCATGGTATTGGGAATGGTATGAATCCAATTATTCTCCCTCCAGCTATGGGTAAATAGACTGGCTTCTTCAGCCTTGGTGAGGCAACTAGTCTAGGAGAAGGAAAACTCTGAATTCAAACCTGTTAAACTCCGCTTAAAAATTGACCTTGTGTCATATCCTGCCCGAGGATCAACTCAAACCTCTCCACTCCAAACACGTTGTATTTCAGCAGGACGTGCAACTCAGTGTGAACCTCTTGAGAAATCTCACTCTCTGCACAGTAGTCGAAATGGTGGTATGTTTACAATTTGAAATTGTCTCTCAGTTAGGGTCCCATCAATCAGGCAATAAATCTGGTAGAAAAATTATTATTAGATAGAAATACTTAAAACCAAATAATTGTTAATATAATCAAATAAGAATAATTACTTGAAAAAAAAAAAGACTTGACTTTGGTATTAAATAAAATCAACCTAACGACCAAAATTTAACTGGACAAAGGAGAAGTATGTTTTAGAAACTAAAAATTGCAGTAATCATCAAAACTTTAATATTAATTAATTTTTTTTATTTTTAGTATAATAAATTTTAGGAATATGTTTTTATCAATTAATTTTTAGCGCGAGAAAGTTATTAGGTTATGTTGGTGTAGCAAAAGTCGTGTGGCTGGTTAAGGACCGGAATGTTATAGTCACCGTGAGTTTGTGGTTCTGGTTGTTTCGGGGGAGAAGCGTGAATGTCTCCAGAAAATGTTGCCATGTGAAGAAGTAGCTAGGTGTCGAAGCGTAATTTTGCATCGCAGTCGACATAGCCAATACTAGAGGTGACTAAGAGTTGTTCCTGTGTGTGGCGTATTGAATTCATCTAATTCATATTCAACTAGGAGCCCTTGGTCTAAGAGAATAGACGCAAGGGGTCCATAAATTAGACGGCTTTTCTCATTGTGTTGATGCGGCTGCTGCTATTGAAGAGCACGGACAGTCATTACGTCTGTCCTGAACGAAGTTTTTTCTGAGAAAGAAAGAGTGTTTGACGGCTTCCCCAATTTCTGCTGCCCGGAAAGATGATACGGATTGAATAGGATCAGTCATCCTGATTGGGTGAAATTATGCGTCGACCCTAACGGTCGAATTAATTACACGCCAAACAAAAATACGAAATTTTTTTCTGCTACAACTTATGAAAAGCCGGACTTCTCTACTTTTTTAAAAATCCATATTTTATTGGTGTACAATGAGAAATCTTTTTTTAAATAGGTATGATTATAATTCTATAAGTAACTTTGATAAAACCCTTATTTCCCCCCATGCTGGTCGACAAGCCTTGATTTGTTGTATTATCCATATCCTGTCTTCTCCAAAGTTATTTTGACGGGAGGTGTTAAACCTAGTCACCACCTGTGCACGTATTTGACCTTTGCAAGGAACTAAAATTACATTCAAAGACCTTAGCTAACTTACGATTTTACCAAATAAATCAAATAATATAATTGAACAATCGTCCTAATTATTCTACACACCTCAAGTTGAAAAAAATCTCGATTATTTATCAAAATAGATCATTTCAATCAATTTAAGGCATGTTTCATGAAGCCAGAAACTTTGGCTATCAAATAAGTTTTTATTTTTTATTTTTCATGGATTCAAAACAATGGAAGAAACATTTTCTAAGAGCATTTTTTCATGGATTATTGTTGAGTTTTTCTCACCCAAATTTAAAAATAAAAATCCTTGTAAAAATGTGTTTTCACTAGTATACAGGTTTGCTGTTTTGTTTATCAGTAATTTTATTGCAAGACTTAACTTGGGGAAAATATTTTTATCCAGATTTATTGAGATATGTTTTATGTATAAGCCCCTGCAACAAGTAGACAAGTTAACATATCTTTGTAGCAATATCTCATCTTCTGAAAGTGATGGCCACATATGCTTAGGTAAAACAAGAATTGCTACTAACAAGCTAACGGCCATATGGAAATCTGATCTCTGATAAAATAAAACAGGAATTCTCCCAAGCTGTAATCATGTCGGTACTATTGTACGGTTGCACCAGTTAGACTTTTGTTAATGATGCTGCATGTTATTTTGAAGAAGGATACACCAGTGTTCGCTGCCCAGCAAAAATTCACATTTTTTAACTCTTTGCAGTCATTGGGTGCTGTCTAGAGACTTACCAAAAGTGATGGCCTTGAGGGATGAATGACAAGAAAGATCCAAAGGAATCTGTGCTGTTAGCATGTCTCGGTGAGGATGATTCAGGTATGATTACCAAATTTGCGAAATACAAACACTGGAAATCTTCAAATTTAAATTAAAAAAGACTTCAGCCTTTAATTTTAATTATATTCGTTGATCACATGACTTTTTTAGCAGGTGCGACACTCTGAGTTGGATATATGCGCATACATGTATACACACGTGTGTGTGTGCACCTACACATGTGTGCACCCACACATGTGTGCGCGTGTGTGTACATATATACGCCCACGTACATGTGCACACACACACACACACACACAGTTTGACATGAAACACCTGAAGAAGGCCGAAGTACATATCGGCCAAAACTTGGTGAATATAGCAATAGAGATGAAAATAGTTTAAATATTCTAAGTGATAAAGATTTATAACAAGAGGGCAGATGATATTACCATTTAAACATAAATGGCAGTTGACGTTGTATCGTTCTGTTGCCTCTTGTTATATTAAAAGAAAGAAAAGAAAATAATGAAGGCGTAGATATTGATGGTTTTCAATCTAGTAGTTTAATGGCAGCCAGAATAAAGGGTACCTTTATGCTGCAAGTCTCGCAGGAAGGAAGGAAGGAAGGAAGGAAATAGTTATTGAGTTGAGAAGGAATTATAGCAACTAAATGCCAGAGCGGAATGTGCGTCACCACACTTGCTGAATGTCTGAGTGAGATATGGTCGCCATAGATGTAGCAAAAGTCGTGTTTGCTAGTTAAGGACAGGAATGATGTAGTCACCCATGAATGTGTGGTCCTGGTTCTTGTAGGAGAGAAGCATGAAAGTCTCCAGAAAATGTTGCTCAGGAATGAGGTAGCTGGATGTCTGAGCGATTTTACACGCCGCTGTAGACATAGCAAAAATTAGAGGCAACATAAAGGTGTTCCTGTGTGTGGCGGATTGAGTACATCTAAATCATATTCAACTAGGAACACTTAGTCTAAGAGAGTACACTCAAGAGGTCCATAAATTAGATGGCCTTCCTCATGGTTTTGTGATGCTGCTGCGATGGAGGGAGCGAACAGTAAGTGCGTCCGTCCAGCTCGAAAGATTCTGTGGAAGAGGGTGTTTGGCGGGTTTTCGCCATTTTTATGTTGTCCGGGGAAATGGTCCGGGCAAAATAGGATAAGTCATCCTCATTGGGTGAAAATATGCGACGGCCATAACGGTCAAATTAATTTACGCGCCAAACAAAAATATGAAGTTCTTTCTGCTACAGACTAAAATTAAACTCCTTGGATGAATAAAATTTTGGCAGAGTAAATAAAAACATAAGGGTCCACAAGGGGTGAATTTACTAGTTTTTATTTATAAATCCCTTTATAAATCCAGGAGGACAAAAATTGCAGGATCATGTCGACTCGTTGCCGGATATCTTATGTCAAGTAGAATGCCTGTTTGGGTGTGACGGCCAATAGCGATGGGTCATTCACATACAACCCATTCGAAATATAAATGTCATTGAAATGAATGAACAAATTATCTGATGGAGTTAAATTTTTTCAATTTCACAAACCTACAACCTAATATTCGTGATCTCAGTGCCCACTAAACCCATTTTTCCTATCAAAAAATAATTCCAATAATTTCTGGGGCAGAAAAATTTGCCAACTGTATCTCTGTAGAGAAGTAATCCCCACCCCTCGAACGAGAGTCCTGGATATGACTCTAAATCCTGATGGTGAGGCTGAAGCCTTTGAAATTTGGGGGATGTGGAGTACCCTTTCATTACCATTACTCTCAGATCCACTCTGACCCAGAGTGGTAGTACCTGTTCAGATCTCATCTGTGGGTCAAATAGAACTATATAATTATTTATTATAATTGAAACCATTTAACCGTGTGCAAACAAAAGTTTAATGTTAAACAGAAATATTAGCTTTACATTGCAACACTTGATACTGTTTGTTTTTTGTTTGTTTGTGTTTTATGGCATATCAACCTTTGTGGGGTATTTAATGCTAAATCCATTTTTATACAAATAGTCAGTTCTATTTCAAACAATTCAGTTTAGCATAAGTATACAGTTTAATTGTCAAAAACATTTCTATTTCAAGCTATTCAGTTTAGTCAAACAGTTCTAATACAAACAATTCAGTTTAGGATAAGTATAGTTTTTGTTTACACACAGTTAAATGTCAAAACCATTTCTATTTCAAACAATTCAGTTTAGAGTAAGTACAGTTTCAATGTCAAAAACAGTTCTATTTCAAGTAATTCAGTTTAACATACAAAAGCAGTTCCATTTCAAACAATTCAGTTTAGTATAAGTACAGTTTAAATGTCAAAACAGTTCTATCTCATGCAATTCAGTTTGGCATAATTACAATTTAGTTCTATTTGACCCATAGATAGGACCCTATGAAGTGCTACCACTCCGGGCCACAGTGGACCTGAAAGCAAAGGCAATGAATAATTACTCTGCATTCCCCAAAGCTCCAGCATCACTGGAAGCCCACCATCAGATTATTTAGTGACATAAACACTACACTCGTTGGGGGTGGGGGTCTTACCCCTCTGCAGAGATGCAGGGGTCTACTCTACAGCCCCCCCCCCACCAGCCGACAGGGCAAGAGAAACTATTTATCAGTGTGCAAATAAATGAATAACATTGAATACCTGTTCGTGAAAAAAACGATAGCCCATTTTATCTTTCTTTTCTGCAAAATAAATCAATGAAAATTAGCAATAAAAGATGTTTTTAAATTAAAAACCAGTACCTATTAATATATCAAATATCTTCGATTTTTATTTTTTCGAATTAAAATTAACGATAAAAAGATTTTACGAATTCGAAATATTAATCAAGAATTATATTGGTCAAGTGGGTAGAGTGTTCGCCAATGGTTCAACTCATATCAAAGACTTTCAAAATGGTACTTGATGCCTCCTTGCTTAACACTCAGCAATATAAGGTAGGGATCAAGGGTAAAGTGGAGCAATTCTGGGAAAGGAGTAGAGCCCTCCCTCGGTGTGGTAGCTATTGAAAAGGGAGCCTTTTGGTCGCCCTCGACTATGGTCGCCAACTTTACTTTACGACTTATATTGTATATACAGAGTGTTTCAGAAAAAATGATATCATTGCATAATTTTTATCATTAAAATCATGATAAAAATCAACAAGCTTCGTCTCAGAAATTTAGACAACTAATATTGCATAATTTGATCAATTTTCATTCAAACGATCTCAGATTTTAACAACATATTTTCAGGTTCAGAGAACGAAAGGCGTTTAAACATTAAACATGGAATTTAAAATAGTTTGAACACATCTAATCAAAATTTGAGATCATTTATTTGAAAATTTGTCAAATTATTAGATTACAATATTATATTAATTTTTCTTACCCCACCCCGTACATCGCGTATGTTTTTGAAACACCCAATACATAATTTACCATTGAAATTAGAGTTTAAAATTGTTTTTGAGTATTTATAAAACACAGATTAATAGAAATAAATAGATTCAGGTATATTGTATTTGATTTATATATTTTAATTGTTTTATATTGAATTACAACAAATCAAAAGTTTCGATCTTTATAATTTCAATATTGCCGAAATATCTGGGGTGGAATTATCTGTGGCCAAAAAGACTGATTACCAAATAAAATTGTTTCAAATTTCTAACTTATTTCACGGTTAAATTTATTTATTTATTGTGATTTTTGGATATCATTCTACAATTACACATCCCTTACTTATTTTAAAAAGTAGATTTCAATATTCTAAGATTTTTTCTTGACTTGTTTGGGAGATATTAATTTTCCTCATATATCTTTTAATAAAATCTCTGAGCAAGTTCTTCCAGCTGCAGTCTAGAAAATTGTGTCTATTATGCTGACTGCTATGTAAGGACGGATTAGGATTAGGGTTACAGTTTTGAACGAACATGACCTTCAAAACAGTTATAAATAACTCGTTTTCTGTGGTTCTGTTGGTTAGTAAAAGGATCGCTCATGCTAATGGCTGAAGTTGGGAGAGGGTTAACTAAAAAATAAGTAATTTCTGCTGTTTCTTTTTTTAATAAATGGTTATTTACAAGCCAAAAATGTTGATTTTTAGAGGCCCATTGTTAGAAGCTGAAACGTCTATGCAAAACTAAGACTTTATTTCTAAGAGAACGTCCCTGTAATGTTAATGGAAGAGACGGGCATAATTCTTAAATAAGGGTCCATATATACGTGACGTATGGTAACCTTAAACCTTGTATGTGCCAAATATATAATAACTTTACACAGGGGCTGAGAATTGATAAATAATATCACCCCGCCAAAAAACTTAAAGTATATTAACGAAAAAGGCATGTATAATTTTATAGCATACTTTAATAAAGTAAATATTAACAATAATGATTTTTTACTCGCTTGAAGTCAAAACTATGATTTTTTTTATTAGCTTAAATTAAGTTTGTTTTTTTTTGTGGGGGGTTGTTTGGTTTGTTTTTTTTCTTTTCTGGCATTAAAAAAGTTAATCCCGATTAAAAGCGCTGTAAGGATAATCCAAAGCCGACTTTTTTTTATAGATCTTATTTTTACAAAATGAGAAAGTCATCCTATAAATTCCTTCGGGTTACCCTTAAGGGTTTCAGAATCGGGACAAATTAACATCTCCAACATCGTAAAATTAGGTTAATGAAAATATTTGTTGATTTCTTGTTTAATTTAAAAAAATGAATATATTTATACTTGTGTATTATTTTTCAGATCTATATTCTAATAATAATTACTAAATTTTTCACAACGAATTTTCTCAAGGTTTTTATTTATTGTTCCCAAATAGACGAGAGAAAAAAACAACTTAAAATACCTTTTTTTATATAAGGAACTAAAAATAGTTGCACACCGGTTACTTCCGTTTCTTTGTGTCATTTCGCCATTATTGAATTGGGGGAAGAAGATAAAGTTTTGTCGATTTGAATAAGAAATCTCATCGAATTGAACAAATCCAGACAGGTAATTCATTTTTTTCTAGATTTATTTTGTCTTTTTTTCCTTTTTGTAAAGGTAAGTTTAAGAAAATAATTATTAAAATAAATGTCTTTTCATTTTCTTTTAATAACGATACAGACGATTTTTTTTAAATTGTCCATTGCCAAAATATTTTTGACTAAATTTTGAATTAACTTTTACCATGTTTTCTTTTTGTTTTTAATTTTAAAAAAAAGTTTTTTTTACAAAAATTACTTCAGGTGATGATTTTTTTTTTTTTATAAGTAGCGAAGTTATCGATTTTTCTTTCCCCCTAAAAAGTATGTCAAGGTAGGGGGGGGGTATTCGAAAAATTAAAATTTTGACACCGGACACGAAGTCATGGGCTATTTTAGCATGAACACATACTGCAAATTGAACCGTACTTAAAAACTTAATAAAATAACCTGAGTTTCTTGTATAAATTGAATGATTTCATGTCCCCCCCCCCACCAAAAAAGAAATCTTTCGAAAACCGACAAAAAACCCTCTTCCTCCGAAAAACTGCCTTTAACATTGATAATCCCTCCTTTATGTCGGATTTAAGTAGAAACATCACTTCCCCATAAGATTTATTTATATTTTCCTCAAAAAATATCTTTTGAATTATTTATTACCAGCAGTTTCAAATTATCTCTCTCCCTACTCAAAAAAAAAAAAAAATTGAAACATTTTATTACGTATTGATAAGAGGTGGGGTTCAATTTGTAATATAAGTTTATAGTAAAACGGCCCTTGACTTTTAGTCCGGTGATAGATTTTAGCATTCCCTTAAAAAATATCACCCACGTGGCGTAGGTAAAAGTTTTCATTTTTTCGCAACTTCACATCAGGATTTTATTCCAAAAAAAAATAAATCTTGAACAGTTTTCCTTAAAACGAGTTAGTTGGGTATCCTAGATTTTTGTTTTCGCTTTCCAAACACTAGATTACTTCCCTAAAAATTTTTTACCCGGTCTCATATTCTGATCCTTTTTTTTTTTTTATTTTATTGTTAAAAGTGTATTCCAGCCATTAGATTTTTTCAAAAGGGTTAAAGAGATTATTTCCATTTTAAATTTACTATATGTTTATTATATCATATTACAGTTACTAAGTCAATATGCATCTTATTTTCATTATTTCTTTCTTTACAGTGATCCTAGCCTGGAGATCTACACAGAACTTACAAAGAAACCATTAAATAAATTTCTGAAGATGGGTGGACACTGTGAAATTTGTGGATGTCCATATACAAAAAATTCCAAGTTAAAAATCCATATGCGAAAACATACAGGAGAGAAACCGTTTCCATGTGATTTGTGTGGCACTGCTTTTGCTGCGAATTCCCAATTAAGAAGACACATGCAAACACACACTGGAGTGAAACCTTATTTTTGTGAAGTGTGTGGATTTTCTTTTTCACGCAAGTCAGATTTGGCTAAACATATTCGAACACACACTGGTGAGAAGCCATATTCTTGTGAAGTCTGTGGATTTTCATTTTCAAGAAAGTCCGATTTGGTGATACATACACGAACACACACTGGAGAGAAGCCGTATTCTTGTGAAGTATGTGATGCTGCATTTTACGACAATTCAGGTTTAAAAAGACATATTCGGACACACACGGGAGAAAAACCGTATTCTTGCGAATTGTGTGGGTCTACATTTTCACAGAAGTCAAGTTTGGTGACACATACACGAATACATACTGGAGAGAAACCTTATTATTGTGAAGTGTGTCGATTTTCTTTTTCACGGAAGTCAGATTTGGTGTTACATTTGGAAACCCACTCTGCAGAATAGTAACATCCTTGCAAAGTGGGGGATTTGGCATTTCATGACTTTTCGAGTTTATAAAGATATTTGGACACTCGGGCAAAAACTACGTTTTCACAAAAGTCAATTTTGATGAAACCTACATGAATACACACTAGAGAGAACTGCATTTAAAATCTAAAATTCATTTTTAGCAAACAAGGAACATATAAAAATGTACCTGATATTTTTTAATTATACAGGTTTGGTATAACTTTGATAACCAATTAGAGGGGACCGTCATGTGCTTGTGTGAATAGCTTCTTACCTGTAGGTTTATTCAGTCAGCAATAAGATGTTATTAAGGGACCGAGTTTGCAGATTGATACGTTGATATTCCCCTATGCTAGTTATATGAAAGGTTAATATTTTCTGTGACAATTTAATAAGTGAAATTAAACTTGGCCACAAATCTGATGAAAACAATACATTCTCTAAAAGGTTTTCAATAAGCGGAACATCTAAAAATGCTGAATGTGTATGGACTGCAGTTAAAAGGATTCAACAATTGACTGTATAGTTGTTTACTTACCTTAGCTTAGTTGTAGTACAAGGGCAGAAGTATGGGAGCACCCAGTGAAAATACAACTTATTGCCAATGGTCTACTTATGATGACACCATGTGAGTTGCTCTACAATTAACAGTATGAGAACCCGAAAAATGGCAACATATTCTATGGTTTGTCATTTCAGTGAACTTTGTCTTTTCTCTGTGGTCTGTATAGTATAATCCTGTCAAAATATTGGGATGAGTCAAAAGTTTTGCTATATTTTGGTAACATGGGGCAGCTTCATATACGTCTACCAAGATGGTGATGTTGAAAAACCATGCTGTGTGATGCCAAGTTTGACTGATTCTCTCTGAGTACAACTGGCCAGATTTGCCAGTCGCAGGATCCACAGTTTTAGCTCTGCCTGATCAACAAACAATCTTGCAACCTGAGTGGAATTTCTTGAACCATTGGATTACTGTACTGGGATCGATTGCACCTCACCTTTCTCACTGCAAATGTTGTTGATTGCGTCTATGGTCCAGTTTGAACTTGTAAGGCCTAATATCCTGAATTAGACGACACTGCACATTCATTTATGTGCCTTTCAAATTACACACCGTAAGACTGCACAGTATGGCAGCACAGCAACTACCACAATACCACCAACTACAGTGGGTACCTCCCACTTCTTGAACTATTTCAGTCACCTGATATATACATCACAAACTAGAATGTACTAAAATATTGCAAAACTTTTTACTCACCCTGGTAATTTAAAACCATTACAATTTTATTTTTAGAATTGTGTTGTGATCTGAAGACCTGTCTCACCTCTCTGTGAATGGACTCTTCCTATTGGATTGTTTAAATGAGATGGATTCAGTCATTTTTGCTATTGCCTGACTAATCAGTGTCAGTCCACTTAATTTAAACATTTTTTTTAATCTTTTTGGTTTGAAATATTTTTAAGCAGATCCTATTTAGATTATTCAGAACAGTGTGTTTCTCAATGTTTTCTCCTGCATGGCCCATATTTGATGTAAAAAAAAAAAAAGATTTCAGGCCCCTATAAGCACATGGCAGAGCAAAAACACGGCGAGCAGCTCTGTGTAGATACGGGGTGTAGCCCTGAGGACCTGCCAGAAGCGATGAATGATAGGGAGGGATGGCGAGAGAGGGTCAAGGATATCCGTGCTGATGGCACAACGAGATGATGATAATAAGCACAAATGGGAAATTTGAACTCACATAGAAATATATTTTATATAGAAAAGCAAAATGTTGTAGAAGATATAAATCCTGATGAATGATGACACGACCCCAAGTATTGTACATATCAGCTTTTCAAGTTGAACTTTCAATTCTTGGTTCAACTTGAGGTGTTGTAATTTATCAAACTTTTTTGTTAGATCTGGCTCAACGCCATATAAATGGGGCACCTAATGAGACTCAAACTCACTCTTGAAGGTTTGTTAGTCTAGCTTGCTAACTATTACACAACCGCGTTTCAAGTGTAATGAATTACATTTCTTAGTGAATTCATCATTGGTTACTGAAAATCCTGCCTCGTCCGACCCGATGAGGGGAAAACCGAGTGAGACATTAAAGGAACGTTTATCTAAGGAATAAGAAATGGGAGGCTTTTACTTTCAGCTATCCAATCGATCCTTCCTTTTCAATTCTTTCCTTTGATACAAACGTTGGCTAAAACGTTTGTTGCTATGTTACTAAATGAGGCTTATTTTTCAACGTAGTCTCATTTGTGCTCCATTCACTTCTTTCATCAGTGTTGCAGTCTTAGATCCCATTGGTCAGAAAAGTCATCAACAGCCAATGTGACATTATTATATGAACTTTTCAGCCCATCCTTGTACTTAATTCTCTTTCAATTCAAGACGTTCTGTGTCTCTTCTTGTTGGGCCAACTGCAGGCGTATTTTAAAAATTTCTTTGGCTGACCCACATTGAGAATCACTGATTTAAAACTTGTAATTTTGTCTTGATGCAAGAAGCATGCTGTTTGTGGTTTGGATTTGTTTGATTTTTAAATCATCATAATCTTTTGCTGATGAGTGAACAATTTTAGTAAATAAGCACAACAAGATAATGAAAATTTAAAAATGTATTAAAACATTTTCTGATATTTGGATGTTTTGAAATCAAATACTTCACAGAAATAAAATTGAATCTTATTTTATCTAATCTTGGATGTTTTTGTTTTTCTTCACAATACAATCTGGATGGATTTGGATTGAAGTAAATATAACAATGAACTAGAGACGAAATCTAATTAATGCTTTTTGTTATGCCAGATATCTGGCAGTGACAATTATCATTAAGGGTTTTCGGACTATTGTCTTCATCTTTATTTCCACATTTCAGCCGATATGTCTACAGGTGTTTGTCGAACTCGGGAACTTTCACGGACCTTCGAACTACATCCTTTATAGCCATAACCAGATACAAGTGTTAAGTATGTCTGTATTGTTACTTGCCTCCATTCAGGATTGAACCTGCAACCTCCAGATGATTGTCTCCTTAGAAGCTTAGGGAACCAACGCCTGCTGGACAATTCAGAGTGAATTTTGGGACTTATAAACTTAATGTTCTTAGCTGACAAGAATTACTACTATTATGTATGATTTTTTTTTACCTGTGCTCATATTCAGATTTTTTTTTTTTTTCGACAACTAATATCTTGTGACAAGCTGATGTATTTACCCAACCCCTCCACCATGGAAGGATGTGACTGACACAAGGTCAATTTTCAGGTTGTTTTGAATTCCAATTGATTGTAATAGCATGTCAATTTCTCTAGAGATTTTTTTATGCTTAGTGGTTGGGCAGTTGTGTTCATTAGACATTTATATTTAAATTTTTTGTGTATTTTTTTTTTTTCTCACATATATCAAGTATTCCTGTCTAATACAAATAATTTGCACACAGTTGTATGGTTTCAAGTAACTAATAATAATCCTTAGTAAACAATTATATCTTCAAGTAACTCATCTTAATACAAATAATTGACAGTTATGTCATTTCAAGTATTCCTATTTAATACAAATAATTTTTATTTGACCCAAAGATGAGACACTAACAGTTCCTACCAGTTCAGCTCAGTGTGCCTGGGAGTAATGGCAATGAAGGGGTACTTCAGATCTTCATAAATGAAGTTTCATCAACACCTGTTAGTGTCATACCCAGGACCCCACTTTATTGAGGGAGACCTTACCCACTGTGCAGAGAATAAAGTCAGTGTATTCTAATCTCTGTTGACACGACAGCCATAAATTCCATACGAAAAAAGATATCTTTGTAATGTAACAGGGAAGGAAAGATAATTCTGTCAAGTTCTTTAATAGAAATTTTTTGATTAAATGAAAACACTTTCCAAATGTCTTATTTGGTTTAGGTCGCTTAAAAAGTTTCATTTAGGTTTTTTATTTAATGGCAAATCAACCTTTGTGAATTGAATTACCATGACCAGAAAACCTGCCAAACACCTATGCACGATATACGGAAACACTGGACAGCTATTTCGACCTTATTAGGTCTCATCAGCAGTGTATACTGTAATCTCCACCATTGGAGATCGAACCAGCAACCACAAATTGCAGTGCCGAAACTCTACAACTGAGCCTCTAGTTCATATCGCCCACAAGTGACGCCAAATCAACTAGTCATGGTAATTGCACAGCCAATTAACCTAAATGTATCGCTGGTTCGATCTCCAGTGGTGGAGATTACGGTATACACTGCTGATGAGACCTAATATGGTCAAAACAGCTGTCCAGTGTTCCTGTATATCGTGCATATTTGTTTGGCGGGTTTTCTGGTCGTCATAATTCAATTCACAATATTAATTCCTCTACTTAAAAAGAAATAAAAATATGTACATCTATTGCCTTGCCCTTGAGGTATAATAATTATGTGGATGCGTATTTCTAATTCTCTTGAGAAGACGTGGCCCTGGGGTGTGACTGTGTCTTCTGGAAAGAGTACGGATGTAACTTGCAAGACACATTTAGGTTATTTGGCTGCGCAATTAGCATGACAAGTTGATTTGGCGTCACTTGTGTGTGATATGAACTGTGGCTCAGTTGTAGAGTTTCAACACTGCAATCTGTGGTCGCTGGTTCAATTTCCAGTGGTGGAGATTATGGTATACACAGCTGATGTGACTTAATAAGGTCGAAACAGCTGTCCAGTGTTCCCGTATATCGTGTGCAGGTTTTCGGCAGATTTTCTGGTCATGGTAATTCAATTCACAATATTAATTCCTCTACTTAAAGATATGTAAGTCAACCTTTGTTTGGTATTTAATACCAAAGCCATAGTTGTAGTACTATCTAGCCTGAAGATAAAGGTGTTTCATACCTTTTCCCAAACTGATAGTTTAAATTCTTAAATTAAGTCCAGTACATTAGTCATGGTGCCGCTCGGACGCCTATCCAAAAGGATTGCATCATCATCGATAATAATGGTAGAGTACAGTATGTAACAGTTTTTTAATGTCCATGTCTGCATTTTGACGAGAGAAAGTAATCAACCACTGAAATTAGGCAGTTAAGACTTTTGGTATATAAACACATCTTTCCTAGCAACAGAAGAGTGATATGACACTAAACAATCTGATGGTGAGGTCCCAGCAATGCTGGAGCTGAGGGGAATACAGAGTACCTCTTCATTGCCATTGCTCCCAGCTCCACTCTGGTCCAGCGTAGTTGCACCTGATAAGGGTTCTATCTATGGGTTAAATAGAACTAATCCGTGCTTCTTTCACTATACTGATTTTTGCATTTAAACTGCGTATTTATGCTAAACTGAATTGTTTAAAATAGAACTGTTTTGACATTGGGACTGTGTACTAGTGCTGAACTGAATTGCTAAAAAAGAACTGTTTTGATGTCTAAACTGTGTACTTATGCTGAACTGAATTATCTGAAATAAAACTGTTTGACATTTAACTCTGTGTATTGCCCAGTCGGCTGGGACTGTAGAATACAGACTGGACCTCTGCAGAGGGGTAAGACACCCCTAACGAGTGTCCTAGATATGACACTAAACAATCTGATGAAGTTCCAGCAGTGCTGGAGCTTTGGGAAATGTGGAGTACCCCTTCATTGCCATCGCTCACAGGTCCACTCTGGCCTGTAATGGTAGCACCTGATAGGGCCCTATCTATGGGTTAAATAGAACTAACGGCATACTTATGCTAAACTGAATAGCTTGAAATAGAAACGTTTTTGACAATTAAACCATACTTACATTTAAAGTGCGTGCTTATGTTTAACTGAATTATTTGAACTAGAACTGTTTTTCGACATTAAAACTGTATTTACACTTAACTAAATTGTTACATATAACTGCTTGAATAGTTTGAAATAGAAATGTTTTTGACAATTAAACTGTGTATTTATGCTAAACTGAATTGTTTTAAATAGAACAGATTATTTAGATAAAAATGGATTTGGCGTTAAATAACCTACAAGGGTTGATATGCCATAAAACCCAAGAAACCAAAGCAAACAGAAGAATGAGAATGTCACATATTGTAGATAACTTCAATCATATTGCAGGATGGAGTGTCACAAAACACAGTACATAAATCCTTATCAGTTATTGAAAGTTCCTTAAATAGTCACTGGGATCCGAATTCGATTTTTTATCAATGAAAGTGTGTCACCCCCTTTTATATCTCTTTCTCCTAAAGATAGACAGCTGGTTTGATTTGATTTGGTTTTTATGGCATATCAACCATTATAGGTTATTTAATGCCAAATCCTCTTTATACATATATATTAAATATATAGGATTTGGTTGGGTTGGTTTTTATGGCGTATCAACTATTGTAGGTTATTTAATGCCAAATTCTCTTTATACATATATATTAAATATATATGATTTGGTTTGGTTGCGTTTTATGGCATATCAACTATTGTAGGTTATTTAATGCCAAATCCATTTTTATAAATTTTGAACAGGTCTATTTCAAACAATTCAGTTTAGCATAAGGACACAGTTTAGTTCTATTTGACCCTTAGATAAGAACCTGTTACCATTCCATGCCTGAGTGGACCTGGGAGCGATGGCAATGAGAGGATTACTGGAGCCTCGCCATTAGATTATTTAGAGTCATAACCAGGACACTTGTTGGGCGGGAGTCTTACCTCTCTGCAGTGATGCAGTCAGTATATTCTACATCCCCAGCCGACTGGGCAATGTTCATATGAATATAACTTGCTGAAATGAAAGACATTTAACTCTTTAATATATTACACACACAGCTGGCATTAGAAAGTTTGGAGACCACTTAGAAAATTGTTAGTGGAGCATTTTATCCTACAAAAAAAGAAAGGTGGGTGCAATTAGAAAATCATTAGTGAAACCCTCTACCCAATAAAAAAGGAAGTGTGAGCCCCATTTAAAAAATTCTTAGTGGAACCCTTGACCATACAATAAAGAAATTCCAGGCCCCAATTGGAAAAATGTTTTGGAGGCTATCTACCTGATGGAAGGGCAGGGCCCAAAAAGAAAATTATTTGTAGGGCCCTCTATCCTACAAAAACTGGCTCATTGGCCAATGATCCATGAGACCTGGGTTCAATCCCAGGTTGCATCATACCAAAGACTTTTAAAATGGTACTTGATACACTCAGCATCATAAGGTACCTATCAAGGGTAAAGTGAAGCTATCCAGGGAAAGGAGTAGTGCCCTCACCTACACCTCAGTGTAGTAGCTATTGAAAAGGGAGTCTTTGGGTCACCCTCAACTACAGTTGCCAACTTTACTTACTACTGTAAAAAAAAGCAAGAGCGCGGTCTAATTAGAAAATTGTGAGCGGAGCTCCCTACCCTAGAAAAAAAGAAAGGCAGGGACCATTTTAGAAATTGTTAAATAGGGCCCTCTACCAAAGAAAATTATTTTAAGTCATTGGTTTTTGTAATATCATTTCCGACTGATAGTATCAACAAATCATTTAATCTCTTGTGAAATTGTTGACAGTAGGAATGTTATAAACAGTTTTAGTTTTGAAAAACTTTTTGTCATATATTTACCGGGCTCAATTTGAACAAAATCTGTCTCATTAGCATAAAGCTACCCTTGAAAAGATATGGATATTTGTCGCTGCCTCCCAGCAGACAGGACCTGACACAAGGTCAATGATTATAGTGGGGATTTAGGGGAGGGGAATCTCGGGAACAAGCCGAGACTCGAACCCTGCTGGTCTGTGCTGCTCATCAACCCACTAAGTGCAATGTGAGTCTAATGAGGCAAGCAGTTTCACGAATCCAAATTTGGATCCGGGCACATATGCCGGGTTATAGCTTAAACAAGACAGCAAGGTCTAGTGCTATACATAGGGGACAGAAGTTGCAGTTCACCAAGCCAAAGCTGGGGGTCTTTCGGCCTCGAATCTGCCATTGATTGATATGCTATACGACATGAATGCCAGACAGCCCAGCCAAAAGGCCAGGTAAAAGATATGAGCTGAAATCATAATCAGGTATGAAAAAAGGATTCATATCAAAATTGTGAGTTACATACTGTCATATAAATTGAGAATAATATTACGTAAACTGGTCAAACTGGAATTGCTCAGAAAAAAATCTTTGATTTATTATTTATACATTTATAATTTACAATAACAAAATACCATGTGTATTTGTATATTTATTTTGGCCTGTTTTATCCCAAATAAATTTAAATTTAAAAAATGACTAAATATTGATCGTTAGATTTGGTTATTTGATTTAATGACATATCAACTTTTGTGGATTATTTAATGCCAAATCCTGTGTGTGTATAATATATATATATATATATATATATATATATATGAAGATCATTAAATAAGTTTCCAGATTTTTTTTGTATGGACACTTTTATTGATAGTACACACATGAAACTCTAGTCCCCTTTGAAGTAATCTCCGGCTGCAATGCACTTGTTGTACCATTCCAACAACTTCTGGGAGTCCGCAAGGAAGTCCTCATGTGAGCGTGTCAATGACCTTCGTCACAGCCTCTTTCATCTCTTTAATTGTCTCATAATGACAGCCTCTGATCTTAGGGAATAAGCAAAAGTCACAGAGAGCAAGGTCTGGACAATCTTGATGCCCATCTTGGTCAAATAGTCTGTGACAAGGATGGAGTTGTGGACTGGTGCATATGTATAAAGAGGATTTGGCATCAAATAACCTACAATAGTTGATATGCCATAAAACCCAACCCAAGCAAATCCTATATATTTAATATATATATATATATATATAAAAAGGATTTGGCATCAAATAACCCACAATTGTTGATATGCCATAAAACCCAACCAAACCAAATCCTATATATTTAATATATATGTATAAAGAGGATTTGGCATTAAATAACCTACAATGGTTGATATGCCATAAAACCCAACCAAACCAAATCCTATATATTTAATATATATGTATAAAGAGGATTTGGCATTAAATAACCTACAATGGTTGAGATGCCATAAAAGGCAATCAAACCAAATCCAATATCAGCAAATAACTATCGAATTACTTATTGATTCCCAAGTGAGGAGAGATAAAATTAGCAGAGGGCAATTCAAATGAACTTAAACACAATGTTTGATCTTATGAAGCAACATCTATGAAGGAAAATATTCCAATTGACTGAAGGGGAGGGTGGAAGAATATCCCACTGAGCTACAGGGAGGCTATGTGGAGGAACATAACATGCAAAGAGACGAGCAGAATTATATTATAAATCCCTAATTTGTTTTTTATTTATATAAGAGCACAAGATATTTTATTTCTTATTTCTGTATATACTGAATATAAAATAAATTATATTTCCTCTAAACAGAATAAAAATATTGCTTTTATTTTTTAAAAAAAAAAAAAAGAAAAGAAAGAAAATAAAAGTTTTTAGATTTGATGGTAAACGGATTTGATTTCCTTTTTGTTTTTGTAAATCTTTTTTATGAAGAATATTATGACGTATCGGTATTTCGTTACCAAATTTTGTTACCTTTTATGAAATTTTAAATTACAAGTAAGTCTAACGAATTTTTCTTTCTTTAATTTTTTTCTATTTCATTATGATGGTATTTGCTCTACAATATTTTTATCTCCATTTTGTAGCCTTGTGTCACATCCTGTTCATCGCAGAAGATGTGGACAAATACATATGTAAATCTTTTAGTTTCATTGTTTAATGGCATATCAACCTTTGTAGGTTATTTAATGCCAAATACATTTTTATACAATAGTCAGTTCTATTTCAAACAATTCAGTTTAGAATAAGTACACAGTTTAATTATCAAAAACATTTCTATTTCAAGCTGTTCAGTTAAGTCAAACAATTCTAATTCAAACATTTCAGTTTAGTATAGCCATAGATTTTCTCTACACACAGTTAAATGTCAAAACAGTTCTATTTCAAACCATTCAGTTTAGCATGAGTTCACAGTTTAATTGTCAAAAAATTTTTATTTCAAGCTATTCAGTTTAGTCAAACAGTTCTAATTCAAACAATTCATTTTAGCATAAGTATGCTGTTTAGTTCTATTTAACCCATAGATAGGGCCCTATCAGGTGCTACCACTCCGGGCCAGAGTGGACCTGGGAGTAATGGCAATGAAATGGTACTTTCATTGCCCAAAGTCATCACAGGAACCTTACCATCAGATTGTATAGTGTCATATCTAGGACACTCATTTAAGGAGTGTCTTACCCCTCAGCAGATGTGCAGTCTGTGTATTCTACAGCCCCAGCCGACCAGGCAATACACAGAGTTATTGTCAAAACAGTTCTATTTCAGATAATTCAGTTCAGCATAAGTACACAGTTTAAATGTCAAAACAGTTCTATTTTAAACAATTTAGCATAAATACGCAGTTTAAATGCTAAAATCAGTAAATTCAAACCATGGTTTAGTTCTATTTAACTCGTAGATAGGACCCTTATTTGGTACTACCACTCCGAGCCAGAGTGGACCCGGGAGTGATGGCATTGAAGGGGTATTCCGCATTCCCCAAAGCTCCGGCATTACTGGAACCTCACCATCAGTCATATCGAGGACACTCATTGGGGGGGGCTTACCCCTCTGTAGAGAAGTAGTCGGTGTATTCTACAACCCCAGCTGACAGGGCAAGGGTTATTTAAAGTCAAAGCCATCGTTGTAAAACAGCAGTGACACTATATAACCGATGGCAGATGAGGGGGTTTATGCCTTTTCCAAGTGTATCAGTCCGAAAATGAATGTAATAGCATGACCAGAGTTTGAACTCACTAACATCAAGGTTGCTGTCCAGCACACTAACCATTACACCATGAGGATTCTCCCATATAAAAGCTTTTATGCCCATTTTTATAAATGCTTATAAAACTAGACAATACTTTGTGCTTGGACCAATTTTCTTGTCTTCAAACAAGACTTTGAAAATTTTGTAAAAGCTTCGAGAAAAATTACCTCAAACTAACAAATAGAAAATATTAAATCCTTCAAAGTATCTTGAAATTCACAGAAAACTGTTATAAAGTATGTAGCTATGGCAACAACCCCCTGCAAAACGGTGCGCATGAAAAACACAACCAGTTTCGTAGGCCTGCAACGTCGTCGATAAATAAAGCACGGGCACTTAAACATAGCTACACTGCTTTTGTGTTTTCTGGTTTAGTTTGTTGGGTTTTATGGCATATCAACCTTTGTAGGTTATTTAATGCCAAATCCATTTTTATGTAAATAATCTGTTCTATTTAAAACAATTCAGTTTAGCATAAATACACAGTTTAATGGTCAAAAACATTTCTATTCAAGCAGTTATATGTAACAATTCAGTTAAGTGTAAATACAGTTTTAATGTCGAAAAACAGTTCTATTTCAAATAATTCAGTTTAGCATAAGCACGCAGTTTAAATGAAAGTACGGTTTGATTGTCAAAAACATTTCTATTTCAAGCTATTCATTTTACTCAAACAATTCATTTTAGCATAAGTATGCTGTTAGTTCTATTTAACCCATAGATAGGGCCCTATCAGGTGCTACCACTCCAGGTCAGAGTGGACCGGGGAGCAATGACAATAAAGGGGTACTCCGCATTCCCCAAAGATCCAGCACTCGGTGTATTCTACAGCCCCAGCCGACTGGGCAATTGTGTTTTCTCTACATCATGCTAACATCATAAAAATGAACAGAAATGCATAAAAGAACCTGAAGAGAAAAAGTCTGGACGATTTCGATAAAAGCTTGAAGCTAAAATTCTTAGTCATTTGTGAAGACGGAAAAAAGAAAAATCAAACTTTGTGCTTGTCCAGTTGTTTGTGAAAAGAAATCCAAAGCACATCTTATCCTAAAGTGTGTGTCTGTAACTGAAACAATATCACTGCCAACATCACAATTCCCTTAATTATTTAGCAAATTCTCTATGATTTTATTTTTATCTAAATCTCCATTAAGAAAATTATTTCACATCCTTAATACTTTTAGTACAATCTACATACTAATAAAATCCAACTGTATTCATATGTACAATCAAATAGCAGTTTACAAATGAATGGAAAATCTAATTTTCAAATAGATCTTTAAAATTTAAGTTTAATAGTGAGTCCTGGAGACCGGGGTTCAATCCCAGCTCGAGTCATTCCACAGACTCAAAAAAATGGTACTTGATGCCACCTTGCATGGCACTCAGCACAATAAGGTAAGAATCAAGGGTAAAGTGGAGTAATCCAAGGATTGGAGTAGCACCCTCCCCAAAAAATTTAATGTCAGTCATTTGCACACAGATAGTTTTATATATATATCATTTGTAAGTGAATAGTTCGTGGGTAATTTTATTTTTAGATGAAATAGAAGTAATTTATTTGACCATAAGTATTGCCATTATTTCTATACAGTTAAATGGTTTCAATTATTGCTATCTAATACGACTATTTCTACTAAATATTAATCATTTGTTTACACACAGTGAAGTGGTTTTAACACAAATTATTCAACACTTCATTCATTCTTACACCATCAAATGATTCCAAGTATTACAATATGATACCAATAATTCTATTTTGCAAACAGGTGAATAGTTTCAAGTATTCCACATTAATAGTTTTATTTGCACACGGTTAAATAGTTTCAAGTATTCCACATTAATAGTTTTATTTGCACACGGTTAAATAGTTTCAAGTATTCCACATTAATAGTTTTATTTGCACACAGTTAAATAGTTTCAAGTATTCCACATTAATAGTTTTATTTGCACACATTTAAATAGTTTCAAGTATTCCACGGTAATAGTTTTATTTGTACACAGTTAAATAGTTTCAAGTATTCCATGGAAATAGTTTTATTTGTACACAGTTAAATAGTTTCAAGTATTCCACATTAATAGTTTTATTTGCACACAGTTAAATAGTTTCAAGTATTCCATGGAAATAGTTTTATTTGTACACAGTTAAATAGTTTCAAGTATTCCACATTAATAGTTTTATTTGTACACAGTTAAATAGTTTCAAGTATTCCATGGAAATAGTTTTATTTGTACACAGTTAAATAGTTTCAAGTATTCCACATTAATAGTTTTATTTGTACACAGTTAAATAGTTTCAGGTATTCCACGGTAATAGTTTTATTTGCACACAGTTAAATAGTTTCAGGTATTCCACGGTAATAGTTTTATTTGCACACAGTTAAATAGTTTCAAGTATTCCACGGTAATAGTTTTATTTGTACACAGTTAAATAGTTTCAGGTATTCCACGGTAATAGTTTTATTTGCACACAGTTAAATAGTTTCAAGTATTCCACGGTAATAGTTTTATTTGTACACAGTTAAATAGTTTCAGGTATTCCACGGTAATAGTTTTATTTGCACACAGTTAAATAGTTTCAAGTATTCCACGGTAATAGTTTTATTTGTACACAGTTAAATAGTTTCAAGTATTGCTATGTATCTCTAATAATTCAATTAAACATCAGTCATTTTTTTACACCTAATTAAATACTTAAACAGCTCTTTTCAATTTATCATAAGTCATTTGTTTGCACAGAATTTAAATGACCAAACATTTTATTTGACCTATTGATTGGACCCTATCAGGGGCTCCTACTCCACAACCTGGGAGCAATGGCAATGAAAGGGTACTCCACATTCCCCAAAACTCTAAGCTGAAGCCTCACCATCAGAAGCAGTTTAGTGTCATATCTCAAACAATTGTTGGGGGGAAGGGGCTTACCCCTCTGCAAAGATGCAGACTGTATTTTCTATCACCTCAACTGACAGGGTGGTATTATTGATTTCTGATTGTTTAGTTTTATTTTGGTAAATATGACATAGGGTCCCATTGGTAAACCTGAAAAGTAATAAAGAAAAAGAAATAACTGCGATTGAAGGGAAAAGCCAGCATCGAAGCTGTTCTATTCTTCAATCATACCCCCTCTGGTTCAAATAAGTTTAATGTAATTATTCAGTTTTAAATAATAATAAATGTTAGTTTTTATTTTATTTGCTTTGTCCAATATTAATATTTTTTAATATTTACACATACATATGCTTTGCCCAGTTAGCTGGGGTTGTAGAATACACCGACTGCTTCTCTGCAGAGGGGTAAGACCCCACCATTGAGTGTCCTGGATATGACACTAAACAATCTGATGGTGAGGTTCCAGCAATGCTGGAGCTTTGGGGAATGCGGAGTACCCCTTCATTGCCATCACTCCCAGGTCCACTCTGGCCCGGAGTGGTAACACCTTATAAGGGTCCTATCTATGGGTTAAATAGAACTACGTGCTTCTTTCACTATACTGATTTTTGCATTTAAACTGCGTATTTATGCTAAACTTAATTGTTTAAAATAGAACTGTTTTGACATTGAGACTGCGTACTAGTGCGGAACTGAATTGCTCGAAATAGAACTGTTTTTGACGTCTAAACTGTGTACTTATGCTGAACTGAATTATCTGAAATAAAACTGTTTGACATTTAACTCTGTGTATTGCCCAGTCAGCTGGGGCTGTAGAATACACTGACTGCACCACTGCAGAGGGGTAAGACTCCCCCCCTAACAAGTGTCCTAGATATGACACTAAACAATCTGATGGTGAGGGTCCAGCAATGCTGGAGCTTTGTGGAATGCGGAGTACCCCTTCATTGCCATTGCTCCCAGGTTCACTCTGTCCCAGAGTGGTAGCACCTGATAAGGGTCCTATCTATGGGTTAAATAGAATTAACAGCATACTTATGCTAAACTGAATTGTTTGAGTAAAACTGAATAGTTTGAAATAGAAAAGACTTTTACAATTAAACCGTACTTACATTTAAACTGCGTGCTTATGCTAAACTGAATTATTTGAAATAGAACTGTTTTTCGACATTAAAACTGTATTTACACTTAACCGAATTGTTACATACAACTGCTTGAATAGTTAGAAATGGAAATGTTTTTGACCATTAAACTGTGTACTTATGCTAAACTGAATTGTTTTAAATAGAACAGATTATTTACATTAAAATGGATTTGGCGTTAAATAACCTACGAAGGTTGATATGCCATAAAACCAAACCAAACCAAACACACATATGCAAGAAAAGAATAAGTCACTAAAATAAAGAAATAATTGTAATTTTATTCATGACAACTTTAAATAACCATTAATCTTAATTAACATCTTACTTATCAACGATGATCACAATTAAAGTCTAACCAAGTTAGTTTTACTTCAAACAGTTCATATTATTGATGCATTTGTTATATAATTAAGGAATGATTCTTTTTTATATTAATCCTTTTTCATTAATTATATTTTATCATTCAGTTTGGTTGGGCTTTGAACTATTCGGGTTAAGAGTTCAGGTGTGTAGTCAATTGGTGCAGTTTACACTCGCGCGCAAATTATCTGACTATCACCATTGTCATAATAAACCCCAGACAGAAAATGGGGATGACGTCATGCCCAGAAGAGATGGGCTGAGAATTTGAGGATTTTAAAAATACAGCAGTGGGATAAATGAGAGTTGAGATTGGACCATGGAAGCAGAAAGTTGAGTTCCTGCCATTGAGGCAGAGACTTAGCAGTTGAGAGTTGGATTTGAACCATGGAAGCAGAAAGTTCACTTCCTGCCACTGAAGCATAGAGTTGAGTTTTCTAAAGTTGCGGCGGTGGTTAAGTTTTTCGGATCTTTACAGAGATCACAAGATGCGCCACGTGTTGGGGATGGTTAGCATAGTAAGAATTGTGTCTCTCTCCTCATGTGACAGAACCAGTCAGAAGTTTATAAAACTGTTTGTACCAGAATGACTGAGTCCACCTGTTTTAACGTGTATTGTATATGTGTAGTATACAACACATTTAAAATCTTACAATACATGAAACTCTAGTCCCCTTCGAAGTAATCTCCTCCGGGTGCAATGCTCTTGTTGTACCATTCCAGCAACTTCTTCAAGGCCCCATGGAAGTCCTCTTGTGTGAGCATGTCAATGGCCTTCGTCACAGCCTCTTTCATCTCCTCAATTGTCACATAACGACAGCCTCTGAGCTTAGGGAATAACCAAAAGTCACAGGGAGCAAGGGCTGGGCTATTGGGAGGGTGAGGAACTGTCTTGATGCACATCTTGGTCAAATAGTCTGTGACAAAGATGGAGTTGTGGACTGGTGCATTGTCCCGGTGGAAATACCACTGACCTGATTTGAAGAGTGCTGGCCTCTTACTACAGAATCTCTTCCAGAACGAACTCCCTTAAAACCTCAACATAGTAACCGTAACCCTAACCGTTTGCCCAATCAACTGTGGTGTATTGACTTCCTTACTCCTCCCACACTTCTCATCATCTCTCACAGACTCCCTGCCTTCCTTGAATCTCTTATGCCACTCAAAAACTGATGTTCGATTCATGCAAGGTGGTCGAAAAGCAGTCTGAAGCATTCCATACATTTCTGTGGCTTTATTTAGCAAGTTTAAAACAGAATTTTATTTATGCATATCGTTCTTCTAAAATGTCGTCATGTCCAGATTGCATTTTTGAAATTCACCAGCTGTGACAATCAGGCTTTAGTAGGGTGTATTCCAACTGCTACTGTAGCAGTTCGTTTGAACCTGAAATCATAAAACTTGGTCATTCATCTCATAAGATGTATAGCAATAACATAGTGAATTTTCAAGAGTCTACAACAATTTTAAATGCCAGTACAAAAAAATCTGGAACCTTTTGAATGCCCCACGTATATCACTAAGAAATGAAGGTTTACATAGGATATGGTGCAGATAATTTGCAAACTGGTTTTTAATAAAACCAAGTTTAATGAATCATACTTATGATCTTATCAAGAAAACAATCAAAATAAAATAAAATGTAATCTTTTCATTTGTATCATTATATTGTTCAGTTAATCTTTCTAATTTAATACATAATTACATTAAAACTTATACACTTGTGCCTGGAGAGTGCATATTTTTACAAGTTTTTCATAATTGTAAAAAAAATTCTTTAGAGACCTATTGGAAGGTGTACATATTTAAAAAATTTTTTTTAAGTAGAGGAATTAATATTGTGAACTGAATTACCAATTTTCTGGTTGTGGTAATTTAATTCACAATATTAATCCTTCTACTTAAAAATTTTTTAAAAAATATGTACATCTATTCCCTTGCTCCTGAGGTATAATAATTACGTGGATACGTATTTCTAAGCTTCTTGGGAAGACGTGGCCCTGGTGGGTGACCGTGTCCTCTGGAAAGAGTACGGATGTAACTTGCAAGACACATTTAGGTTATTTGGCTGCACAATTACCATGGCTTGTTGATTTGGCGTCACTTGTGTGTGATTTAAACTGGTGGATCAGTTGCAGAGTTTCAGCACTGCAATCTGTAGGCGCTAGTTCAATCTCAAATGGTGGAGATTACAGTATACACTACTGATGAGACCGGATAAGGTTGAAACAGCTGTTCAGTGTTCCTGTATATCATGCACAGGTGTTCGGCAGATTTTCTAGTAGTGGTAATTCAATTCACACCATTGGAAGGTCTGTGATATATAAAAGAAACCTCCTTGAATCTTGTTTAAGTTAAGATTGGGTTTTCTAGCCTTCATAAAGTAGGGGATTTGGAACCAAATGTTGCATGACTTACAGCTAATCATGAGCCACAACAATCACACCAATAAACAACGAGTATTACCTGATTATTTTTATTCTAATTATAAAACTTTGGTGAGTCAATAGTTTCACAATATTTTGGTAACTTATTTAAATTTTTTTTTTTATTCTTCAAGTTTCAAAGAAAGTAGCCAAACCTGCAAAGTAGAAGTCATTGTATTGCACCATCTAAAGCCGCCTTTCTAACACCAGCTCTTGTCATTTTTGAGACAAAGAACAACTTCAATCAAGCTTTGTTCTCTTTCTTCTGGTTGTTGAAATTTCACAAGCACAAGAAGCCAGCCATGGATCAAAACAAGTAATAATCTAAGGAAGTTAAGTTCAGACTAGGTTCAAGGTATGACATTAGTAGAATTTTCTCAAGTTCAAGGGGTTTATTCTGGAAACTAGTACACATGCAAATATTACAAAACTTTTGATTCCTTTTTTTATTCACATAAAGAAAAATGTACCCTTATTAATAAAATAATAAAACTGTTAATATTCATTTTAAATTCAGTTACAAGCACTGTCTTTATTATATAAGAATAAAAGTCAGCATTCACTTATTTTAGAGGGAGCAAGCACATGATTCTACAGTGAATTTTTAAAGTAGAAATCCATTAAAAAATAATACTTTACAATAGTTTTCACCAGTCTTTTTTCAACTTTGTAATTATAACAATCTGAAAATACTAATCCATAAATTCAGGGTGAGATTTCTTTCCTGCATGCGTTTGCATGTGGTTTTTTAAGGCATAACTTAGTGCAAATTTTGATCCACATACTTCACAAGAAAATGGTTTCTCTCCAGTGTGCATACGCATGTGGACTTTTAAATTGGAACTTTGTGAAAATGCTGATCCACACACTTGGCATGAAAATGGTTTTTCTCCTGTATGTATACGTATGTGCTTTCTTAAAGCTGAACTCGTAGAGAATCCTGATCCACAAACTTCACAAGCAAATGGTTTCTCCCCCATGTGAATTCGCATGTGGCTTTTAAAACTGGAACTCTGTGAAAATGCAGATCCACAAATTTGACAAGAAAATGGTTTTTCTCCCGTGTGTAATCGCATGTGTATCTTTAAATTTGAACTCAGTGAGAATGCTGATCCACATACTTCACAAGTAAATGCTTTCTCACCAGTGTGTGTTCGCTTGTGCATTTTTAAATTGGAACTCTGTGAAAATGTTGATCCACATACTTCACAAGCAAATGGTTTCTCACCTGTATGTAATCGCATGTGATTTTTCAAATTGGTACTCTGTGAAAATGCAGATCCACACACTTCACAAGAAAATGGTTTCTCGCCAGTATGTAATCGCATGTGTGTTTTTAAAGTAGTACTCCTTGAGAATGCTGATCCACACACTTGGCAAGCAAACGGTTTCTCTCCCGTGTGTTTTCGCATGTGGCTTTTTAAACTTGAACTGTGAGAAAATGCTGATCCACACACTTGACAAGAAAATGGTTTCTCTCCAGTACATGTTTCCATGTCTCATTCCAAAGTTGAAAACCGTTTTTCTTCTGAACAATAGATATCTGTGAATAAAGAACAAATAATATTAAAGAGGCGATTCATATTCATTTGCAATTATATAATGATAACCCAATTTGTCATCAAATGCACAGCAATATATTACATAATTCATATCCAAGAAAGCATGGACGGCTATTGATATGTTGGTGACCATAATGACATCTAATCACTCTGATACAGCAATAACAATATGGCCACTTACCTACCATCTCACAAACCATTGAAGTCAGATGAAAAACACAGTGTGGGCATGGAAGGACTTGACAAAGCAGTCAGAAGCAAATGTGGTGGTCATGAACATAAAAGCCATAACAAGTAATGTGACTAGTAGTCACACGACATTGGGCATTGTGATTAGCATAGGACTACACATGGACACGCCAGTGTTGGTCAACCAGTAAAAGCATATATTCAGGAGAACTGTTTGGACAGTGAATGCCATCTGGAGGACTTGCTAAGAGTAATGACCAATAGCAATGGTTTGCAAGAATCAAGGTATTCTACAGTGCTAGCCTGTCTTGAGGATTAATATTAAATGTCAAAAAAAAATTTTTTATCCATACATTTTCTTACAAAATCATAAAAAACATTGTTTTTTTATTTTTCTGAATTGACTTAAAATGTTAATTTTCAATATCTTTGACGGGCAGATGAAAAAAAAGACGTGAAAGTTATTTCAAGAATCATCATCTGACTCGCTTTCTCTCTCCCAATCATCCATCTCTCCAGGCAAAAGAATACATGGAGAAAAATTTTAAAATGTAGTTTTAAAAATCAGATTTTTTTACTCTGTTGGCAGAGGTTACAATATGCTGTCTATTCACTGCAGAGGGGTAAGATACCCTCCAAAAATGGATGTCCTTGGTATGGCCTGATGATGAGACTCTAGTTCTGGAGATCTGAGGAGTGTGAAATAGCTCTTCATTGCCATTACTCCCAGATCCACTTGAACCAAGACTGGTAGTATTCGTTATAGTATTATCAAATAGATCAGTTTAAAAATTATATTTGTATTTGATAAGAATAAATGATGATATATAAATTATTTGTATTGAAAATAGTTTTGTTTAGTTTCTGCGTTTAATGGCATATCAACCTTCATGTATTATCTAATGTCAAAGCCATCCTCTTGTGAACTAATAGAGTAGAGTGTTTGCCAATGGTCTGAGAGACCAGGATTCAATCCCAGGTCGAGTCATACCAAAGACTCAAAAAATGGTACTTGATACTGCCTTGCTAAGCACTCTGCACTATAAGGTGAGGATCAAAGGTAAAGTGGAGCAATCCTCGGAATAGAGTAGCGCCCTCCCTGACACCTCGGTGTAGTAGCTATTGAAAAGGGAGCCTTCAGGTCACCCCCAACTACGGTCACCATCTTTACTTACTTATACAAGGGTATTAGTCTGAAAGTGAATATCATAGTGTAACTTGGGGCCGCAGTTCAGCATTTTATCGTGAAGAATAATTAATTGACGCAATAATTGTTTACTAAGGATTATTAATTGTTACTTGAAACTATTTGTATGCAAACAAAAGAATATTATCCATATTTACCAACCCCTCCACTCGGGTAAGATATGACACAAGGTCAATTTTTAAGCAGAGTTTAACAGGTTTGAATTCAGAGTTTTCCTTCTCCTAGACTAGTTGTCAAACCGAAACTATATAATTATTAGAATTAGATAAGAATACTTAAAACCTTGTAAATTATTTTTATTAGAAATATTTACTTGAAGCTATAATTGTTTATTAAGGACTACTTATTAATGAAATTTAATATATTCTTATATGAATCCATAAAATCTTGAATTTAATAACCAAAAATTTATAAGAATTATT
The DNA here is from genome assembly GCA_963585895.1 of Sepioteuthis lessoniana. Classification (NCBI taxonomy): domain Eukaryota; kingdom Metazoa; phylum Mollusca; class Cephalopoda; order Myopsida; family Loliginidae; genus Sepioteuthis; species Sepioteuthis lessoniana. The sequence goes on from OY757908.1 coordinate 6,864,211, forward strand.
AATAAAACTTAATCAGTGTAATTATTTTGTCTGTCCATCCCTTCCGACATCTCATTAAATAGCTAGAGTAATCAAAAGGTATTTACAATGAAAAAAAAATCACTGGAGAATTTGATTTTAAGTTTAATTAAATTAATGAATATAAAAATTATTCACATTTGGTTGGTTGGTTGGTTGGTTTTTATGGCATATCAACCTTTGTAGGTTATTTAATTCCAAATCCATTTATATGAAAATAGTTCTATTTCAAACAATTCAGTTTAGAATAAGTATGCACATTAGTGGAGGTGCCCATGGTGTAATGGTTATCATCACAGGAAATGGACACAGCGACACGAGTTCAAATCCTGGATGAGACTTGTTGCATTTCACATAGCACTAATACCCTTGGGAAAGGTATGAATCCAACTATTCTCCCTCCAGCTATGGGTAAATAGTAGGACAGACTGGGTTCTTCAGCATTGGTGAGGCAACTAGTCTAGGAGAAGGAAAACTCTGAATTCAAACCTGTTAAACTCCGCTTAAAAAATTGACCTTGTGTCATATCCTGCGCAAGCGGAGGGATTGGTAAATATGATAAGTATGCACATTAAATGTAAGTACAGTTTAATTGTGAAAAACATTTCTATTTCTAGCTATTCAGTTTAGTCAAGCAGTTCTAATTCAGCTCATTCAGTTTAGTATAAGTACACATTTTGTTTACACCCAGTTAAAATGTCAAAACAGTTCTACATTAAACAAATCAGTTTACAGTAAGTACAGTTTCAATGTCAAAAAACAGTTACATTTCAAATAATTCAGTTTAGCATAAGCACGCAATTCAAATGTAAGTACGGTTTAATTGTCAAAAACATTTCTATTTTAAGCTATTCAGTTTAGTCAAACGATTCAGTCTAGCATAAGTATGCTGTTAGTTCTATTTAACCCATATATAGGGCCCTATCAGGTGCTACCACTCCGGGCCAGAGTGGACCTGGAAGCAATGGCAATGAAGGGGTTCTCCGCATTCCCCAAAGCCACAGCATCACTTTAACCTCACCATCAGATTGTTTAGTGTCATATACAGGACATTCATTGGGGGTGTCTTACTCCTCTGCAGAGGTGGAGTCAGTGTATTCTACAGCCCCAGCCGACTGGGCAATATTCACATTTGATAGGAATACTTAATGCCATATAACTGTAAATTACTCATAGAAAGAGTTGTTAAATGAAGCTATAATTGTTTACTAAGGATTATTAGTTATTTGAAACCATGCAACAGTGTACATATGAATGACGATTTTAAATACAAAAAATGAGTTTAAATTGTTCGGGATCAGACCTAAAGAAAAAAAGAGTTGCCTCCTGTGGACAGTGGATTGTCGGATTTGTAGGGAGCAGAAGAACAAACACAAGAGGGACAAGGAAAAACAGACTTGGAATCCACCATGACATATGGTTGGACATTTTGACTGGTGTCCACAAAATTCCTTTTCGTGGTCAAGAGATATATGTCTTTGCCTGTGTTGATAAACCTAATTGTTTTGTTTTACACTGAAGAGTCTGTCTCTTTTCAGTTTTGTTTACGTATTTTCTTTGTTTGTAAAAACGTAACAGAAAGCATAAAATTATTAGTATTAAATAAGACTACTTGAAACCCTACATGCAAAAAAAACTCTTGGAAAGTCATATAACTTTTGTTATATTTAGCGTATGGTAGCCAGGAAAAGTCAAACACAGGTTGAAAGTTTTTAAACAAATATATTAAACAAAAAAAAGAAAAACAAGGCGATAAAGCAAAGAATCAAACTGTACAAATTGGTAACGTATGACTATCAAGTGAAGGAGTAAATCATGATGTGTGTGTGAAGCCAGAGTTCGTGGACGGTCATGTATAAGTTAAGAAACTCACTTAGTGGGTATGGTGGTATAATGGTGGTAAGGGTATCAGATGATTTTGGTAGGTGGTAGCACGCATGGACAGGGTGGCGTTGTGGCTAAGTCAGCAGTTGTTCACAGTGGGTGCTACACCATAAACCTGTCAGAGTTCAAGATGAGTTCTTATGGCGGAGCGTTTCCTTCCCTTCGTCCCTTGGTAGGCTAGTCTGTCACCTTTAAAGATTTTCGCTGCTTAAATAGTTACCCTTTGGATCAAGTCGGTTCTGGGAATTTTTTTAGGGGGAAGATTTATGATTGGCTGAAAAAGGATATTTAGTTAATGTGAATTAATTTTTTGCATTCTCGCCCGGAAGTTCTGCGAGGAGCCTATTGTACAAAGTCTCGGCAGCAGCCGTCTGGTTAACATCCGGTCGAATGCTACCCTTCTCCAGCCATGTGTATGCTTTTTGAATGAAATTATAAATCGGGAGAGATCTAAATTTTGCTATATAACACTTTTTAATGGAGTTTCATCATTTCACTCACTTATTGAAAAAGGTCATCCAACATCGTACTCATTAAAAATATGTACTTTGCTGTATTTAACTTTGATAAAATTCTGTTCTTTCCTGAAATAGCTCTTATTTTTGGTTAAAAATTTTATTTAACGTATTCATTAGAATCATATAAGTTTAAAAGAAACGCCACATTTTTTGACAAGTTTCATATCATCAACATACATTGTCAAAACATTATTGTAATCACAATGTTCAACATAAAATTGCTGATTCAATTAAACAAAATAAATGTCAAGGATCTTGGGTAAAAAAAAAAAAAAAAAAAATTATTAACCCTATTGCAATTGATGGGTTTTGGTATTCGTTGAAATTACCAATATCCAATAATGCATTAGTCTATCTAAGAAGGACCTAGGAAAGAAGAATGAAAATATGAATGAACAGTGAACACAATTCCCTAACCTCTAGGCATAAAACAACCAACTAAATTGAACAAAGAAAATAAAATGAAAATTCAATTGCTATGTATATCAATGCTAAACTCCAGTTGCAAATTACTCCTCACTAAAATAGTAATAATTAAAAAAATTACTATCACATACACATATACGAGGATCATTAAAAAAGTTTCCAGACTTTTTTTCGTATGGGCACTTTTATTGATAGTACACACATGAAACTCTAGTCCCCTGCAAAGTAATCTCCACTGGCTGCAATGCATTTGTTGTACCGTTCCAAGAATTTCTGGAAGGCCCCATGGAAGTCCTCTTGTGTGAGCGTGTCAATGACTTTTGTCACAGCCTCTTTCATCTCCTCAATTGTCTTATAACGACTGCCTCTGAGCTTAGGGAATAAGCAAAAAATCACAGGGAGCAAGGTCTGGACTATAGGGAGGCTGAGGAACTGTCTTGATAGATGAGTCCTGTTTATCATATGAAAGGAGTAATAACAGTAGTGCCTCCTACCCTCTTCATTTTGACACCAATTTCTTATATATAAGAAATTTGAGTTAAAATGAAGATATATATATATATATATATATATATATATATATATATAAATGAAGATGTGTGTGTGTAGATGTGCAAATATGAAAAAACAAAATATTTAAAGAATGATTTTATTTATAGTTGAAACATTTGCCAACATTTTGGTTTTAACATTAAACCATTATCAGGGCAGTTAATGTGAAATATCTAATGATTAATATTCAATTTTAAAAAGAAACCCAAAAAAAAAAAAAAAAAAAAAAAAAAAAAGAGAAAACCTAAAATTCTATTATCATTCATAGCAGACTGTTTTAAAACTATGTGACGTAACTAGGATTTACAATTTATTTTAAACCATAATGTATAAGCTAATAAATCAACTAATTTGGTCATATCTGACTTTTGTTAAAGATGAGAGGTTAGTGGAATTGCCTTGATATGAGAATTGACAAAGTTCTCAGTTTTCTAAACAATTTAATTTCATGAACACCAAATAAAATATTTGGAATTTCTACCTGAAAATTTTTATTGGGTACCTCACGTGATATAATGGTTGGCAGATTAGATAGCCAGGTTATTATTAGTGAGCTTAATTCCCAATGGAAGTCCTATACTTCCTGCCTTATTCCACATCTAAGTAAATAAACCAACGTTTTTACGTTGTTGTTTTTTTTTTAATTTATTTTGATAAATTAAATGCAATAAAAAATAGTTCCCTTTGGTATATTTTTTAAACTTTTAACTTTTCAAAGTAAACTTCGTTTCATGGCAACATTCGGAGTAAATAATTGATAATTCAAAAAAATATTTCATTAAAAAAAAAAAAACTTACAAATGTAACGTTTACAGTTAATCTAATTTCATTTTTATATTTAAGTTTATGATTAAGATTAAACTATATATATAAAATGCTATATATATGCCAACCTTTTCACTTAAAATTTTCTAGATTACTCCAATAGTTAAAATGGCTGAAAAAAAACCCAAAAAAAACTTATATTTATGCATAGTTTAAAGGTAAGTCGATTTCAAATTTTTATACTTAATTTTATATTATATTATATATATATATAATTCGATATATGCTTACCTTTTCACTTATAATTTTTCAAGTTACTCCAAGAGTCAAAATGGTTGAAAATGGTAAATGATTCCTTAGAGAAAAAAGTGCAATTCACGACGTATTTTGGAATTCAGCGTAATGACTTGATTTTGAAAAACTTGACTAATACGAATTAAACAAACAATGACATGAATCAAAATAAATAAACAATTCGTTTAATTCTAAATAATGCAGAAATTCACTAAAACATGCATAAATATTTTCTGTTTCAGATTTTAAATCCTTCCACAAAAAATATATTTATATTTGTGCACAAAAAAAAGGAGAAAAAATATTATGAACATTATACTTACTTATTTTGTTTGATTTCTTTTCCTTCGGTAAAAATATAAACGTAGAAAAATGAACAAAATTATTAAAATTTTAAGTAACTATTTTTTTTTTCATTGTCTAATTAAAATTTAAAAAAAACAGCTGTCATTTGTGATCGATTGAAATTTAAAAAAAAAAGAGCGAAAGTCAAGGGACATAACTGCTTAGACAATCACAATGAAATCAAATTCGTATTTTATTTCTTTTTAAATCAGAAATTAATTTTTTAAAATTAGAATTTACAAAACCCAAACTCATAAATTTATAATCGTTTATCTTTTTTAATCCAAAATGATTAAGGTAATTTATTTGCAAAGATCTGTTTGTGAGGCTCGAACTCACAAGAAATAATCTCCCAGTCAAGCTTTCTTATCATTTTACCATGTAAAGCGGCAATCAGTAGAAGTTGCTCACCTTTTCTTCGTTGAGGCACAAGGTCAGGCTTATGAGGCACCCAGTGAGACTTGAACTCACTAGCTTGCTTACCATTATTGATTATCACCTAAAATATATGAATACAAACACACAAAATCTATTATACTCAACCTCCTATTATTTATTTTTAGGTTGTATATTTTATTTAGAATTTATTTCGGCTTTCACATTTTATTACAATTACCCAGAAGATTCCTAAGCAACATTTGGTGAAAGAGTAACTCGTAACACTAATTTACAACACAAGCTATACCAGTTAGAAGTCCTAACTATTTTGATATTGTTATAAGACGAGATCTTGCCGTGATTTGAAAAAAGAAAAAGAAAAGAAAAAAAGAAAAAAAAACGGAAGTTACCACTTCGAGTTCTCAACTCAAAATGAAAAGTTAGTCGCTTACGCATCAGCTCCGCGCAGAACTTCCGTTTGCGATAAATTAACAAAAAAAAAAAAATACATTAATAAATATCCAATCGGAACGCTTCCCGCGGGGCACAAAAATTGCCGTTTCTGAGCCTACGAAAAATATATAAATAGACGGACCAAATAATTATCAGTTAGACTTGTTCTTTCACACGACTCGTGTTAAAGATTCTTCGCCACCGACCAGCGACTGTCATCCGATACATCAAACGATCGCCGCCGCTAGGAACGCTGCCCTAATTTCGAGAAAACCATCCCTTCACCACGAGACAAGGGCAGTACATGAACTTTGTAACTACTACCACTGAATTCATTCTTTAACTGTGAACATATTTCTCCATTCTATTCTCTGTACTTAATCTATTTATAAAAATTTTTCTACAACATCATTACTGTGTTATTGTGAGTATCTATACGTTCTTTGTTTTACAGCCATACGCATTTCTCGCCCACAACATTCATATCACAGATATCAACAACTCAGAATATAACAATATTGAATTGTCTTTTTGTGTTGTAAACTATTTCGTATCAACAATAAAAAGAGATCATCGAAATCTATCTCATCAAATTTTTAATCTCGTCATCGCACTCATAGTCTCTATCCTCCTCATCTTTGAACATAGTCTCTACCCTCCTCTTCATCATACTCATAGTCTCTTTCCTCCTCATCTTTGAACATAGTCTCTACCCTCCTCTTCATCACTCTCATAGCCTCTATTCTCCTCATCGTCACACTCATAGACTCTATCCTCCTCCTCATCGTCACACTCATAGACTCTATCCTCCTCCTCATCCTCATACTCATATCCCTCTGTCCTCTTCATTGCTCTCGTAGTCACTACCCTCCTAATCATCGCACTCATAATCTCTACCCTCCTCCTTATCTCACACATAGACTCTATCCTCCTTATCAGCATACCCATAATTCATATGTTCCTCATTTGGGCACTCAGTGTCTATCCCCCTCCTCATCGTCACACTCATAGCCTCTATCCTCCTCCTCCTCCTCCTCCTCATACTCAGTCTCTTTCCTCATCCTCATTGCACTCACAATCCCAGTCCTCCTCCTCATCATCTCACTCAATCGTCTCTACCCTCCTCATCATCTCACTCAATCGTCTCTAACCTCCTCCTCATCGCACACAGACTCTATCCTCCCTATCATCAAACTCATTATCCCTCACTCATCTTTTTGAAGAACTAAAAAGTATATCATCTATTAGGTGTCTTTTGTTGTAGTCAGTATCATTTAGGTAATTTCAAACTAAATTCCTTATCATATATCTATAAGAATAAATAGTTCTCATTTCACTCTTTGTACTTTTGGATAACTTATTATCATGTCCCATTAACGTAGCCTTTATTTGCGGAAGGGTTTGAATACCAATTTAATAAGTGATGGCCACAACAAATAATAAAGAGATTTTGAAAGACAAGGAACTAAGAAAATTACCATGATTTAATTATTTATAAATATAATCCGGCCTGATAAATTAAAAGCGACAAAATTATCACAAACACCGTTTCATCAGTTTTATATTATCAGGCGAAATATTTTCTCCTTGAAAAGAAATTGACGTTTACATTTTTTTCTAAATAAATATTTGAATATATTTTAAATGAAAGAAATCATTAAAAATCTTGTAGAAAATATTTTATTATAGAAAATATTGAATTATCTCCTTTTAATGCAAAACCCGAATCCACAAAAGAACAAACCGAAACGAAATTTAAAAACGAAACGTATAGATATAAAAGCAAAAATATAAATATATATATCTTTATCACATGAAATTCAAATGAAATAATGAAAACTATTGATATGAAAATAAAAATAAATTAGATAAAAAAGATTCGGGCTTTTATTTTTTATGTCAATTTTACAAAATGAAAATTTACAGCTGATATTTCCCAGAAATTTTTTTTATTTATTTTTAAGAATTGCAAATATTTTCGAGGTTTTTCTTTTGTGGACAAAATTCAGGAATTGAAATTTTTAAAAAAGAAAAGATCTGCCGATTTTTCTTTGTTTTGTTTCTGGTAAATTAAGAAATTTATTTTCATTGATTAAAACAATTTTGTTTCTTGGACGAAGAATTCTTGGTCGATTTCTTCGTTTATGGAATGAATTGTTTTTAATTAAAAGAAATAATTCAATGTTTGGTCTGCTAGGAATGTTTCCGACTTGATGGTTGTGGAGAAATTTGAAGATAATTATTAAGAAAGAAAATGTGTGAATTGTGTTGCTGGTTGTCGGAAATTGGCGATAATTACCGAATCGTATTCGGCTTTTCAGTTGAATTTCTCTTAAACGACGTCTGGCTAAACATTTTGCCTTTTGGTCGAATTAGACACTTTTTACAGGTAATTTCTTTTATCTAGATTTTTCTTTTTTTTGTTTGGTTTTATTTGTTTTCTATCAAGTAATTTTCATCTCCAAAGAAAAAGTAATTGATTAAAAAAAAGTGAAAGACAAATTATAAATTGATCCCTCACTTTTTGGTCACTTATATCTGTAATTGTTTTGTCTTGTTTAAATTCATTTTAGAGTTGTTGTTTTTTATGTGTGATTTCTTTTTAAATTTTCACAATAAATCTTTGTAAATAAACAACAGTAATAATAAGAATATTTTACCGACAAATAATAATAATAATATAGACATTCCCAGAAAATCCATTTTTCGCCTCTCAAATTAAAAGAAAATTGTTTAGATTGGCTGAAAGTAGATTTCAAACTTAGGAAAAGTAACGAATCTTCCTATTTTCTGTTTTTTACTTGTTAAGTGAAGAAAGAATACAAATAATTTTTACGAGAGAGAGAGAGAGAGAGAGAGATTATTACTTTTTTATTTTTAATTTGGTTGTTAGTAAACTAAAAGTGAAAAGCAGTTATTTCCCTTAGATAATTGGGATATCTATTAGGGTTGTCACATGACAGTGCAAGAAACCTGTTCTTAACTTCTGCCTTTGTTTTTTGAGCAGTAGAGACGTTGTTTCAGGCTCTGCCCGGGAATAGCAAAGCAATGTGGCTATTTTAGTTTCTCTCATCAAGTCATTTCCAATTTTTAAATTCTTTCCGCATTCCACTCGTTCATCGAACACTGCATGTATATTTCTAGCTATTGAGACATGTTTGTGTCTATTTTTTTTTAATACCATTGGTACGCAAAAGATTCTTGTATATAAAAATATATTCATCTAATGTTACCTTTGTTTTATACAGTCTTAATATATATACATATATATCATTGTTCGGTCATACTGATTGCACAAAATTCCTTGTCTCTCTCATTATCCATCCTTATTGTCCGTTGCTCTTGGCTGGTCTCTACTCCCCGCACAGAGCTCATGTGTGTAAGTCCTTCCTGGTTGGTAGACACTGGCACATCCATAGGCAGTATTTCTTAAGAAAATGTTAGTCAGGGGTTTGTCCTTACGCTTCCTGGAGTATCTTGTATATTTTGCTCAGAACCAGACATTGGCATAATGGTTAGAATGTTCGCCAATGACCCAGGAGACCGAGGTTCAATCCCAAGTCAAGTCATACCAAAGACTCAAAAAAATGGTACTTGATGTCTCCTTGCTTAACACTCAGCATTTTAAGGTTAGGATTAAGGGTAAACTGGAGCAATCCAGGAAAAGGAGTAGTGCCCTCCACTACACCTTAGTGTAGTAGCTATTAAAAAAGGAGCCTTTGGGTCACCCTCGACTAAAGTCGTCAAATTTACTTTTACCTTTTTGCTTATGAAAAAAAGCATTATGTCTTGTAAAATCATACTAAATCAATATAAAAGTCACTTTAAAAAATATATTTCATTATTTTGGCTTTAAAAAATAGTTGCCAAATATCAGAAAAAAAAAATTTAATTATTTCTAACGAAATTTATAACAATTTCAAATAATTTTCTTTAAAATTTTCTTTTTTTCACTGTTTTTGTTGAATTCTTTTTGTTTGTTTGTCAAATAGGAATATATGTTAATTTATAATTTGAAAATTTTTTTTTAATTTGATTTTTTTTTTAATAAGATTTATTTTTATTTATGTATTCCCAGTTTAATGTCGGAATTAATGTTTCTTATCTTCCACAGATGTCTGAACAAGAATAATTGCTTAAAGATAAAAATAATTCATCATTGTGAACTTAAATGAAAAAATTACTAAGGACACCCCATAGAAAATATGGAGAAATATGCTAAAAATAATCATATCATAAAATCTCCATAAAATACAAGCAAACACTCCCTGGAAAGAAACCAATTTCTACTGAAACCTGTGTATCTTCCTCTTTAATAATGTCAAAATTAGTACAACGTATAAAAACGCACACTGGAGAGAAACCACATGTTTGCAAAGTATGTGGATCTTCTTTTACCATGAAATCCCATATGGTGTCACATATGCAGAAACATACTAGAGACAAACCATATTCTTGTGAAACTTGTAAATCTTCCTTTGCTCAGAAGTCACATCTGGTGCTACACATGCGAAAACACACAGGAGAGAAACCATATTCCTGTGTTACATGTGGATCCTCTTTTGCACAGACACCACATTTGGTACGACATGTGCGTACACACACTGGAGAGAAACCATATACTTGTGAAATGTGTGGGTCTTCTTTTGGAAACAAGTCAAATTTGGTGCGACATATGAGGACACATACTGGAGAGAAACCTTATCCTTGTGAAATGTGTGAATCTTCTTTTGCACAAATTTCACATTTGGTGCAACATATGCGAACACACACTGGAGAGAAACCACATTCTTGTCAAGTGTGTGGATCATCTTTTGCATGGAATAAAGATTTGTTACGACATATGCAAACACACACTGGAGAGAAACGATATTGTTGTGAAATGTGTGGATCTACCTTTGGAAGAAAGTCAGATTTGGAACAACATATACGCACTCACACTGGAGAGAAACCATATTCTTGTGAAATATGTGGGTCTTCCTTTACACAAAAGTCAAGCTTAGTGCAACATATACGAACTCACACCGGAGAGAAACCATATTCATGTGAAATGTGTGGAGCTTCATTTGGAAATAAGTCAAATTTGGTGAGACATATGCGAATACATACTGGAGAAAAACCATATTCTTGTGAAGTGTGTGGAGCTCCCTTTGCAAGGAAATCAAATATGGTGTTTCATATGCAAACACATACAAAAAAATCCGTGTTCTTGTGAAACATGAATTTTCTTTTATTTTGGTTACATTTGGAACATCATACAGAAAGACTGAGTGGGGAGAAAGCTTATTCTTATGATGTGTGTGGCTTTGCATTTTTATGCATGTCATATTTAACAAAACCCACTTGAGAGGCTTTTAATTTATGAAAAATATGCCGATTTATATTTTGGCAGAGATGATGTTGAATTTGATACAAGCAAAAATACCCAGAACAGAAGCCATATTCTTGTGAAAAATGTAGCATTCATTTTTCACAGGAAGTAGATGTAATATGACATCTGAATAATTAAGTATTTTTTAAAGTGAAATAAATTTATTGTATGACTATTGTTACAAATATTTTGTTATATTTATTTATTATTATTATCATTATTATTAATATGCATTGTAGAAAAACAAGAAGTCAGTTTAATTACTTTGTCATTTGGGCAAATTTTTTCTGGTAAACTCTGGGTCCTTTGATTTATTGCAAATCAGAAAGAAAACTTCTGCTTCTCTTTAAAAAATATTAACAAATCTAATCCCTGACTAAAGAATTTTCTATTTATCATTTCAAGCAGCACCCTACAAAACAGCTGGTGTATAGCCACTTACATCCTATCTCACAAACCATCGAAATAAGAAGTGCGAGATAAGCTAAGCATTGCTAAAGAAGTAAGAACAAACTTATATGTGACACGACGTGCAGTTAAATACTTAATTAATATGTACAAATTATAATTAATGAAATATATAAAAATTTATATATATATATATGAATATCTCAAAAACAAAAAGATCCTTAAAATCTTTTTGTTCAAGGTTTAAATTGACCTAAAAAGCTGGTTGATTGTTCCTAAAGGTCAGTTAAGTGTGAGACAATTGTTAGGACCCACAATAAGTGACATTCTTCTTTGGATTCCTACGCATGGACACACCAGTGTTGGTTGACCAGCAAAAACTTATATTTATCAGCTTTGTGTGCATACTAGATGCCATTTAAAGGATTTGACTTGAGTGACGATCAATACGTACAAATGGCAAAGGAGTGTCAAATGAATGTTTGCTGTTAACAAGCTGTGATAATGATAAAAACGGAAATTAAATTCTGTACATGATTATTTTTACAATTATTTTGTTTTTTTTTATTTAGAAGTAATTAATTTCATTATTTATTAATAGTTTTGTTTTTACTTATAACAACTCACATCTTTTAAATCAACATTTTTTATCATAGAATTCAGAATGAGGCCAGACAAAAAAAAAACACCACTGTCAATTTCAAAAGTAACTCAATCAGGCTTTGCAATATACTCTTCTCTTCATATTGCCCTGTCGGTTGGGACTGTAGAATACACCGACTGCTTCTCTGCAGATGACTTGGTCTAGCTGGAAAGAAACTTTATCCATTGTGAAAGAAAGAAGGGAAATGAGACTGCATCGACATTGTGCTATTTCCAAATTTTTTTTTATTGTTGTCAGTTGCCGATGATGATTTAATCCGTTTTCAAATGTTAGATGACTAACAATTGTTGTACTGACATTCTTGGCTGCTAGAAATCATTTAGTTATTCATAGCTGCTAATCTGTTCTGATAAAAATGTCTCTGCTGTTTGAGTTCAAAAGTGTTGTAGACTGTAGACCCTCAGCTATTAAATGACTAATCTTGACTGATGATTTAACTGCTGTTGCCTTACATATACAATTAATGAGACAAAGAATGGATCTGCCACAATAATGTCAAAGACCGTCTCCAGCTGTGCAATGCCATGTAAATAGAAAGGCATGAACCAAGTTAGTTAGAACATGATTTGGAATGTCACATGACTTGCTGACAAGTTTCCAGTTTCACACTCGTCTCTCACACACGACCGAACACTCAATCAAGATGATCCTAATTGCTCCAAATACGCTTACAACTGCTGTTATATAGAAATGCTTGCCAAATTCTACTCTGATGACCCCTGACCTTTTGACTCTTGCCGATCTTCATTTTGCCATTCTTGTTTTGTCTCAACCAAATCCATACATCCATTGTTCCGATTCTCTGACCTCACTTCTGCATGCTGCTAATTATTTGGGGTAGGGACAATGTTGCAGACAGCAGGTGACAACTGAACCTTTATCAATATTTATGTACAAAGGTAATTGTATATGTGATAAAGAAGAGGTGTTCTGGGTATGACACTAAACTGCATCTGATGGTGAGACTCCTGTTGTTAAGATTGAAGAGTATTGAGTATCCCTTGCTATTGTTCTTAGATTCACTATGAACCAGACTGTTAGTACCTATTAGGGTCCCATCTATTAATTAAATGCATCTGTTTAATAATTATTCAATAAGATTGTATTATGCAAAAAAAATCTTAAGAAATGACTTGACAAAAATGTAATTATGAACATGATTCCCAGACCTCTTGTATAAAATAACTGTAGACATGTTAACATGTTTTTAAAATTTGTCATTCAAAGAGAACAATCTCTGTCTCTGAATAAAAAGTCTGTTGGTTTTGGCAATATTAATACATCTCCCCCACCCCTCTTCTGCATTCTGTTGGGCATTGGCAGGGACAAACCCAGAAAAACAATGTCACAACCCACTTTTTTTCCTATGCTGCAGACATCAGGTGACAACTAAACTTTAGTCAATATTTATCTTCAAAGATAATTGTATATGTGATAAAAATGAGTTTTTGTCTTGATTAATTTTATTGTCGAGTCCACACATCTTTTTTATTGATGAATTGTTTTATGTACTTAATAATAAGGATTCACATCTTTCGGTTGACCTTTATTGTGTATTGATTCAAAATGAGGTTCTGCAAAAAACCCTCTAAGTTAATGAATATTCCAATACAATCAGAAGGGGAACTATATTGAATTTAGTGATATATTTTAGTTGAATCTCCACTTACCAAAGATCAAATTTAGCATGAGTATATCCGTAATAAACTAAGGCTGAACACAACTGAAAAAAAAAAAAAAAAACTCACTCATTTACACACTGAAAAACATTTTTCCCTTTTGTATGCATTATATATATATATATATAAGTGGTTGGAAAAAGAAAAAATACTCAGACATGTCCCAATGGTTAGAACTATACACTTATTTTTCTGCAAACAAATAATTAATGAAGAGGTAGAAAAAAATCCTTAGTGGCGAGATGCTTAGTCATGGGGAAATATTTTAGTCAAGTCCCTTCTGTTGTAATATTCAACAAAGAGACAAGACACTTGTATAGGTTTCAAGAGTGGGATCATCATCATCTTGTTGTGCTGCCAGCATGGATATCCCTGACCCTCTCTTGCCACTCCTCCCTATCATTCATCACTTCTGGCAGGTCCTCAGGGCTACATCTCGTATCCTCACCGAGCTGCTGTATGTAGGTTCGAGCTGGTCACCCTATTTTGCTCGGCCATATGAGGGGGTTCATTGGAGAACATCACTTATGAGCTCGTCCATGGTTCTCCAGCAGTGTCCTGCATGTCTGGTTCGTCTAGCTTTGATAGTTTTTGTGATGGGAGGCAGGTGGCCGTATAGTTGGTGTCTTGTAGGGTGTTGCCGCCAGGACTTGTTCAAAATTGCTTGCAGTATTCTTGTGTAGTTGTCGTCAAGCTTTTTCTCCGTGCCCTAGAGTAAGGGTAATAACCTTTCAGGGGCTATTATAATTAGATCCTCTTTTTTTGTTTATTTATTCAGGTTTCATAAAACACAAGAAGTATTATTCAAAAATATATGTTCTATTGTGTCCACATAGAGGTTCCTCCTTTTTTGTTACAAGAAATATAAAAGATAAAAAGAAATGTTTTATGTGTCCACACAGAGATTTTCTTTTTAATTAGGGAATCCAGAAATTAGAGAGAAAAAATGTTTTGTTGTGTTTTAATCACTGAATCTTGCCGATGGCTTTATAATCCGGCCAGATTTAGTTGTTTTGTTTTCTGTAGTGTTAGTGTGTGAATGTGATTCCTGTCAGATGTGTTTCGTATGCTGATAGCAGATTTCGGATTGGGTATTAAGTATTTTTGTCTGGTTATTTGGTGATGGGTTTGTTTTCATTCTAACTGTTATGATCTCTGATGGACATCTACTGACTTTAGATGGGTTTCTGGTTTTTTCAGTTCCTGTAAAAGACCAGTCAACATGATGTCTAAACAATATAGGACCTTGGTTCTATACACATTTGTGTGACAACTACAGGGTTCCATATATTTGTATCCTTGTGTATTCTAACACTCTGTCTCATTTGGAAATCTAAAAGAGCTTTTGCATGCTGGTCATAGTATGCTGTGACAATAAACCGCCAACCGACCCTCCCTATCTCAACCAACCAAACTACTCATGGCCATCAGAATCGTCTAGTGGTTTTTCTCATCTCTGGCCTGGGGTATTTCACATTCCTGTACCAACTCACAAAATACACAACCAAGAGGGTGGAAGAAAAAGAAGAACAAACAATCACAGGCTTGGGTTAGCTCCAAGCGTAAGAAGTCTATGACACTTTTGTGCCGCTCTCCGTGCATTTGCAGGCTATCGCGGGCATGTATTTGCGCAAAACTTCCACAAAGCCACTGGGAATGCAAACTCTTCTTCTCGTGTTGGTCAACCTGGCATCTGTAGGTCAACAGGTCCTAGCAGCCACCTTTCTGACTTCTGTTGACTGGTCTCCTCTCTGCTTGACTTTTATCTCCTGACTGACCTGTTCTGTCGACTGCTCTCTTCTGCTAACTGTGTCTTTCTCTTGATTGACTTCTCCTGCCGACTGTTCTCTTCTGCTCCCTTATGCTGAATGTTCTCTGGGACCTTCCTTCCCTTGTTCTCTTCCGGTCCCATGGGAGATCTCACGCACAGGTCCTATGTGTGGGTTTTGCGACAAAACAAAGAGATTCTCTGACTGGCACCCACACCCACACAACAAATGCCCAACATTGTGTCACAATACTTTCTGTCTAGCTTGTCTTTTATACACTTTTTGTGCATTATGGTTAGTATTCTTTACTGGGATGTTGCTAACCAATTTTCTTTTTGAATAACAGTTCCTCTAGTGATGGTATTGTGTGATCTATTGGAGTTGTCCAAAGGTACTGCAGTAACATATCGATGTCATAGCCTTCAACTTAGCATTTTTGATGGCAGATTTCATTGATTGCACACGACGTTCTTCAAGTCCATTAGACTGGATATTTCAGAGATGATGTGTGATGATCAAATCTCTACTCTTTTGCAAACTGCTAAAATTCAGCTGAATTGTAATGCAGGCCATCGTCAAGCTGGATAACATTTATATTTCCTCCACTTTTGGGGGGTCAGAGCATACTCTGTTTTTTGTCATATATGATCCCAAAACTTCAATGAATGAACGAACACACTTCTTTATAAAAATATGTATCTCTCACACTTTAATCTTGATGTGTGAGAGATGAGTAGAGACAGGGACAGACTGCTATATTGACCCAACTTCTCTTGACCATAGCATGCAGTGTTATCTTCAAGAACCTACTTAGCACTTCTTCCGCATCTTGGCTGAGGTTGCTCATCCGGGGATCACTGGGGGCCTCAGCTCTCAGTCTGCAAGCTGGCCCTCACTCTGGCCTTCCTCTCAGCAACTGACTCAACTGCTGCCGGCACCTGCCTATATTCTTTCATAACACCCACTTGCTTCTGCTTCTTCTTCCCCTTATTTACACAGGTGCATCTCTGATTGACGGCTCAATCAAGGGTCAATATACAACACTAATGTACCAGGACATTTCTCCTGAATGATATCCATTTTCTACTGGAATACCTCCTGAGACATGATCACACCAAAAGACATTCTCTGGAAGCAATACCTTCCAAAAGAAGAGCAATATTAACATAAGTATATCCAAGATATCCTAAGAATATGCTGTCCATGTGTAATTAGTGAAATCATTTTCAGTCAATTTCTTGACTATAAAAAAAAACTCTATATTTTTATACTTTTTTATCTGTCTTTTGTAAGAATAATATCCTCCATCTGACCTGAAGAATTGTATCTTTTTAATTTCTTGATAGCCATACCTCAATTTGGCTCATCAGAGTGGTTTTTGTGGCTATAGTATCAAACACTTAAAGGCTGACTGTATATTTGTCACAACTCAAAGCTACAATTACTTGTAGCGAAGGAAATGTATTAT
This sequence comes from Sepioteuthis lessoniana, assembly GCA_963585895.1. Taxonomy (NCBI): domain Eukaryota; kingdom Metazoa; phylum Mollusca; class Cephalopoda; order Myopsida; family Loliginidae; genus Sepioteuthis; species Sepioteuthis lessoniana. Next base: position 6,881,203 of record OY757908.1, read on the forward strand.
GATTTGATATTTCTTTATGTATAATAATACAAGAGACAATCCGCTCTGAATCAACATATTTTATTTCCTAATAAAAATTATTAGAACAAATGCAAGAATGACTTGGGTTACTGTAATATAATAGCCGAGGGATTTCGTTTTATATATCTTGCTTTGGGGTTTAGTTAGGCTGAGAACCTTTCGGCTCAGCACATGGGTTAGTTAGGTGCAAACTTGAGCACAGGTGTTGACGTGCCCGTGGGGAGGATGTGTCGTTCACAGATGTCAAAATAAAAATCCCAGGACCAGAGGATGTGAATGACATGCATTGGAAGCGTGCACGGAGGATTTGGGGGATTTTGAAAAAGTCAGTAGTTGAGAACTAGACACCGAACGAGAAGGGTCGACTTTCGGGGCTTGCAGAGGTCAGACGAATTTGCGCACTATGGGCGCTGCACGAGAAGGGGGGCACATGAAAAAGCCAGCATAGAAAGATTGTGCCTCACTCCTTATGTCGAAAAACCTTTTAACTCAAAGATAATAAAAAGTTTCATACCTAAAGTAAGAAGTCGTAAGTGTTTTTTGTGTTTTGGGATTCCTATGTTCTATGTATATATGTTATGAACATTCTATGTACATTTCACATATCCGTATAATGGGTATATTACCTTACAAGAAAAAGCTTTTAAAGAGTTGTGTGAACGAATGTTGTAGATATCTTTTAATTTCAGTTGAGAGTCCTTAATGACATATACATGAAAATATTTGAAGACTTATGTTATATTGTCATCTACAGCATCACAACAACACAATAATAAACAGACGCAGGAAGACTTCTTTAACAAAATGTTTACCTCTCATTTTATTTGTAACGTTTGCGTGTGAGAGGGTTCGAAAGGGTTATTCAAGGTTTGCGTGTGAGAGGGAGCTAGAGACCGAACAAAAACTGCAATATTTTGACCCCCACTCTTATGGCCGTCAACGTTGTGTCTTTCTTGTTCTCCTGATGCTCAACCGGAGGCCCTGGAGTCCACTCTGCTGGGTGCTGGCTTTCTTTACTGCATCTTATCAGCAACTTCTTTGATCCCCAAACTCCATCGGGGTTCCCGAGGGCTCCCTCAGCCGGGTGTGGCTTTCCCTACCACACCTCGTCTATAACTCTGTCTCCAGCTCTCTGGAACTCTACTCAACTCAACTGCCTTGACTTCCGTCTTGACTGAGCTATAAAATAGTTCAACGCCCACTCGATCGCCCACTCGATCTTTGAAATCGCATGTTTGATCGTCATCAAGCGGAACTAACTGTCATGCAGTTCAGAGGTCACTCTCTTCCAGTGCATCAGTCTATGAGAGTATCATGGGATTTTTTAGCTTGTCCCATTTTGTTAGCCAATTTCCACCCACGCGATTTCCTCTCCTAACTGCCATTGGAATGTGTCACTTCCTTCCGGTGCATCACCTTGAATGGCATTTTGAGCCAGGTCAAAGGTCAAAATATAACACTTACATCAAGGTATGATACTGTAAGCTATAAATCATGAGGTTTGTTTGGGGTGCCATCTCCCTTCCCTCCTGGTGTGGACAGGCATGCAAACAGTTATACACGCTTCTGGTTATTGAGGCAGGACTCAAGAGATTTGATTTTGGTGGGCATTTCTTCTATATGCTGCTTTGATTACACCAACAAGCTGCCATTAGTTGTAATATTTTGCAGGTAAGTGATGTTGTTGCATGGCCTATAAATATGATGATCCCACAAACTTTGAATAATAAAGTGATTGACAATAAATTAGGCAACGATAACAAAGATAAGAGGATGAATTCAAAGTTTCAAGCTTTTATTTGGTAACAAGAAAATGGTAGGTAGTCTGCTCATGTACCCAGGTGCATTCTGGTCTGCTTCCTGAGTAGATACAGTTACTTTTCTGGAGGTTTCAGCATGCAGAGGTGCAAGAACTGCTATTGCAGATCTGCTCTGCAGCAAAAGAAACTGATCTGCTGCAGGAAGGATGGGTCAGTTGCAGGAAGAACTGGTCTACTGTAAGAGAAATAGTTCTTAAAAGAGCTGGTGATGATTTTCATAACTTAGTTTTAAGAACTGTACAAGAGATCTGCTGTGATTGTTTGGATCTTGCATTTTCTGCTGACTAGTGTTAAGATATCTGCTACTGGGTCACCCAAAAGCTATCTGTTGTCAATTGCTGCTGATGCTGTGGTCTTGGTCAGTGTGCTATGACCAGAGAGAGGTACATATACCTCTCACCTCACAGTTGTCTCGCAGCCAAATTCTGGCTTGGTCAGTGACTGCAGAATTTACTAAGCGTTTTGCTTAGGTGTGGCAAAAGGCTGAATGAATGGGGCACCCATTGAGACTCAAACTTACTCTTACAGGTTTGTTAGTTTGGCTTGCTAACCATTACACTACCCGAGGTGCCCTTAGGCTGAGTGTCAGATGGTCTACTATGCATGTGAGGGGCAAATTTCTGTGTTCTTAAAGACAGGAAGTCCCTCTTTTAAATATGAGTCATAATGAAATATATCCTTATACTGATGAGAAGAGATTTCAAATGCCACGTTTTGTTTTGCATTTAGAAGTCATATTTGAGATGATCTGCAGAATTATTTTTTTTAAAATAGCTTTCATTTAACAGAAAATTCCACTTGCTAACGTAGGGGTCGCTTATTGTGATACTGGGATTTGTCGTTTTCGGTAATAGTGAAAAATTCCGTTAACTGATGTCATAAATGACTCTGCATTTTTTCAATGTGGATTTTAGATTTGAACATCCTGAGAAATCTAATAACGTAATCTCTAAAAGTGCATAGACGTTTTCGTATGCTTTTGAAAATGTATTTCATAAATTATTTAAGAATTGCTTCATCTTGGTTCTTATATTCGAACAATTCAGCCACACTATTCTTCAGCCTTCTTACAGTGTCTTTCCAAGAGTTTATAACGATGAACTTAGTTAATGGGCCTCCTCTTTATATAGAAAGTAAAATAAATGAATTGGAATGAGCTATCGAAAGGTTTTCAAGAAGGTTTAATGGCAGCCAGATTAAAGGGTACTTTTATGCTGCAAGTCTCGTAGGAAGGAAGAAAACAGTTATCAAGTTGAGAAAGAAACACAGCAGCTTGATGTTGGAGCAGAATATGCGTTGCTGAAGACATAGCAAGTATTGAGTTGTTGATTGCAGAACAGGAGTGAATATTCAGCCATAGACGCGTGGTTCTGTTTGCTGTAGAAGAGAAGTATGAAGGTCTCCAGAAATGGTTGTCCAGGAATGAAGTAGCTAAATTGTCAGAGGCGGAATAAATACGTCTAATTCATTTTCAAATGGGAACCCCTGGGTCTAAAAGGGTAGAGCCAAAGGGTCCATGAATTAGATGGCTCTTTCCTCATGGTGGTGGGTTGCTGCTGATAAAGGAGCAGACAGAAATACATCCGTCCTGTTTGAAGGTTGCTGAGGAAGAGATAGTTTGGCAGGCTTTCACCGAATTTGATATGCCCAGGAAAGTCATCTGGGCCGAATGGGATTAATCATCCTCATTGGTGAAAATATATAACGAGACCAACAGTCAAAATAATTTACACGCCAAACATATGAAGTTCTTTCTGCTACAAGTTCATTCAATTTATGGAGATAGAGTATTTTCATTCACTCCATATACTTAGAGATATCTTTTATGAATTAATTTGCCTATTAAATATCATCTTTATTTCTGCAGAACGGGTGCTGGCTATGACAGAGATGTTCAAAATGAAATGGAAAGATTTTTAAAGATAAGATATTAAGAAAATTATCACGACTTTTACACTTTGATTTATAAATATAATCCGGCATGATAAATTAAAAGCGACAAAATAATCACAAACACCGTTTGATAATTTCGTCAGTTTTATATTATCAGGCGAAATATTTTCTTCTTGAAAAGAATTTGACGTTTACATTTTTTTCTAAATAAATATTTGAATATGTTTTAAATGTATGAAACCATTAAAAATCTTGTAGAAAATATTTTATTATAGAAAATATTGAACTATCTTTTTATCCAAAACCCGAATCCACAAAAGAACAAACCGAAACGAAATTTAAAAACAAAACGTATTGATATAAAAGCAAAAATATAGATATATATATCTATCACTTGAAATTCAAATGAAATAATGAAAACTATTGATATGAAAATAAAAATAAATTAGCTAAAAAATGATTCGGGCTTTTATTTTTTATGTCAATTTTACAATATGAAAATTTACAGCTGATATTTCCCAGAAATCTTTTTATTTATTTTTAAGAATTGCAAATATTTTCGAGGTTTTTCTTTTGTGGACAAAATTCAGGAATTGAAATTTTTTAAAAAGAAAAGATCTGCCGATTTTTCTTTGTTTTGTTTCTGGTAAATTAAGAAATTTATTTTCATTGATTAAAACAATTTTGTTTCTTGGACGAAGAATTCTTGGTCGATTTCTTCATTTATGGAATGAATTGTTTTTAATTAAAAGAAATAATTCAATGTTTGGTCTGCTAGGAATGTTTCCGACTTGATGGTTGTGGAGAAATTTGAAGATAATTATTAAGAAAGAAAATGTGTGAATTGTGTTGCTGGTTGTCGGAAATTGGCGATAATTACCGAATCGTATTCGGCTTTTCAGTTGAATTTCTCTTAAACGACGTCTGGCTAAACATTTTGTCTTTTGGTCGAATTAGACACTTTTTACAGGTAATTTCTTTTATCTAGATTTTTCTTTTTCTTTTTTTGCTTTCTATCAAGTAATTTTCATCTCCAAAGAAAAAGTAATTGATTAAAAAAAAAGTCTAATTGTAAAGTGATCCCTCAGATTTTGTTCAAATTTACCCACTAAGATATTTCCCATTATTTCGTGTTTTTTTTTTTTGTTTTAATTAATTTTAGAGGTTTTTTTTTTATGTATAATTACTTTTAAAACTTTTTCTTAAATTAATAAGGAATGATAATTATAAGAAAAATATTTAACCTTAATAAATAATAATAATGAAAACACCCCGAGAAAATCCATTTTTCGCCTCTCAAATGAAAAATTGAGTAGATTGGCAGAAAATAAATTTCACACAAATTTGGAAAAAGTAACAAATTTTCTTGTTTTCTTTGATTTGGTTTTTTGACAAGTAAAAGTTAAAAACAATTGCATTTTCAATTGGGTGCTCCAAGAAAAGTCAGAACATGACAGCACTAAATTATAAATTATTCTAACCTCGGTTCTCTAAAAGATACAAAAATTTAACATTCAGTTGTGTAAATATGTTGAATTTCATTGTTATTCAACTTATTGGGAGACAATAAATAATTATTCCCCTTAGATAATTGGGATATCCATTGGGGGCTTTGTATACTGTCACATGACATAGCCAGAAACCCATTCTCAACCTCTTTTGCATCACTAGACGATGCAGTATATTCAATATTGATGTGTTAAAAAAACATTTGTGGTCAAATTTGGGAGAAGATGAATTTTAATATTTGGACAAAAATAAAAACTAATGTTTGAGTATGATAAATTTGAACACTTTTTATTTGTTTTTGTTTATTTTAAATAACCCAGGTGTCCTATCATTTTTTAATTACTGCATCAGCAAGTCATATTAAAATGTGTGTCATTCACTTTTTTTAAAATTTAAATCAATCTTAACCTAAGTCAATGACATGACGTGTTTACTTTTACCAACACTTGGCCTCGAAAATGATTTGAAAACACGGTGATCTACGAAACATTCTGTTAACCTTACATCCCACCTCGCTTGCAAGAATTACATCATATGAACTTTTGTGACAAAACTTATAGATTAATGACCAATCCACAACTTCACCAAACTGAATAATAAAATAATTAATATAATCAATTATCAATAAAATAATTAATCTAATTAATTACCATCCTAATTATTCTACACATGTTCACCCAGATTAGGAATATATATTAGAGTCTCATCTATATGTTAGATTTGTTTAAAATTTATTTTTATATGATAGGACTTTATGTAAAGAAAACTTTTAAACTAGATAAAATGTGTATATGAATATACAAAGAATGGGATTCCATAAACTCTAGGCATAAAATAACCCAGGATGAGTTGACATGCCTTTAAAATCAATCAAACAAAGACTACAACCTTTTGTATTTTTTTATGTCTCAATCCTATTTTATTTTTTGAGAGGTTTTAAATGATTTTATTTCAAATTGCTATCAACTTAAAAATTTATGTTGAATCAAGAAAACATGGAAATGTTTAATGTTTCTTCTTCAGAAAAAACACATTGCACTCATCAAATTTAGAAAGTCAAAAATTGCAAAGAAGAAAGAAATTAGAGAAATTGATTTAAAATGGAATTTCAAAATGGGCAAATTATTCACTTGTTTTTAAAAGTTGACTTAAAACTTTGGCCAATTTTTAGGATAAACATTGTCAATTTTAAGTGTATAATGAGTTTGATCCTCACTGGGTGCTTGATTCTTGTGGCCTTCCACCTTTGGAAATAATTCCATTTGTCTATTGAAATGCAAAGTAAATCTCTACAACTTTTTAATGTGAATTAATGTTTCTTATCTTCCACAGGTGTCTGAACAAGATTCATTTGTTGCATCAAGATAAAAATGATTTATCATTGTCAGCTTAAATGAAAACATTATTATGGACATCCCATGGAAAAAATATGGAGAAATATGCTAAACTTAATTGTACTAGTAGAAGCCATAAATCTCCATAAAACAGAAACAAAGACTCAGTGAAGGGAAGCCATATTCTTCTAAAACCTGTGTATCTTCCTTTATACAAATGTCAAAATTAAAAGAACATGCACATGCTGGAGGGAAACCACATGTTTGCAAAGTGTGTGGAGCCTCTTTTACCATGAAATCCCATATGGTGTCACATATGCAGACACATACGAGAGACAAACCATATTCTTGTGTCACATGTGGATATAAATTTGGAAAGAAGTCAAATTTGAAACAGCATATGCGAACACACACTGGAGAGAAACCATATTCTTGTGAAATATGTGGCTCTTCCTTTGCACAAAAGAAAACCTTGGTGCGACATATGCAAACACACACTGGAGAGAAACCATATTCCTGCAATATATGTGGATCTTCTTTCATACGAAAATCACTTTTGGTGCAACATCTACAAATACACCCAGAAGAGAAACCATATTATTTTGAAACAAATAGCTCTTCCCTTAGACAGAAGTCATATTTAGGATGCCATAAGCAAATAAATATTGGCAAGAAAACACATGCTTGCAAAGTCTGTGGGTCAACTTTTGCATTGAATAAAGTTTTGTTAATACATATGCGGACACACACTGGAATAAAACCCTATTCTTGTGAAATGTGTCAATCTTCTTTTGCACAAAAGTCACATTTGGTTCTACACATGCGAAAACACACTGGAGAGAAACCATATTCCTGTGGGATATGTGGCTCTTCCTTTGCACAAATGGCACATTTGGTACGGCATATGCGAATACATACTGGAGAGAAGCCATATTCTTGTGAAATGTGTGAATCTTCCTTTGCACAAATTTCACATTTGGTGCAACATATGCGAACACACACTGGAGAGAAACCACATTCTTGTCAAGTGTGTGGATCGTCTTTTGCATGGAATAAAGATTTGTTACGACATATGCAAACGCACACTGGAGAGAAACGATATTGTTGTGAAATGTGTGGATCTACCTTTGGAAGAAAGTCAGATTTGGAACAACATATACGCACTCACACTGGAGAGAAACCATATTCTTGTGAAATATGTGGGTCTTCCTTTGCACAAAAGTCAAGCTTAGTGCAACATATACGAACTCACACTGGAGAGAAACCATATTCATGTGAAACATGTGGAGCTTCATTTGGAAATAAATCAAATTTAGTGAGACATATGCGAATACATACTGGAGAAAAACCATATTCTTGTGAAGTGTGTGGAACTTCCTTCACAAAGAAGTCAAATATGGTGTTTCATATGCAAACACATACAAAAAAATCCGTGTTCTTGTGAAACATGAATTTTCTTTTATTTTGGTTACATTTGGAACATCATACAGAAAGACTGAGTGGGGAGAAAGCTTATTCTTATGATGTGTGTGGCTTTGCATTTTTATGCATGTCATATTTAACAAAACCCACTTGAGAGGCTTTGAATTTATGAAAAATATGCCGATTTATATTTTGGCAGAGATGATGTTGAATTTGATACGAGCAAAAATACCCAGAACAGAAGCCATATTCTTGTGAAAAATGTAGCATTCATTTTTCACAGGAAGTAGATGTAATATGACATCTGAATAATTATTTTTTAAAGTGAAATAAATTTATTGTATGACTATTGTTACAAATATTTTGTTATATTTATTTATTATTATTATCATTATTATTAATATGCATTGTAGAAAAACAAGAAGTCAGTTTAATTACTTTGTCGTTTGGGCAAATTTTTTCTGGTAAACTCTGGGTCCTTTGATTTATTGCAAATCAGAAAGAAAACTTCTGCTTCTCTTTAAAAAATATTAACAAATCTAATCCCTGACTAAAGAATTTTCTATTTATCATTTCAAGCAGCACCCAACAAAATAGCTGGTGTATAGCCACTTACATCCTATCTCACATAAGAAGTGCAAGACAAGCTGAGCATTGCTAAAGAAGTAAGAACAAACTTATATGTGACACGACGTGCGGTTAAATACTTAATATGTACAAATTATAATTTATGAAATATATGAAAATTTATATATATACAGTAGCGTCCAAAACTAAGGGACAAAATTTTAAAACCTAATATTTGTTAGAAATAACAACTGGGAAAAGCTGAAATTTTGACAACTGGTAGTCGTTATCATCCATAATAACATATTAAATTTGAATCATTTGCAAAGGATAGAAAAAGAATTATAACAATAATTTTTTTTCAAAATAGGATCGATTAAAAGTAAGGGACAAAATAGAGAAAAGCAATGCAGGATATGACATAAGGTCAATTTTTAAGCAAAGTTTAACAGGTTGGAATTCAGAGTTTTCCTTCTTCTAGACTAGTTGCCTCATGAAGGCTGAAGAACCCAGTCTGCCCTACTATTTACCTATAGTTGGAGGGAGAATAATTGGATTCATACCTTTCCCGAGGGTATTAGTGCTATGTGAAATGCAATCGGTCTCGTCCAGGATTTGAACTCGTGTCGCCGTGTCCATTTCCTATGAGGATAACCATTACACCACGGGCACCTGATGAATATATTAGGCTTATAAGTTCCAAAAATTCATTCTGCCTTGTCAAGGACACATGGTGCAGTGGTTAAGTGCTTCTAAGTAAAATCATCGAGGGATTACGGGTTCAATCCCAACCACTGGCAAGACTAACAAGAAATATTTACTATAACCATATTTACCAACCCCTCCGCTCGGGCAGGATATGACACAAGGTCAATTTTTAAGCGGAGTTTAACAGGTTTGAATTCAGAGTTTTCCTTCTCCTAGACTAGTTGCCTCACCAAGGCTGAAGAACCAAGTCTGTCCTACTATTTACCCATAGCTGGAGGGAGAATAGTTGGATTCATACCTTTCCCAAGGGTATTAGTGCTATGTGAAATGCAATCAGTCTCGTCCAGGTTTGAACTCGTGTCGCCGTGTCCAATTCCTACGACGATAACCATTACACCACAGGCACCTCCACTATTTACTATAACTAAACACTTGTACCCGGTCATGGTTAACAGATTTGGAACAGTCAACCTCTGTGCTTCAAATATCGTGTTTATTTCGATTTTTTTAAAAATAAATATTTGAATATATTTAAAAAGTCTGTAATCTTAAAGAATCTTGTCAAATCTATTTATCGTAAACACTGAGTTATCTCCCTTTAATTTCAAAATCGAAATGAAATAAAGACTTTCAAACATGACAAGAAAACTAAATATTTATATTGTCGCAACCTGTTTACAAACGTAAACAGATCGGATTACTTACATCTCTAAAAGCAGCACATCCGGCTACAACCGGAAATTATGAAGCCTTATATGACTCTGACCGGCCGATACAGCTCAGAAAAGAGAATAAATTTCATCTAACAACATTTACAGAACCCGTCTGTCAAAAGTAACTCTATTAAAATAGAGTGGATTATCTTCGGTAGCCTATCTCAGACTAAAGAAGAACTGTATTTCCACTCCTATTTTTATGGAAGAACTTTTTACCTACCCAGCAGATTGACATACTTTTCCCTTTTTATAAACAAGGGGTCAAAATTTTCAGAGGTTGTTTATATGAAGCTCTCAGAGCGAGGCTCCCAAGGCTGAATCCTACTTCTCGTAGTCCTATTTGCCTTGTATCACACAGATATGTGATAAAGGTCCTTTTAAGGACCCCTAGAGGTCTTCTTCTGTGGGTTTGAGTATCTCTGACGGTTCTTACGAACACGTCGAAGCAGACGGCCTGGAGGCAAACACGAAGAGGACGACCTGGTCTTAACGAACTCAGTAAATTCCGTTGTCTGTTTGTTTGCTTGGCTGCGCAGCGATAAGGCATGGGCTTAGCCTTAGCTATCGGTTCCCTATCTGCAAAGTGCTAAGATACCGCCAATCTTAGCTGCGCCCACCCGGTCCATTTACTTAATAGTGCAAAGCTATGGCATAGGTTAAGCTTTAGCCACCGCTTCCGATACGCCCGCACAGCTAGGGGATGGCAAAGCCTTAGCTTCACTACCCGATATGTCAGCACAGCTAGCCTCACTTACTGATTTATTAAACTTCGATCACAACATGCTCCAGCAATGTAGCACCCAGTCCACGTACAACTCGCTGTATAGACTAGCAACCACATCGCAACCCCCGGTTAATCCCATGTACTTTGAAAACCAGGACATCAATCTCTACAACTTTGTCGACATCAGCTACTGGCATCAAACATCTATCTGCCTCTCTACGACTCTGACCAACATCAGCTACTTGCATCGATCATCGGTCTGCCTTTCTACAAATCAGACCAACCCCAGCTACTCGCATCAAACATCTAGCTGCCTCTCTACGACTTCGACCATACCAGCTACCAACATCAACCACCTAGCTGATGACACAAAGAACTATCCACACATTTACATACGTCCTTGTGCACTGGACAAATAAATCGTCATCGTTTTTGTACTGTTATTTTATATATATATTTTTATATTCATTAATTGGGGGATCGATTGAAAACAAATTTATATTGTAAAGTGATCTCCCACTTTTTGGTCACATTTCTTCCTCTCTCTTCTTACTAACTCTCTTCCTCTTTCTACTTCTCTTCTTCCTCTCTCTTCTTTCTAACTCTCTTCCTCTCTTCGTCCTCTTTCTACCCTTCTTCTTCCTCTCTCTCACTTTCCCTTTTCTGCCTCTTTCTATCTCTCTTCCTCTCTTCCTCTTTTCCTCATTCTACTTTTCTTCCTCCCTCTCTTCCTCTTTCTACTTCTGTTTTTCTCTATCCTCCTCTCTCTACCTAGCTTCCTCTTTCTACCTCTATTCTTCCCCCTCTTCCACTTTCTACCTCTTTTCCTCTCTCTCTCTTTCTACATTTCTGCCTCTCTTCCTACCTACCTCTCTTCCTCTTAGGTAGGTAGGAAGAGAAGTAGGAAGAGAGGTACCTACCTACCTAAAGACCAACCTCTACCTACCTCTCTTCCTACCTACCTTCCTAAATAGTAGGTAGCTACCTCTCTACCTATTTAGGTAGCTACCTACCTAAATAGGTAGAGGTAGGAAGAGAGGTAGGTAGCTTATTCTCTACCAACCTCTCTTCCCACCTACCTACATACCTTCTCTACCTACCTCTCTTCCTACCTTTCTTCCCACCCACCTACCTCTCCTCCTACCTTCCTACATACCTTCTCTACCTACCTCTCTTCCTACCTTTCTTCCCAACCACCTACCTCTCCTCCTACCTTCTTACATACCTTCTCTACCTACCTCTCTTCCCTTCTCTACCTACCTCTCTTCCTACCTTTCTTCCCACCCACCTACCTCTCCTCCTACCTTCTTACATACCTTCTCTACCTACCTCTCTTCCTACCTTTCTTCCCACCTACCTACCTCTCTTCCTACCTTCCTACATACCTTCTCTACCTACCTCTCTTCCTACTTTTCTTCCCACCCACCTACCTCTCCTCCTACCTTCCTACATACCTTCTCTACCTACCTCTCTTCCTACCTTTCTTCCCACCCACCTACCTCTCCTCCTACCTTCTTACATACCTTCTCTACCTACCTCTCTTCCTACCTTTCTTCCCATCCACCTACCTCTCCTCCTACCTTCCTACATACCTTCTCTACCTACCTCTCTTCCTATCTTTCTTCCCACCCACCTACCTCTCCTCCAACCTTCCTACATACCTTCTCTACCTACCTCTCTTCCTACTTTTCTTCCCACCCACCTACCTCTCCTCCTACCTTAAAACATACCTTCTCTACCTACCTCTCTTCCTACCTTTCTTCCCACCCACCTACCTCTCCTCCTACCTTCCTACATACCTTCTCTACCTACCTCTCTTCCTACCTTTCTTCCCAACCACCTACCTCTCCTCCTACCTTCTTACATACCTTCTCTACCTACCTCTCTTCCCTTCTCTACCTACCTCTCTTCCTACCTTTCTTCCCACCCACCTACCTCTCCTCCTACCTTCTTACATACCTTCTCTACCTACCTCTCTTCCTACCTTTCTTCCCACCTACCTACCTCTCCTCCTACCTTCCTACATACCTTCTCTACCTACCTCTCTTCCTACTTTTCTTCCCACCCACCTACCTCTCCTCCTACCTTCCTACATACCTTCTCTACCTACCTTTCTTCCCACCTACCTACCTCTCCTCCTACCTTCTTACATACCTTCTCTACCTACCTCTCTTCCTACCTTTCTTCCCACCCACCTACCTCTCCTCCTACCTTCCTACATACCTTCTCTACCTACCTCTCTTCCTACCTTTCTTCCCACCCACCTACCTCTCCTCCTACCTTCCTACATACCTTCTCTACCTACCTCTCTTCCTACCTTTCTTCCCACCCACCTACCTCTCCTCCTACCTTCCTACATACCTTCTCTACCTACCTCTCTTCCTACCTTTCTTCCCACCCACCTACCTCTCCTCCTACCTTTCTTCCCACCCACCTACCTCTCCTCCTACCTTCCTACATACCTTCTCTACCTACCTCTCTTCCTACCTACCTCTCTTCCTACCTACATACCTCTCTTAAAACCTACCTTTCTTTCCACCAACCTACCTATCTCTACCTACCTCTCTTCCTACCTTTCTTCCCACCTACCTACCTCTCCTCCTACCTCCTTACATACCTTCTCTACCTACCTCTCTTCCTACCTACATACCTCTCTTAAAACCTACCTCTCTTTCCACCAACCTACCTATCTCTACCTACCTCTCTTCCTACCTTTCTTCCCACCTACCTACCTCTCCTCCTACCTTCCTACATACCTTCTCTACCTACCTCTCTTCCTACCTTTCTTCCCACCCACCTACCTCTCCTCCTACCTTCCTACATACCTTCTCTACCTACCTCTCTTCCTACCTTTCTTCCCACCCACCTACCTCTCCTCCTACCTTCCTACATACCTTCTCTACCTACCTCTCTTCCTATCTTTCTTCCCACCCACCTACCTCTCCTCCAACCTTCCTACATACCTTCTCTACCTACCTCTCTTCCTACTTTTCTTCCCACCCACCTACCTCTCCTCCTACCTTAAAACATACCTTCTCTACCTACCTCTCTTCCTACCTTTCTTCCCACCCACCTACCTCTCCTCCTACCTTCCTACATACCTTCTCTACCTACCTCTCTTCCTACCTTTCTTCCCAACCACCTACCTCTCCTCCTACCTTCTTACATACCTTCTCTACCTACCTCTCTTCCCTTCTCTACCTACCTCTCTTCCTACCTTTCTTCCCACCCACCTACCTCTCCTCCTACCTTCTTACATACCTTCTCTACCTACCTCTCTTCCTACCTTTCTTCCCACCTACCTACCTCTCCTCCTACCTTCCTACATACCTTCTCTACCTACCTCTCTTCCTACTTTTCTTCCCACCCACCTACCTCTCCTCCTACCTTCCTACATACCTTCTCTACCTACCTTTCTTCCCACCTACCTACCTCTCCTCCTACCTTCTTACATACCTTCTCTACCTACCTCTCTTCCTACCTTTCTTCCCACCCACCTACCTCTCCTCCTACCTTCCTACATACCTTCTCTACCTACCTCTCTTCCTACCTTTCTTCCCACCCACCTACCTCTCCTCCTACCTTCCTACATACCTTCTCTACCTACCTCTCTTCCTACCTTTCTTCCCACCCACCTACCTCTCCTCCTACCTTTCTTCCCACCCACCTACCTCTCCTCCTACCTTCCTACATACCTTCTCTACCTACCTCTCTTCCTACCTACCTCTCTTCCTACCTACATACCTCTCTTAAAACCTACCTCTCTTTCCACCAACCTACCTATCTCTACCTACCTCTCTTCCTACCTTTCTTCCCACCTACCTACCTCTCCTCCTACCTCCTTACATACCTTCTCTACCTACCTCTCTTCCTACCTACATACCTCTCTTAAAACCTACCTCTCTTTCCACCAACCTACCTATCTCTACCTACCTCTCTTCCTACCTTTCTTCCCACCTACCTACCTCTCCTCCTACCTTCCTACATACCTTCTCTACCTACCTCTCTTCCTACCTTTCTTCCCACCCACCTACCTCTCCTCCTACCTTCCTACATACCTTCTCTACCTACCTTTCTTCCTACCTACATACCTCTCTTAAAACCTACCTCTCTTTCCACCAACCTACCTATCTCTACCTACCTCTTCCTACCTTTCTTCCCACCTACCTACCTCTCCTCCTACCTCCTTACATACCTTCTCTACCTACCTCTCTTCCTACCTACATACCTCTCTTTCCACCAACCTACCTATCTCTACCTACCTCTCTTCCTACCTTTCTTCCCACCTACCTACCTCTCCTCCTACCTCCTTACATACCTTCTCTACCTACCTACATACCTCTCTTAAAACCTACCTCTCTTTCCACCAACCTACCTATCTCTACCTACCTCTCTTCCAATCTTTCTTCCCACCTACCTACCTCTCCTCCTACCTTCCTACATACCTTCTCTACCTACCTCTCTTCCTACCTACATACCTCTCTTAAAACCTACCTCTCTTCATCCCTTTCGTCCTACCTCTATACCTACCTCTCTTCTTTACCTACCTCTTTTCCTACCTATCTCTCTACCTAACCTCTATACCTCTACCTAACCCTTACCTTCCTCTCTTTCTTCTTCACTCTCTACCTCTACCAACCTAACTTCACTACTCTTCCTACCTTCTCTACCTACCCTCTCCACCTACCTCTCTTCCTAAATTTTCTACCTACATCTCCTACCACTCTTCCTACCTACCTCTCTCCCCCACCATCTTTATCTGCCTTCTTTACCTACCTCCCCCTACCCACCTCTCTTTCTCTATACCTCTCTACCTTAACTTTACCTACCAACCTCTCTTCCTACCTACACAGCTCTCTTAAAACCTACCTCTCTTCCCCCCTCTCTTCCTACCTTCTCTACCAACCTTCGTAGCTACCTACCTTCCAAGCTACCTAAATCTCTTAATACCTTCCTACCTACCTCTCTTCCTCTCTACCAACCTCTCTTCCTACCAACCTCTTTACCTGCCTTTTCTACCTACCTACCCTACCTCTCTCCCTACCTACCCACCTCTCTCTCTCTATCTCTACCTACCTACTCTACCTACCTCTTTTCCTACCTCTCTTCTTACCTACCAATTGTCCTACCTACCTCTCTTCCAACCTTCCTCCCTACCTCTCTCTACCTACCTACCTGTCTTACAACCTACCTCTCTACCTTCTCTACCATCTCTTCCTACCTCTCTTCCTACCTTTCTCCTCTTCTTGGAAGGAAAAGTAAGGGAAATTGCCATATCTATCAATAAATCTCTGCTAACAACTGAAGATAGTGTTAAAAATCTTCTAGTGGATCTGGATGAGTTATTTGAGAAGGAAAAGACGTCCAAAAGTATAAAGCATGTTCAAAATTTGAATCTTTTAAAAAGACAGAGGCAATGTCAACGCTCGACTACATAGAGTTTAAGCAGTTAAACAAGAAATGTGCCAATTGTCCTCGTGGTGTAATGGTTAAAGCGATGGACTGCGAAATCGTAGTAAGCGAGTTCGAACTCCAGTCGCGCTATTACGTTCACAAATGCCCTTGGGAAAGGTATAAACCCACTTATCCTCCCAGCTATGGATTAAATAGTATATTAAATAGTAATACTGTTCTTCTAAGAGTTGGCATTAAATAACCTACAAAGGTTAATATACCATTAAACAAAGAAACCAACCAACCAAACCATTAATCGGCAAAATCCTTATGCCAACAAAATTTTTAATGCAACAGAAAAATAGTTGTCTAAATTTCTGAGATAAAGCTTAGTGATTTTTATCATTAAGAATTTTTGGACTATTGTCTTCATCCTTATTGTTATTTCCACAACGTTTCGGCTGATATGTCCTCCGGCCTTCTTCAGGTGTTTGTCGACCTCGAGAACCTTCACGGAACTTCGAACTACGTCCTTTATTGAATCCACGGGGGTCACCTTTTCTGATTCCGTTAGCCATAACCGCGTATAAGTGTTAAGTATTCCTGTATTGTTACTCCCCTGCAGTCAGGATTGAACCTGCAACCTTCAGATGATTGTCTTCCTGAGAAGCTTAGAACAGGCGACCTCCGTGGATTCAATAAAGAACGTAATTGCAGTGGAGGTGCCCGTGGTGTAATGGTTATCGTCGCAGGAATTGGACACGGCGACACGAGTTCAAATCCTGGATGATTGCATTTCACATAGCACTAATACCCTTGGGAAAGGTATGAATCCAATTATTCTCCCTCCAACTATGGGTAAATAGTAGGGCAGACTTGGTTCTTCACCCTCGCTGAGGCAACTAGTCTAGGAGAAGGAAAACTCTGAATTCAAACCTATTACAACTCCACTTAAAAATTGACCTTGTGTCCTATCCTGCCCGAGCAGAGGGGTTGGTAAATATGGTAATTTGAAGTTCCGAGTAGGTTCACGAGGTCGACAAACACCTAAAGAAGGCCGGACGACATATCGGCCGAAACGTTGTGGAAATAAAGATGAAGACAATAGTCTGAAAACCCTTAAATGATAAAAAGACGACAAAAATATTAATATAGAGAAACATTCAAATGAGATGCTTCATATGACTTTGATGACGGAAGCTAAACATTTGTCGATATTTCTGAGATGAGGTATTATGTACATTAATTACATTTTTCGAACAATTATTCTCATCTTTGTCGCCATTTTTATCACAATGTTTCAGCCATTGTATGCTCCGGCCTTCTTCAGGGGGTTGGAATGTCGAACTTAACCCTTTATTTCGCTCAATGGGGTAGACTGTTCTAGTTCCACGAGCTATGTTTAATGGATGTCAGTTATCAGTTATCTCCTGTTAATTTCCCCTCTGAAAGTTCTCCACTGCCTTTACCGGGTTTTGAACTCACACTCTTTGGGTATGTCACTGTATGTAACCAACGCCTTCACTGGGTATTGCACAGTTTTTTTTTTATCTGCAGTTCTGTTTTGGCAGTAGTAAATATCCTCGTCAGAACATTTTTCTTGGTCTCATACTTCAGCTAAAAAATTGAATACAGGGTGGAACGATAAAATTGTCGCCCTAGAAAAGACGACATGATTCCATTTCTGTTTAATGAAAACCGGTTTTCTTTTTTTGTTGCAGACCATCTACATGTTGGCCAGTTGTGTACAAATCCCAAGAGCGATAGGAGCCTTCTATCATGTCTGAAAGTGACATAATGTTCAACGAGCGAGATCGGAGATGCGCCGCTGTACAACTCATGCTCTCTACCAATCCAAATTATAACAGGACCATTGCCAGCACCCTCAAAATGCAAATCCTGACGGTTCAACGCTTGAGGGCACAGCTCAACGCATCGGACGACTCTTTGGAGGTGGTGGAGAGGAAGGACACCGCCAGGAAGACCCGGACCATGGAGTTCATCGAAAAGGTCCAGGCAATCATTGATGAAACTCCCCAGCGGCCTATTACCAGAGATTTAGGCGTCTCACACACAACTATGAATGCATGTGTGAAGGACTTGAAGTGTAGGTCCTACAGGTGCCAGACAATCCAGATCTTCACTGAGAAGACAAAGAACCTCAGGCTAATCAAGTCCATCAGGCCCCCCTCCTCCCCGACCAGAACCCGCTGGACTACTTCGTTTGGTCATACGTCCAGAACATCACCAACATGAGCTCCCACAACACCAAAGCTAGCTTGATCACCGCTATCCGCCGAGCTCCTGCCGGTGCTTGTAGAAAAGGCATGCTCCCGGTTTCGGATCCGTATCGAGGCAGTGATTGAGGCTGAAGGCGGCTACATTGAATAGATGTCGGTTCTACTACATAATCAAGTTACCCGAATTAATTTTTTCAATAAAAGTTTTAAAATAAAGCTGTAGTATTGTTTTCTTTAGGACGACAATTTTATTGTTTCACCCGGAAGAATTACTAAGAGAATAAAATCTCATGTTTCTTTGAAGTTTCAAAGTTTGGACAAGAACCTAGAAATAGATTTTTTTATGGATGCATCATTTTGAAATTTGCATGACGGTGGCAGCTGAGCAGTACATTTTATAATCACTAAAGGAGATAACCAGAAGATGAATCCAATATCATGGCAATCCCACAAAATAAAGCCAGTGAGACAGTAACTCGATCAAGAGATTGACAATGCATTCAGTGTGTCAGTGCTCTTAGATGAGTCGTTAGATAATGATCCTCAAAAGACCATTCCTATAAAATTTTTTGTAGATTACAATGATTTGGTCGAAGCAATCAAATCAACTAAACTTGTTGCAGATAAGAGATAGAGTAGAAATAGCAAGAATCACGGAAATGTTAGATAAAAGAGAAGTCTAATAATCATATTGCTGTCTAACTCAAAGGGGTGCCTCACCTTACTACACAACAGACCGTTTGAATAATGGAGAGATGACAGAAAAATGAAAGGAATTATATTGTTAATTAATATAGTTATTCTCCCTTCTAAACTTAACAGACTGTTCCTAACAGCAACATGAGAAGGAACACTAAGCAGTTATTTTTTGCCCCTGAGTCATTCACCAAGCACTTGACTGGAGGCAGCACTATACCAGGTCTTTTCTACTATCATTTAGAATTCACAGAGACCTAAAATCAATTCAATGTTTTCTGGATGCTGGAAAATGTTAAATTTCAATTTTGATCTTGAAAAGTTGTCTGCATAAAAGATGCTAAATTTTCATAACTAAATCTTAAAAAACATATTAGTTGTCATGAAATACGAGAAAAGAGGATAAATTTGAAGATTTTTTATTGTTTGGAAATTTAAAAAGGTTTTTCTTTTCTGCTGATTGGATGGCAAACTATGTCTCCAATTTATATACATGCCTAGGGCACTTGATTTTGCCAGATGTCACTGTTTGGTTGTGAAAAGGTTGGAATATTCTACAGAAAATATCTAATTGAACAGCCAAAAACAAGGAATGATAGATATGCTGGAAGAGTCAAGTCTGTTGTTAATTGAAGTCAGAGACTGTTGAACTGCTATGAAAACTTTGCCTGCTTCCATTTGGTATCATTTAAATTAATGTTGTAAGTGATTTTTCTGGAACTCCAATTGAGAAAGCAAAAGATTCTTGAAAGGGTGTAAAGGACTTGTAGGGCAAAACAGTTCTTCAAAAGGGTTGAGGGCTTGGTAAGAATCTATCATAGTATTTCAACATTGTCAGTTTAACTTGCTTGCACTTCGGAATTGAAGACTCAAGTATTTATATTTCCTCTTTTCAAGTGAAATGTATGACGCTATATATTTCATTTATTATCTCTGATTTGGATGTTTTCATTCAAAACATTTCTTCATGAGGGTTGATGGTGTGGTAAGAACCTATCAAAGTCTTTTCATTAACATTTTCAGTGTAACTTGCTTGGCTTCTAGACCCTTATGAAGTAAAGACTTGGATATTTATATTTCCTCTTTTGGTTATTTTCAATGATCATTCCAGTATTTTGAACAGCAAGATCGAACTATGTGTCACTATAATTTGCATTTATCATCTCTGATTCGGATGAGTACATCTTGAATCCAAGCAGTGAGGAAACTGTTCTTCAAAAGGTAAAAATCGATCATCGTCTTTCGATCAACATTGTAAATGACACTTGCTTCCTTTCAAGACACTTCTGAATTGAAGACTTCAACAGTTTTTTTTAGCTCTCTGGCAAAATCCAAGTATTTGTCTATTTTTGTTCCTTTCTTTCATTTTCCCTGTATGGTCTGCTGAAACAGCAAAATCCCCCAAATAACAATTTCTTTTTTTCTTGTTAACACGAGATCTGGTGACTTGATAGGGGTTGAGAGATCTGTTTCTAGATCAAATTACCAGTGAATTTTAGGCATCTGATTTTTAAAATTAATATAAAATCCATGAAAATGAAAACATCTGAAAAACTAGGCATGATCAGTTTATAAATAAAATATTTTTGAAAACTCAAATATCGGTTCAGTTTTTTATTCAGTATTAAAAATGTAAAGCAAAGAATAATAAATGAATAAGACAGTAATATTTCAAAAGAGACGTCATCCACAATATTCATTTTTTTAATTTTAGAGTAAAACTGAATTTATTATCAGCGTGAACTGAAGTTTAATATGAAAAATTTGTACCTTATGAAACTGAAAATATTTACAATCATCATTAGAGAAATTGGTGCAATGAGAAATATCCACCTTACTCTTATTGGGATGATGTCCATAAAATAGATAGGAACCATTGGATGGTGAGAAAATGGAAGAACACATATAGATAAGCCTAATGGAGGCTTTGAATGATCTTTGGTAAAAAGAAACCTGTCTATTTATGGATTGTATAACTGAAGAAGGCTAAAGAATAGATCAGCCAAAGCAGTAACAACAAAAAACAACCATTCAGTCACCTAAAAAAATCATGGAAAGATAATTAATGTTTTCCAATGTAATCCAAATGAATATTTATTGAATGAAACGCTTCAAAATTTGTCACTTTTTCTCTCAAAAAAGTTTATTATTTCATACATCAATAGAGAAAAGAACAAGTAGTATTTTTGTGTAGTGCCCCTCAAACTTTTTCTCCAGGTCTTTTATTGAGATTCCAGAGATGATTATTAATTTCAGGAAACACTCCAAACTCCTTGAAATTTTTGTGAACATTTTTTATTAATCCAGATATCAATGTTTTATACTAATCAGAAAATATAATTTTCATTTCATGTATATTTAAATATATTTTATTAAAAGTGAATTCTTTAAAAAGGAAAGTTCATAAACTTGAAAAATAAGATGGCTGCTTTTAAATAATTTTTTTTTAAATTAAATTTTATCAAATGAAAGTTTTAGCTGCAACAAGTAAATGCAATGTCTTTCGTGTATGTCTTTGTACATGTTGCTTCAAATTATATTTCTGCGTAAAACAAGAGCCACACACTTCACAAGAATATGGTTTCTCACCAGTGTGTGTTACCATATGTCTTTTTAAATGTGGACTCACTGAAAATGCAGTACCACACACTTCACAAAGATATGGTTTTTCTCCAGTGTGTTTGTGCATATATCATCTTAAATTTGACTTCTGAGCAAAAGAAGAGCCACAGATTTCACAACAATATGGCCTCTCACCAGTGTTGTCTTTGCATGTGATCAACCAAGCATGATTTCAAGGAAAAGGAAAAGCAACATACCTCACAAGTATATGGCTTTTCTCCAGTATGTGTTGTCATATGACCCACTAAATGCGATGACTTTGAAAAGGATGAACCACACACTTCACAAAAATGGGATTTCTCTCCAGTATGTGTATGCAAATGTTGCTTTAAACTTGAGTTTTGTGCAAAAGCAGAACCACACACTCCACACACATATGGTTTCTCTCCTGTGTGTATTCTCCTATGTTCCACCAAATGTGACCTGTTTGAAAAATTATAGTCACACACTTCACAAGAATATGGTTTTTCTCCTGTGTGAGTTCGCATATGTCGGTTCATGTTAGACTTAGTAGAGAAGGAAGAGCCACATACTTCACAAGAAAATGGCTTCTCTCCACTGTGTTTTCGCATATGTTCCTTCAAATATGAACGCTTTGCAAAGGAAGAGTCACAGACTTTACAAGAATATGGCTTCTCTCCAGTGTGTGTTCTTATGTGATTCACCAAAAGAGATTTCTTTGAAAAAGAGAAGCCACATACTTCACAAGTATGTGTTTTCTCTCCTTTGTGCATTTCCATATGTCTCCTAAGATCTGACTTCAATGAGGAAAGGAAGAGTCATATACAGGTATGAATATATAATTTCTGGCTAATATTTGGAAATGTTCTTTTAAATTTGCCTGATGTAGTCTCTTCAGTGTGTGTTCAAATATAGCAGTTCATATATTTGTGTGAAAAGAAAGATCTATACACTTCACAAGAGTATATTTTTTCTTGAGTGGTGTTTTAGGGATTTTGTTTAAATTGATTCTTTTAACAATTTATTAAAAAATTATCAAAAACAGCGTTGGTTTTTCTTTGCAGTTTTTCATATTTTCTTTGTCAAATGATGAAGCATTCAATTATAATTTTTATTTGTTCATGAAATATTTTTGAAGTTGGAACACCTGAAAAAAAAAAAAAAAAAAAAAAAAAAAAAAAAGGATATTTTATAATCAAGTAAATTAAGTATATTACATAAATTCATTATTTACATTTTTTACATTATTGTCCTCATCTTTGTCACCATGTTTATCACAAAGTTTCAGCCGTTGTACACTCCAGCCTTCTTCAGGTGGTTGGAACGTCGAACTTAACCATTAATTTTGCTTACCATGGTAGACAGTTCTGGTTCCACGAGCCATGTTTAATGGATGTCAGTTATCTGTTATCTCCTGTTAATTTCCCGTCTGAAAGTTCTCCACTGCCTTCACCGGGTATTGAACTCACACTCTTTGGGTATGTCACTAAAGAAGGCCGGAGCATACAACGGCCGAAACATCGTGATAAACATGGCAACAAAAATGAGGACAATAGTCCGGAAAATGTAAATAATGTCCATCTCATCTCGGAAATATAGAGATACATGAATTCCATTTCTAATTTATTGTGATCAATACTCATCTTCAAACTAATTTTACTGGCCCAGTCGGGGGGGGGGCTGCAGAATACACTGACTGCATCTCTGCAAAGTGGTAACATTCCCCCAATGAGTCTCCTGGATATCATTCTAAACAATCTGATTTTGAGGCTTCAGTAATCCTGGAGCTTTGGGTAATGTGGGGTACCCCTTTATTACCATTGCTCTAAAGTCCACTCTGGCCTGGAGTGGTAGCACCTGATAGGTCCTATCTCTGGGTGAAATAGAACTGTTTGACATTTAAACTGAGTATAAACAAATGACTAATGCTAAATTGAATTGTTAGAAATAGAACTGTTTGATCATTTAACTGAGTGTAAGTATATGATTGATATTTATTGTTGGATGGTTGTTCAGGTTTCATGGCATATCAACCTTTGTAGGTTATTTAATGCCAAATCCATTTTTATGGAAATAGTTCTATTTCAAACAATTCAGTTTAACATTAGTACACAGTTTAATTGTCAAAAACATATCTATTTTAAGCTATTCAGTTTATTCAAACATAGCAAATTCAGTACAGATTTTGTTTACACTCAGTTAAATGTCAAAACAGTTCTATATTAAACAATTCAGTTTAGTGTAAGTACAGTTTCAATGTCAAAAACAGTTCCATTTCAAACAATTCAGTTTAGCATAAGTACACAGTTTAATTGACAAAAACATTTTCATTTCAAGCTATTCAGTTTAGTCAAACAATTCTAATTCAAACAATTCAGTTTAGCATAAGTATGCAGTTTAGTTCTATTTAATCCATAGATAGGGCCCTATCAGGTGCTACCATTCCGGGCCAGAGTGGACCTGGGAGCAATGGCAATGAAGGGGTACTCTGCATTCCCTAAAGTTCCAGGATTACTGGAACCTCACCATCAGATTGTTTAGTGTCATAATCAGGACACTCGTCAGGAGGAGTCTTACCCTTCTGCAGATAAGCAGTTGGTGTATTCTACAGCCCCAGCCAACTGGGCAAGACTGATATTTAATTGAATTGTTAGGAATACATAGGAATACTTGGAACCATTTAATTTTGTTCACTTGCTAAACTGTTTTTTTTTATAAATAGAACTGTTTGATCATTTAACTGTGTGTAAACAAATGACTGATGTTTAATTGAATTGTTAGTGTTAAATTGAAATACTTGAAAACATTTAACTGTGTGCAAACAAATGATTTATAGTAAAGAAAATTATTTGTATTTGATAGAAATTAGTGAAACCATTTAACTGTGTGCAAAAAAAAAAGAGCTCAGGCTCATTTAAAAATGTTATCCACAAAATGTATTTAGAAATAATATATTTAATATGTATATATAAAAATGATTTGGCATTAAATAACGTATAATGGTTGATATACGATCAAACCAAACCTAATTTTCCCAAACAAATAACAATCATGTCCATTAGATTGGAATATCACTCGATACCAGAAAGTAGAATCTATAAAAATAATCTTTAAAAAATAAACCTTTAAAATCTGGTGATTTGCCAAAAACTCTAAGCAGTTTGCTAATGTTTACACAAGGTAACCAATGTATGAAAAGGAAAATTCTGAATTCAAACCAGCTGTGTTTCACTAAAATTTTAAGCGTGTGTTATATTTTACTTGTGACAGAAGTTGGGTAATCATTATTTTAAGGAGGTATAGTCAGCCTTATAGAAATGAAATCAACACTGTGAGTTCAATTCTTGGAAGAGGTAGTTTACATTTCACTTCACACCAATGCCCTAGGGAAAAGCCTTTATCCATCTGTTTTTTCAACAGCTGTGGGTAAATAGTAGGGCAGACTGGGTTCTTTAATCTTGGCAAACTCTGAATCCAGACCAATTTTTATTTGCTTCAAAAATGATTTTGTGTTACATTCTATGGTAAAGGGGTTGGGTAAATATAAGGATTTATGTCATGATTAAACTTATATGACTCTCAAAGATTTTCTCAGTTGGTAGAAACATCTGAAATGATGAGAGAATGAATAACAATGATGACATCTTTATCAGATTCTGAATTAAATTTCCCTTAATGAGTAAAACAAGGTTTTTCACCAGAAATTTGGTTGTAAGGGGATCAATTTTTAACAGTCCCAGGCTCAATTATCTATTGTTATTGATATTTGCTATCAGCATTGTGGGCCTTGTGCCAGACATTGACAATTTTTGAATATTCTGAGAGTAACAGGATATTTTTAATCTTAATTTGAATTTTTGGGGCAAAACGTGTTATTTAAATTCTGTTTTTATCATTTTTAGTTTAAAAGTTAAAATGTTTTGATATTGACATTTTTATCAAAAAATTAATGATAAAATTTGTATGGGTAAATTTATCATGAAAATTTTGGTGCAGTCTTTAAAAATTTCTTTCTAACTCAGATATAAGCTTATTTAAGAGAAAATACCCCTACACTTCCCAGAAATGTTCAGATTTTTTCAACTGAAAGATTTAATAATATATTCTATTTCAATAAAATTTTAGATTTTATAAAACATTTATTGTAACACTTGACTGGGTCATTGGCCTAGTGGGTAGAGTGTTTGCCAATGGTCTGGGAGACTTGGGTTCAATCCCAGGTCACATCACACCAAAGATTTTAAAATTGGTACTTGATACCGCCTTGTTTAATTAAATGATAATATTAATATATAAAGGCATTGAACACCAATTTTTTCATTTCTTTTAATCATATTTGGAATTTTTGCAAGGATAATCAACCCTATTAAATCTTTTGCCTCATGGAATATATACGTGGTGTATTCAATAAGTTTCCAGACCTTTTTTGTAAAGGGCATTTGAAATTGTCGTAGACTCTTGAAAATTCAGTATGTTATTGCTAGACATCTGATGAGATGACTGACCAATGTTTATGATTTCAGGTTCAAATGAACAGCTACAGCAGGAATTGGAATACACCCTACTAAAGTCTGATTGTCACAGCTGGTGAAGTTCAAAAATGCAATCTGGACGTGAGGACACTTTAGAAGAACGATATGCAATAAAATTCTGTTTTAAGCTTGGAAAAAATGCCACGGAAACGTGTGGAATGCTTCAGACTGCTTTGGGAGCATCTTGTATGAATCAAGCATCAGTTTTTGAGTGGCATAAGAGATTCAAGGAAGGCAGGTAGTCTGTGAGGGATGATGAGAGGTGTGGGAGGAGTAATGAAGTCAATACACCACAGTTGATTGGCCAAAGGGTTAGGGTTACTATGTTGAGGTT